>CM038795.1:67073668-67651168 GCA_021764765.1 Vicia sativa
TCTTAAAATCCATTGCAAGAAATACGTTTGCATCTTTTGATCTGGCCACGGTATGAACATGAAGCTGTGATATCCATATCTGAACTTAAACAAAAAAAACTCTTGGCGATCTCTTTACACTTATCCGATCATAAGCCCTCGAAAATCAAAGAATCATCGACTATGCATCATTTAATTTGAAATTTTGGTTTAGGGTTCATAGTGTTCTTCAAAACTTAAATCATTACGGGCTTAAAATAAATGCAATTAACATACACCTTCGTGTTCGTGATGAAAAACCGAGCAACTGATTTTTGCCGTCCAATTTCATTTGAAAAGCGGATTACAGCATGGATTCTTGAATCACGAAGATCGAAACCACGAAGAAACAACTTCGCGTGTTCTTGAGCTTTCAAATTCAAATATTCCAATGTTATTTTAACCGTGTTTTGGTCCCTTAACACCAGCGTGCGTTTGTCGATGGTAACGCTTGCCTTTAAGTCTTTCGACACGTGTATTTACCAGTGGTCATGAGTTCCATCTCTCGAGAATTCTTTCTCCCAAACTTTCATATTTTCATGTTTTTACAAAACTTTCACAATTTTAACCAATCAAAACTCCTTATTTTAAGGTGATTTTTGAACACTTGTCAATAAATACATCTATTTTATGATAGTGCAAAAATTTTAGGAAAACTTTCATCGATTATATTTTAATCGGGCGAAAGCCGTTTTGAGCACTTTTTCAAACCTCCTTTTTGGTGAAATTTTCAAGTTTTCGACTTGGAGTTCTTTTCAAAACTTTTCATAAATGAACCTCGCATTTCAAAACATTTTCAAAATCATTTTTCAAAACATTTCATCAAACTTACATCTTTTACCATGATGGATCCGATTTAAGCGATAAAACCAAAATTCGTTTTCTCTCGAATTTCTCGATCGATCATGGGCCTCCCTTCGGTGTGAAGTCTGATCCTTTTATGTACATATTTAATTTTACTTGTACATACCGAAAGCATCATTGTCAATATTCAAACATAAACAAATTTCTTTCGTTTGTTTTCATTCGTTTGTTTATGCAAATACCATTGGTATTGAAAGAGCATTATTCCTGTGAAACTCTGAAACCAATGGGCCTCCCAGCGATTATAGAGTCCCTTAACATTCTTTTGTGTACATAATATTTCTTTGTACATATCAAACTCTCTTGAGATACATACAAATTTTTATACATGCATAACACGAGATCTTTTTATACCCAGTCTGAGACAAGCTTGATCGTTTGTTTTCACTTCCTTGTGTATACACAAACCAACATTCTTTATGTACATACTTTTCCTTGTACATATCAATTTCTTTTTCATACAAACTTTCATACATGCACATAATACAAATACTTTTCACAGATAAAATTCGATCGTTCGTTTTGTTTAGATACGTATATACCTTTGAATACCATTGGTATTGAAAGGAGCATTATTCCTGTGCCTTTCAAATCAATGGGCCTCCCTATATGTGTGTAAGTCCCCAACCCTCCATGTACATCCATTTTTTCCGTACATAAGCTTATTTCGTTTGTGTATATTTACTTCCTTGTACAGTTCGAACTTAAAAATAATCAAGTTACGCTCGTTTTAAGCGTTCGTTTCCCAGGACACTTGTTTATATTTCATAAACTTGTAAATAAACATCATTGAATTGTTTATATTTCCTTCATAAACTCATAATGATATATCACACACAGCACTTGTTTATACAAGCATCTAATTATAACATAACAATTAGATCAACGATAGGTTCCCCTGATTTGTACCTCGCTTGGACTTTATACAAGATAATTCATCTCCGGCATGAATTTAGCCTAAAGCTTAGGCTTTATACAAGATAACTCTCCCCAGAGTTGACCTCCTCTGGGCTTCATAAGAAAAACTCATTCATGAGGTTTAGCCTCATTGGGCTTCATATAAGACAAACCTTCTCCTGGTGGAGTCGACCTCTCTTGGGCTTGGTTCAAAGAACTCCTCATTGAGTTTAGCCTTCTCTTGGGCATCATACAATGAAAGGGGGAAATCTCTTACTTGACCTCTATTGGGCTTCGTACAAAGAATCCTGCAGATAGATAGACCACGAAAGGATGGTTTCTCGGTGAAATCACTTTCAAAATCCCGGAGAGTAAAATTTCCGTTGAAATTGCTCTTAATTCAAAAGGATGGTTTCTCGGTGAAATCCTTTTAACAAGCTTGACCGTACCTATGGCTTCTGCTTGAGCTTAATACGAGGACCCTTGATGACCATCGATGACCCTCGAGAATGCCTCGTCTTGGGCTAACAATACAAGGACCCATGGGCTTCTAAAAACATCCCTTTAATCGATCAATTTCTCCTGAGATTTAGACATTTATCATCTACATGGAAGAAGTATCTCGTCACATCACGTACGTCCGAAAAGAACTTTTCAAACTCTTTTCAAACAAAAACATCTCTTAATTGTAAGTGGTAGCTTGTACACTCGAGCAAAACACCGATGTACAGGTTAAAGATTCAAACATCTTTTTCAAAACATCTTTCTTAAACATGTGGTGGTAGCGACATACACTCGAAGCAAAACACCTAATACTTACGATGAAAGATTTTAATCGATCAAACTTTACAAAATGTATGCATGATGAATAGATTAGATACATTTTCATTAAGATGACATTTATGCATCTCTTACTAACATCCGTTGCTTTCCACTAGCATAAGTGGGAACTACGATTGCTACGACTTTCCGACATCGCTTTTGAGAATACGTGAGCCTGAGGTCAAATCACTTGCCGATCAAATTTCTTTCTCCCTCGGACCCGAACAAACCATAGATCCACGTGGTCAGAGCTCTAATGCTCGATTCCCACAAAGGGATATGTATGTAGAAGATCCCGATCTTTGCGAGCCTGATAATATGAAACACTAGGATCCCACGTAATCTATCTTTCTTAAAATCCCAGAAGGAGAAACTTTCCCAATCATAGAAATAGCAATTAAAACACCTGAAACATATCAAATATATTCATATATAAACTATAGATAACTATATATATTTAGGGTGCTCCATCTATTCCTTTATATATGATCCCTTTTCGAGAATCTCAAATCGTTGTGTCTAGTTTACGTATGCATTCACATATCAATATCAATTGAGGTATTTCATTTCCCACTTTTTCATAATCATTAAATCATCTTTCTTGTGTTGAAAATAATAAAAGCTTGATGCCATGGCGTCTTTATAAACAAATCAAAAGAGTAAATCGTTTCGAGCCAAAGGTAAGATTCACGTTCAAATCCTTTGCTTACATTGCCTATGAACACGACTTTTGCTAAGTATGATGGCATGTCTTGCCTAAAACGCATTTGAAATCTATGTCGGAGATCAGATCCCGCGCGATGGCGAGAAAGTTGTGGATGCATTATTTCGAGAGTTTGTCGAACTCGATTGGGTGGTATTATCGGCTAGAAATGGCCAGTATACGTACTTGGGTAACTTATCGGATGCTTTCTACAAGTGGTATAGTCTGATCTTTGAATTGACACCTGACAAATACTGACTACAAAGCATATCATGGGTGCGTGATGAAGTTCAAGGGTATGCTCGGAAGTGGAGAGATCTAGCGGTGATTCGGCCACCCTTGTCGATAGGGAGTTGGTTGATTTGTTTATGGGAACAACGGCGACCCGTTCTTCAATCATCTAATTGGAAACTCTTCATCCGGATTCAAGTGATATTGTGGCGGCGTATCGGTGGTATCAAGTGGAAAGATTCGAGTAGAACACATCTTCAAATCTTTGAAGAGATCTTTTGGTGCTAAGAAAGAAGTCAATGTGTAGTCGAGAAAAGTCGAGCCAAGACCGACCGCACTCAATCTGCAAGGCGGTTGTGATCTCGATCCTACATCGGCCTGACCTCGGCTAGACAGCGGCGTGGCCGAGCCGCCACGAGGCGGTTCTACGAAGATCAACATGCCATTGTCGTAAGCCTTGCAACACATGTTGAAAGCAGTGATTACCTTGAGGATCCTCCTCGAATATCAACACTTCCTCTCGAGATACAATCCTAATGCTAAGTGTGTGCCACTCCAACCCGAGGCACGACAACGACAAGCTGTTGGGCTCGAAGAACAAAATTCAAGACATGATTGAAGCTAAGCGGATCGAGTTTGACCCTCACTGCGACCCGAGATGTGATCAGCGCTATGCCTAACTATAGCAAAAGTTCCAATCTTTGTTGGTGAAAATACTTATGTTTTCAACATAGATGACTTGACCATTCCTCGATGGTATTAAGAAGAATTTGCTGCAAGCCGTGTCGATCCGGGATGCCCGAGAATTGTCGTTGGTGCCCATCTGCGCTGATGGTTGTGCTTGGTTGAGAAGACGTGTCGGTTGCATGATGGATAACCGTGAGATACTATTTACGAAACCACACGTGCGGTGTGTGAAGAAATGTCTAAGTTGAAGAAGATTGACAATGCGAATGAAGCCGCAATGCGTGCATGGGATACCTTGGGGCAGCCAGTGGAAAGTTTGATTACATGGTGAAGTATCTTTGTTCACAGCTACAAGATTCCTATTGAAGATGTTAAGGCGAGGATGGGGAGCGATTTCCCGAAGACTATCTTTGATGTTAACCAATAAGGATTTCCTCTGTTGATTGCGCTAGAGTGGCACCTCTCATTATTACTTCTCGAGCCAGTTCCATATTCCTCGACAAAGCTATTCCTTGGAATTATGGATCGATGTCTACTATCATGGCGTCAAGCAAGACCCTCTCGACCATTGAAGATCTTACAATTGAAGCTACCATTCCGACATCGACAACATCACGGATCAAGCAAGGTGACCGAGCCGGAAGGGTATTTTCTCCGATATCTCTCCTCCAAAAGACAACTGCGACTCCATTCGCATTCCGCTATTCAACCCATTCCCAAGCTAGAGGAAAGAACCCGTTGACTCGTCTGCTCGACCGAAGTGCCAAGGAAGTTCTTGAAGACACCTCAAGCGAGAAATGGAGGAAATTCAAGAAGATTATCAAGAAGAGTGACTACAATATTGTGGAACAATTGGGACAGACTCCGTCCAATATCCATGCTTGCTCTGCTCTTGTGCTCTGAGGCTCATGCTAAAGCCTTAGTGAAGTTTCTAAAGAATGCTCACGTACCGCAAGACACTACCACTGACCAGTTTGAAGTTTGTATTGCTAGCCTGGCTGCCAACAACGGCCTAGGCTTCTCAGATGCTGATTTGACTCCTGCCGGAAAGAAACACAACAAGGCCTTGCACGTCTCTATTGAATGCAAGGGCATTACATTGTCTCATGTTTTGGTGGATACCGGTTCTGCTCTGAATATCCTTCCGAAGACTGCTTTTGATCGGCTTGATGTCAAAGGGTTGGTTCTGAGACCCAGTGACATTATTGTGAGAGCTTTTGATGGTTCTAAGCGAACAGTACTTTGAGAGCTCACTCTGCCTGTTAAAGTCGGTTCCCAGACTTTTGACTCCACTTTCTTTGTCATAGATATCCGTCCGGCTTATTCTTGCCTACTTGGACGCCCTTGGATACATGGGGCAGGCGCTGTTACCTCTACCTTACATCAGAAGCTGAAGTACCCAGTGAAGGGGAAAGTTGTTACAGTATGTGGTGAAGAAGAATATATGGTCAGTCATCTACAGTCATTCCGATACCTCGAGATGGAAGGTGAATTCTTCAAGACTCCCTGTCAAACTTTTGAAACAATACCAGTCATGCCTTGACTCTCCTGTCCTCCTGAAAGTTACACAAGCTCCGCCTAGGATGGCCTCACAAGGATGCTCAAGCTGCGGTTGAAGAAGGTGGTAGTTATTTGGGGACAGCTCTTGATCTCCCTTTCAAATTTGACAAGACTGGTTTAGGCTTCAAGGGTCGAGAAAGATGATCGCCGTGACGTGCCAACTTCCTTTTCGCATAAGCGAGTGGAATCCATGCTATAGAAGACGGCGACAACGGCTTGACATCGCAAATGGATCTTCGAACTCGACAAAGGGCTCAACAATTGGAAGGCGAAGACGTCATACCAATCTCCTTTAGGCAGAGTAATTGCTCTTGTTTTGTTTTGCTTTTCGTATTTTCTATGTTTTGAACAATAAATTCTAAAGCCTAGTGCCTTGCGGGGCATCATGGCTCGTTTGTGAGGTTATTATCTGTCATTTGCATATTTTCATTCAATAAAATCGTTGGACTTTTGCATTCAACTGATTGTTTGTTTTCTTTACTTTATCACCCTTTCAAAAGCTATGTGTTTCTTACACACACCGTGATACAACTGCGGAATCACTCGAATCTCGTTGATAACAGCTATGCTATTGCTAAATATGACTTGATAATCCGATCTACCAAGCCAAGACGAAAGTGAGGAAGATTGTGAAGTGCCGGAGAACTTGTCGCTACACAAGAAGAAGATCAAGTTATACTGACCACACGAAAAGCAAGTTGAGGTTGTGAATTTGGGTCTGATGAGGCGAAAAGAGATCAAGATAGGGCAGGTCTTGAAACGTGTTAAAGAAAGATTGAATACAGATGCTACAAGACTACATTGAGGTTTTGCTTGGTCATATGAAGACATGCCGGGTTTAGACATTGATATTGTGGTACACCGATTACAAACAAAAGAAGGTTTTCTCGGTGAAAGTAAGGCTCGTCGCGTGCGTCTGAAATGTCGGAGAAAATCAAAGCGAAGTTATGAAACAATTCAACACGGTTTCTTAATCTTCATATCCACAATGGGTTGCGAATGGTACCTAAGAAGGATGGCAAGGCGAATGTGTGTGGATTACGGAGATCGAACAAAGCGAGTGAAAGACGATTTTCCCTCCCTCATATTGATGTTCGGTTGACAACACCTCGGCATAAGGTTTTCTCCTTCATGGATGGTTTCTCCGGTTACAATTAGATTAGAATGGCTCCTGAATACATGGAAAAGACTACTTTTGTTACACAATGGGGCACTTTCTGCTACAAGGTTATGCCGTTCGGGTTGAAGAACGCAGGCACCACTTATCAGCGTGCTATGGTGACATTATTTCGTGACATGATTCATCACGAGATAGAGGTCTACGTCGACGACATGATAGCTCGATCAAAAACTGAAGAAGAACATCTTGATCATCTACAGAAATTGTTTGATAGGTTGAAGAAATACAGACTGAGACTTAATCCTAATAAATGCACCTTTGGAGTCAGATCCGGTAAACTCCTAGGGTTTGTTGTCAGTGGTAAAGGTATTGAGGTTGACCCCGCCAAGTTAAAGCCATTCAAGAGATGCCGCTCCCGACCGAGAAGGAAGTCAGAGGTTTCTTGGGCCGATTGAACTACATTGCCAGATTCATTGCACATCTGACTGCTACTTGTGAGCCAATCTTCAAGTTACTTAAGAAAGATCAAGTAGTGGAATGGAACGACAATTGCCAGATCGCTTTTGACAAAATCAAGGAGTACCTTCAGAATCCTCCCATCCCGATGCCGCCCACCAAAGGAAGACCTCTTATCATGTACTTGGTGTTAGAATTCAATGGGGTGTGTTGGGGCAACATGACGAGTCAGTCGAAAGAGCTTGCAATATACTACCTTAGCAAAGTTTACCGATCGTGAAACAAGATACTCACACTTGAGAAAACTTGCAACGCTTTTTTGGCTGCTCGCCAACTAAGACGATATATGTTGACTCACACTACCTTGTTAATTTCAAGATGGATCCGATAAAATACATATTTGAGAAACCATTTCTCCAAGAATAGAAAGATGGCAAATGATCGACCGAATATGACATTCAAGACACTTCTCGAAAGCGATCAAAGGAAGTGTAGTAGCCGATCATTTGGCTCATCAAGTAGATGACTATCGCCTACGTGTGATACGGTGAACGCCTTCGTAGGATTTTTGTATCCAAATGTGCGGATAGCAAGAGTCGCCACCGACTTTTATTTTATCCAATTAAGGGAAAGTAAAAGTACAAAAGACCTTCGTTAGATTCGAGTTCGGAGAATGGTTATGAAAAGGAAGGTATTAGCACCCTTTCCATCCGTAGTTATCTCGGGCTCTTAGTTGCTCTAGATCACTTTTTAAATTGCTTTACATGTGTGTTGACAAAGATGTTTTGAAAAAGGCATTTCGCTTTGACTTTGTAATGACTCATGTAGGAGTGTATACAAAGTGTGCGGAAATGTTTTGTTTTGAAAAGAATTTGAATTTTGAAAAGAGTGTGGTGTGAAAAGCATTTGATTTTAGAGCAAGCAACTAAAGACTTATTTACCCACCGAATTGGTCGTTTTGTTGTACTTCTACATTCCTTTAGAATAGCGCTAGCCATACCATTAGTTAGTAGGTAGCTCCATTGTTGGATGTAAGCGGGACATTCGAAGGGACGGGATGGTCATAGAAGGCAACTTGAGGAAGTATCCTAGCACATTCGAAGGGACTATCATCATTTTCGTAGGCGACAATCGAGGTCAAGATCATGTATTCGGAGCGACATCGTGGGTCTTATGATCTTTGTATCGAAGGGACTATGATGATTTGTTTGGAAGGCAACGGTGCTAGAATACCTCTACGCTCGAGGACATGACCATTTTGAATCGAAGGCATCGAGAGAATTACCTAAGGGGTGCGTGTGTGAAAGAAGTGTGTTGATTTCAGAATATGTTATCTTGAATTTAGTGGGCTATGTTCATTATTATCTTGCCATACACGCCTAGTTACTAGCAATTGATAGGGTGCGGAAATTAAAATGCGGAATGTAAAGATGCGGAAAGGTAAATCCTACGCTATTACATGGCTTTGGGGCAGATACATAATTTAAACTTATGGAAAATAAAAGCCTAATTTAAACTATTACATCCCATATAGCTTACATTATTGGAAAAAAAAAAGTGAAAACAGAAAGCGTCCGAATCGAACAACCCGTGAAAGAATGAGAAATAAAATACGAGATGAATTGAATAAGAGGAAAATGTTAGTAGAAATAAGTATTTTGAATGAGAAAAAGTTTTTATGCAAATAATGATATTAATAAGATAAGATATTTTTGGTATTTTTGAATTGATTTGATAGTTTAAATGCAATTAAAAGTCAATTTAATGATTTATTAGCAATTAAATAAAATATGCATGCAAAAATAATATTTTAATGCTAAAAATTAAATAAGTATTTTTCTGATGATTATGCAAAAAATAAATATTTTGGAGTTTTTAGATGCATGATAAAAATATTGAAAAGAAATTAAATAAAATGAAAATATTAAAGAAAAAGAAAATAGAAAAATATAAGAAAATATGTTAGTTTTCTAACTTGTAAAAACAATTGCCATGGGGATTTGAAGCTTTGTCGATTTGGCGACTTGCACTTTTACCTTCTAAACTCTTGGAATTCTCATATTATTGTTCCTTGTCATTGTATCAACTGCAAAAGCAACGTACATATACGTACACACAAAATAGCAAAAGAAAACAAGGTATCGGTGTTAGTTGTCGATTAGATTCAATTTTGTTTCTCTCTAATTGTGATGTTGAATCTCTAAGTTATAATTTATCCACTTGAGATTTGCAGATGATTTTTTGTAATGTTTTGATGATGAACACATGTTAAAATCATTACTAGAAAGTGCATATTAATCTTTTCATTAGTATTTGAAAATAATAATAATAATTCAACAAAAGAATTAATTTAGTATCCAAATATGACAAAAACATGAAAAAAAGATATATACATCACAAGTTTGTATTTTACACAAAGATTCCAATACTTCTAAGTTAATGGTTGTAATATTGGTGATGACAATTCATGAAGGTTTTTTGGCAAAAAAGTAAAATAAATAAACTTAAGGGATGATGTTGTTAGTGTATGATGACTTTGTGAAAAAAAAGGTTACGTGGAAGAGGTTAGAAGAATGTACATGACTACCTACTTTACAATGGTTTATGTGTGTAGAGATTGTGGAGAATTGTGTGGAGAAAAAAAAAACCGTTAGAGAATAAGAGGTTTATGCATGGAGGTACTGTGAAAGTGTTTTTTTTTCCTGTGTATGAATTGACCTCTATTTATAACAAAATATTAGGTTAAACAAATATAGAAAAAATTAAATACTGATCAATGACTCAAAAAATGTTATTTAATTGTGATTTGTAATTTAATCAATTAATCAATATTTTCCTAATTTCTCTTTATTTGCTCCCCAAGATTTGAAAACATGCCAAAATAAGAACAAATTGATTTTAAAACTTTCCTTTTTTTGATTTTGGTCTAAAAATGCATAAAATGAAGAAAAAAAAGTAAAAAATAACATTTTTGAAAAATACATAAATAATAAAATCCGAAAATTAGTATTTAAATAATAAAAATATGATTTTATGATTTTTGAAAATAGATTTTTAAAAGGAAAAGAAAGTTAGTAACAAATAACCAAAAAAAAATGTCAAAAGTGCAACATGTGAGATTCAAACCCATGACCTCATATTTATAAAGCTTACCTCCTTACCAATTGTGCTATCTTACTTATTCGAAATAGAAATGCAACTGAAAGTATATGGAGACGCGCAAGTATTTGTCATATTTTAAAAATACAAATAATTTGAAATAAATTATTATATTTTAAATAGACCTTGAGAACGAATATTTATAAAAATCCCCGGAATATTAGTGTAATAAACCAAAAGAAATTTAAAACCAAGTTTAAAAAATAATTTTGAACTTAGTACCGAGTGGGCAAATTTTGGGGTATAACACTATGCAGTTCGAATTTCCAGATGAAGATGTTTTACTAGTCACAGATTATGAAGAACCAGGCCTAGACGAAGGACCCGAACAAGGATCCCGATGGACCATGGTCTTTGATGGAGCCTCAAACGCTTAGCAATGGCATTGGCGCCATCATTACATCCCTACAAAGTGATACACGCCTTTCACCGCCAGATTATGTTTCAACACTAACAACATGGCGAGTACGAGCGTGCATCATGGGTATTAAAGCTGCTATTGACTTAAGAATCAAGTTCTTGCAAGTGTATGGAGACTCGACTTTAGTGATCGTCGATTAAGGCGAGTGAGATAAGCATCCGAATCTCATTCCGTGATCGAGAGCATGTTTTCGCTTGATCCCTACTCAAGAGATTACTTTCAACCACATTCCACGAGAATCGGTTGGCGGAGCGTTAGCTACTATGTCATCTATGTTCAAGGTTAGATGGGACAACGAGGCTCCCGGATCATCATTGAGAAGTTTGACGAACCAAAGATATTGTTATGAGCTTGATACAAAAGAGAAACCTTGGTACTATGACGTGAAGAGGTATCTTGAGACTCAGGAATATCCCGCAGGGGCATCTGTAAATGATAAGAAGTTCATGAGAAGATTTGCATCCAAATTCTTCCTCAACAACGACATCTTATACAAGCGCAACCACGACTTGTGCTTACTTCGCTGTGTAGACGGAAAACAGAATACGTATCATGGAAGAGTTACACGGCGCATTTGGTACTCACTCTGGACATACGATGGCTAAGAAGATTTTGAGAACAGTTACTATTGGTCCACCATGGAAGTCGATTGTCACCGCCACGCTCGATCTTGTCACAAATTCCGTTATGCAGACAAAGTACACGTACCTCCAAGACCTCGATGTTTTAACTCCTTGGCCTTTGCAATATGGGCATTGACATGATCGGAGAAATCAAGCCCACTTCCAACGGACATCGTTTCATCCTTGTGGCATTGATTATTTCACCAAGTGGGTAGAAGCGACCTCGTTCGCATCTGTTACCAAGAATGTTGTGGCTCGATTCATCAAACATAATCTCATCCTCAAGATGGAACTCCGAAAGGATTATCACAGATAATGGCTCTAATCTCAACAATAAGATGATCACCGAGCTCTGCAGCTCAAGATCAAGCATCATAACTCTTCTCCTTATCGGCCTAAGATGAGCAGCAATGGAAGCCGCCAACAAGAACATTAAGAAGATTATCGTAAGATGCGGTGACTTACAAAGATTGGCATGAGATGTTACCATTTGCTCTTCATGGTTACCGCACTACAGTACGAACATCAACGAGGCAACCCCTCTCTCGTATCGGTATGGAAGCCGTCCTACCAATTGAGGTTCGGATACCTCAACCGAGTCCTCCAGACGAGTTAAGCGAGACGATTGGATTGAGACCGCCTTGACCGTTAATTTGATTGATGAGAACGACTGGCGTCCATCCGCCATGGACGATCTATCGAAGCGAATGATCGAGCATTTAACAAGAGGGTCAAGCAAGAGTTTACCAAGTCGGTGATCTAGTAGTCAAGCGCATCATTCTCCCACAAGGTGATCCCAGGGGAAAATGGACTCCCACCTACGAGGGTATCCCGGTAGACTGAAAACCCGAAAGGCCGGTCTGGGCAAAAGTTAGGGATTTAGGCGTACGACTATGTCTCTTCCAAATCACCTATCTACAGACTACTATCGCATTCAAGATTCAAATGGCGACAATCGCCTACTCACTTTCTCGTGACAAGGAGATGAGATAGTTGAAATATATGAGTACTAGCATAGTTGGAACTTAACGAGATTGTTTCCGCATAGCTTTTTACTTTTTCTTGTGTACAAAAATGTCACTCACCAATGCATTTTCCCCACAGAAATGTCACTCACCACAAAACGTTCCCCGAAAAAGAGGAGGATCTGCGGTGATTCCACTCAACTTAATCGGGCCACACCCATCTTGAGCAATAACACCACATCCCTACCGGGTATTTATCCCGGCAAATGTCTCTCAACTATTCCCTTTTCTCCGGCGAGTGTCCAACCCGAACTTGGTCGATAGTGCACCGAGAAAACCTACATTTATTCCCTCGAGAGATTCCAACGGGCTCCAGTTCTTCTAACGGTCTCTCGGAACCACCAAATGCTCTCCGGCGGGATCTACACTCAAAATCCCCAGTAGAGTACCTCCCAGACTCTCCCCAGCAGGGTTTATTTATGAAATTCTCAACAATATCTAGCCTCAAGACTTGGTCAGATAGTGCACCGGAGGAATCAAAGTTTTCTTTCTTCTCAGGATCTCCATCCGTTCCATCCCCAGACAGAAGTCAGAAGTCGGAAATCCTCGAGCAGAACATCTGCATCTTTTTCAAGATGAATGTGTTTTGAAATACCACAACATCTATCACTCATGCATTTCTCATAAAGTCACAATATATGCATATGTCATTCATACACATCGTCATGCATCATACTTTGCATAAGACTAACAATATTCTATCAAAGTTTCTCTTGTTTTCTCCAAAACCGGTGAAAATCACTGCGCATAACAGTCCAGATTAAGACCGAATCCGACGGAAAACTATCCGAACGACCGCCCTAGTTGTCCTCCGACAACCGGTCGAGATTAAGACCGAATCGGACGGAAAACTATCCGAACGACCACCCTCGTTGTCCTCCGACAACGGATCCAAGATTAATACCCGAAGCTAGACGGGAAACCTTATCCGAACGATCACAAGTTATCCTCCGATAACAGGCAGTGGATCAATACCCGATGCACAACAGGGAAGATATCCACATTTTTTGCCAACTACTACCTCCCTCAGAGTAATCAGCACGAAGATCTATTTTGATTCCTTCTTATTATCAACAGCAACTACAGAGTCTGGTGTACGACTCAGTTGCCTTGGATGGCATCTTAAGCCCATCTCCGACTACTTGTCAACAACTCTCCACCTTCAGAATGCTGCATATTTGGTTAAAAATCAATACAAACCAATAACTTCATTCAAAGATGAGCAAGAAGTCTAACATACGACTCCCTCCGGATGGCATCTTAAGCCCATCTCCATGCTCCTTCCACTATCAAGAACATCTATAGAGCCTAGCGTACGGCTCACTCCCCAGCATCGATCTTTCCAGATGGCATCTTAAGCCCATCCCCATCAATTTTCCTATTCATACGACATTCTCGAGTCTAGCATACGACCCATTCCCCAGCGAAGTCTCTACCTTCCCCAAATGGCATCTGTAAGCCCATTCCTGCATCACCAGCGAGTGCAAACTTTCAAGTGTACTCGAGTGTTCAATCATCTTCTACCTCCAGGTCACGAAAGGCGAACATGCCAATCTAACCCTTCCGTACAAGAAGATTGAGCAGGGGTCATACCCCAAAATTTTCCCTCCATCTTCTCAAGACATTCCATACATCCATACTCGAGGATTCCTCAAGGTTGATCGAGACAAACCCTTTCCTAGACAATCAACCCAAACTAGGGTTTGGCAATTCTCGACTCGGATGGACTTCCAACATCTACAATGTTCATCATGCCTCCTCATATGCTTCAAAGATTCTCCATGTCAAGTTTCAAGCCTCACAGATCAAGTTTCCTCAGACAATTGCTCAGATGGTTGAAAATCAGTTGTATTGGACAAAAAGTCAACTGTGGTCAACATGTAGTCAAACTTCATGATTTTTGGTCAACATCCTCATTTTGAAGTTACATTCATCATTTGATCAAGGGTTGATCATGATTCATCAAGAAAACTCAAGATTTTCTCAAAAGTCAAACTTTCTAAATTAGGGTTTCAGGTGAAAAGTCAACCAAACTTTGGTGATCATAACTTCTTCATACTTTCTCGAAATTTTCCACCACCTCTTGTATTGAAGGAAATTCCATTCCCTACAACTTCATGTCTCACAAGAATGTTCAAAAAATGCTTCATTTGAGAGGTATGGATCAAAAGATTACAGGTCCTTTTCAAAGTCAACAAAATGTCAACGTTTTGTTTTGAAGATATATTGAGCATGGAAACTCCAATTGAGATGAGACAAAAAGGGTTGGTTATAGGACTCTTAGAGCTTTCTAAAAAGTCCAAGAACACTCAAAAATATGGAAAATTGAGCAAGATACACCATTCACAAGTTGGGCAATTTTGAAGAGATGCACAAAGAGAAATACTTCTAAAAATCAAAATTTTTGCAAATGGGCTTACTTTTTCTTTATCCAAACTTGTTCCTTATGCAATTAGGAATATTCAAGCCCAATGCCATGAATTTTTATTTTATTTTTCTATTTAATTTGTATTTTATTCATTTAAATGCAAATTAAATTCAAAAATAAAGTATAAAATCAAAATTAAATGCAAATTTGATTTTTCTCTCTTCCTTGAGATCCAAGCAACTCAATAAAGCCAGCAAATTTCGAAATTTGGTTGGATATGGCAAGATTTGATTGAAAATTGATCAAAAAGATGGAAATTTGATTTGGAACAAAATTAAATATTTTGTGCATTGATTGATGATTGATTCTTTCTCAAATCAGCTCTAATTCCATCTACTATATATACAACACATACCACGAATTAGGGTAGAAAAGGCTGGAGAAACCCTATTGAAGCTCAAAAATCTGGCATACAAGCAACTAGACCTTGGATTGAGGTCGTTTCAATTGATTCCAAGCACTCAAACACGTTCCTTAATACCTCCTGAATCGATCCAGACCCTCACATCATCCAAAACCATCAAGAATCAAAGAATCCGAATTCGGTTTGTTCAAATATATTTCAAAATCGATTTCATATTCATGCATTTTAACACGATTTGTTGTTGTTTTGTGATTAGTAGGAAGTTTGCAAGCGTTATGGGCAATTTGATTGCATTTCCATAGCTCGACACGATATGCCATGGTTAGGGTTCTTGATCACGAATTAGGGTTTCCTTAAACGGAAAAATTGGACCTCGAGACCACTACCGTTGCATTGAATGATGTTTCAATCGATCCATGGTCTTAGATTTTATTTATATTACTTGTGCATGATTTTTGATTTAGCTTGGTCGTGGCGTCGAGCCAAGGCGGGATTTTCAAAATTTAAAATGAGGAAGATGAAGTTTGGCGGAGGCGAGGCAATGGAAAGGTGACACTTGTTTGTAAGCGATCCGTTCGATTGAAGGACACACGCGCTCGGATCGGATGGCAAAGGCATGGGGTTGTGAAACTAAGGTCTCGATTCGAATCTCCTGTGGACCATTTGGTTTTCTCTTTACAAACTTCACACTTTTATTATTTTCTATTTTCTATTTTATTTAATATTTTCATGCATTTTAATTAATTTCAATAATTTTTATTCATGCATTTAAAAATACCAAAAATATTTTTATTTTGCATTATTTCAGAAAATGTTTATTTAATTTATAAAATTAAAAATATTATTTTGCATGCATATTTAATTTTATTTCTAATTTACCATTTAAATCACTTTTAATTAGTTTTAATTATTAAATTGCATCAAAAATCCCAAAAATTATTTTAGCATATTAATGTTATTTCCAGCATGAAATATTTTTTCTCATTCAAAAGTTAGCATTTTTACTAACATTTTCCTCTTATTCGATTTCATCGTATTTTCTGATTTCTCATCTTTTCACAGGTTATCCCGTTTCGGACGATTTCTTTTTACTATTTTCTTTTTCCAATAATGTAATTGCTCATGGGATGTAATATTTTAATTAGGGCTTTTATTTTCCGAAAGTTTAAATTATGTATACGCCCCAAAGCCATGTAATAGCGTAGGATTTATATTTCGCACTTTACCTTTCCGCATTTTAAATTTCGCACTTATAAACGCTAGTAATTAGGCGTGTATGGCAAGATAAAATTGAACATAGCCCACTAATTTTCAAGATAACATGAATCGATTCAACACACTCTTTCACACATGCACCCTTAGGGTAATTCTCTCTCGCCTTACAATTCAAATGGTCATGTCCTCGAACGTGGAGGTATTCTAGCACTTGCCTTCAAAACAAATCATCATAGTCCCTTCGATACAAAGATCATAGACCCACGATGTCGCCTCCGAATACATGATCCGACCCTCGATTGTCGCCTACGAAAATGATGATAGTCCCTTGAATGTGCTAGGATACTTCCTACAAGTTGTTTCTATGACCATCCGATGTCCCTTCGAATGTCCCGCTTACATCCAGCGAATGGAGTTACCTACCAACTAATGGTATGGATAGCGCTATTCTAAAGGAAAGTAAAATAACACGACCAATTCGAGTAGGTAATAAGACTTTTAGTTGCTTGCTCTATCAAAATACTTTTCACACCTCACACTTTTGTCAAAGTTCAAACTCTTTTCAAAAGCGAAACATTTCAAACACTTTGTATACATTCCTACATGAATCATTACAAAGTCAAAGCGAGATGCCTTTTCAAAACATTTTTGTCAAACACATAGAAAGCACATTTTTAAAGTGATCTAAGAGCAACTAAGAGCCCGTAGATAACTACGGATGGAAAGGGTGCTAATACCTTCCCTTTCATAACCTTCTCCCTTACTCGAATCTAACGAAGGTCTTTTTCGTACTTTTACCTTCCCTTAATTGGATAAAAGAAAAGTCGGTGGCGACTCTTGCTATCCGCATTTGCGATACAAAACCTACAAAGTCGAGTTCACCGTGTTACACCATTCATTCTTTTTGCATTACTTGCTCATGATTTGAATCACTCTAGTTCCCTTTTTACCCATGAATGTGAGGAAACTTTCCATTATTCATATATGCTGGAGGTCACAATTCTTGTTTTAACTGGATTTTATTATGCTTAATCTTTTATTTTTGTTGATTGTATGAATGCATGAAAATGATCAAGGCATTTTGTTTGATTTTGAACACAACTACGATAAGTGCCAAAATGTAATTATTTTGTATATATGTTTTGTGGCACTTATCTATTTTGTTTGTTAATAATCGTTGAATAACCCCAATTTTTGTTTTAAATCGTTTTATTGTGTTTTGTGTACATAATATACCGTTTGATAGTTTTGTATCTTTTTGTAGGTATTTGTTGCATATTTGGAGCATGGAGGAATAAAGTGTCGAACCACGCTCAAGACGCATTTTTGGAGGTCAAGCGCAACTTTTGCGCTTAGTGCGGATTTAGCGCTTGCTGTTAAGTGATTTGAAATAAAAGTAAGTCGCTTAGCGGTCTGCAGGATTTTGTTTATAAATAGTTTTCAAAATAGATTTCTAGGTTATGGTTTTGGGGTGGTTTTTGATCCCCATTTCCATCAACTTTCATTTTTGGTAGATTAGCTTAGAAAACAACATTAGGGCTTGCTCATGGATGATTGGAGGTGGATTGCTCTTCGATTGGTTTTGACAACCAGTGTAGATCTGTGGTTTATCTCTTCTCCTCTTTGTGTTTTTCTCTTTTGTTGGGTTTATATGTATTTCTACTCCTAACTCCTGTATATTTATTGCCCTTGGTGTTATATAAAGCTTCCTTCTAATTTGTGTCGGTGATTATCTTAGGTTTTTACTATGTTAGGGATTTGAGCTTTACTAGAGATAGATTGCTTAGATTCTTACCTAGGATGATTATCATTAGTTTCGAATACTAGAAATGGGTTTAGGTGACATTCACTTAGAGTATCGATCTTAATGCCTCCGTTGGTGAAGTGTGCTAGAGATGGTTATGGAGGTGGCCATTGACTTCTATGTTGTTGAGATAGGCCAAACATGGCTATTGAGATGATTTAGGAGGATTCTCAATTTGGGTTAGAAATAACCAAGGTTGTGAGAGGTGTGTGATGATACGGACGAGTATCATAGGCGGTATAACTGGGTGGTAGATTTAAGTCTGTGACGGGTAGTTTACATTCGTTCCGAACAAGCTGTCTATCCTTTATACTTTTTGTTCATTTACTTTCTGTCTTTTATTTTCAACTCATTTAATCCCAAACTCATTAACGGTAGAATTGTCGAACAACAAATCAATAACCAATCTCTGTGGACACGATACGATATAATCTAACCGGTATATATCACCCGATAAAAATAATACCAACTCTTTGCTTGTCGCTATACCGCTGCAACACTACCTTGGCCAAATTGTTAATTCACCTTGTGAGTGTGTGATCATTTGTTAACCCCTTTGAGCTTTTATCCATATCCATGTTTATTTGAACTTGATACTTGTCTATGAGTGTCAATTCAAATTTTTTGTATGGATGTTGATTTCTTTGTTTCTTGAACCCTCAGCTATATGTTGTTCTATGAATTTTTACCTTGCCTTAGAAAGAAGGAAGAGAATTCACACATTAATGTTGGTTGAATTCAAGTTGGAGAGAGGAATATTTATGTACTTATATTGTGGTTGGTATTCGGTTAAGAAAAATAAAAAGAAAAGAAAGAAAAAAAGTGAAAAAGAAAGGTTAGAAAAAGAAAGAAAAAAGAGAAAAACTTTGAAAAGAAAAACAAAAGAGTGTGAATAATATTGTGTTAATAAGTGAGGTGTTTTGGTTTAACAATTTATGATGAAGAAGAAGTTTGATTTGAATTATATTGATTGAAACTTTGTGGAATTAATTGCTCCCTTAGGTTTAGGCAAGTTTTTGTCTCGATTAGCTTTAGGACTTATCACTTGTTTGTTAACCAAGCCACATTACAACCTTGAAAAGCCCTTGTGATTCTTGCATTTGTATTTTCAATTGAGTTTTGGATGAATTAATAATTTAGTATTTTGTTTGCAAGATTGTTGGATGAGTGTCAAAAGTACCTCACCTTTGTGTGTTTTTCATCTACCGATGAATTTTTGCTAGGAGTAACTCATGATTGAACTTGTTTTGTTTTAGAACGTTTTGCATGATTTTTGTACTTAGGATTTGTTTCATTTATATGTTCTCATTGTAGGATAGTGATAAGTTTGTATTTTTCTTGTACGTTTTTGTTTGAACCATACATTTGTTTTCCGTTTTAAAACTTGTTGATTCATGATTCTTTGATTATCATTCTTTGTTTCTTTGAGTTATTTGACTTTGTTTGAGGACAAACAATGTGGTAAGTTGGGGAGAGTTTGATAAGTGAAATTTTTTATTTATTTTGTATATACTTTTTCTTGCACTTATTGACTTTTGTTTGTTAATAATCGTTGAATAACCCTATTTTTTGTTGTAAATACGTTTTATTGTGTTTTGTCTACATATTGTATCGTTTGAGTAGTTTTAATGTATTTTTGTAGGTATTTGTTGCACATTTGGAACATCGAGGAATAAGGTGTCGAAGACACGACTCCGAATGCCCATTTTGGCAATAAAGTCCATTTTTGGAAAATTATTTCGAGCAAGGCGGCGTTTTTAGCGTCTTGCGTGCGTTTGACACTATTTTGGAAGAGAGATATTTTTGACGCCGCTGAGCGGGATTAGGCGGCTGAGCGGGAATAAGGCAGTTTAATGTGTAAAAATCAGATGTCGTATAGCTGGCTCATGCCGCTGAACGCGGTCGTCTGAGTTTAGTTTTATAACTTCATTTTGTTTCATTTCTAGGTTATGGTTTTCGGGTGGATTTTGATACCCATTTACATCAACCTTTATTTTTAATTTGATTAGCTTATAAAAAACATTAGGGCTTGCTTATGGATGATTGGAGGTGGATTGCTCTTCGATTGGCTCTGAAAAACCGGTAGATATGTGGTTTATCTCTTATCCTCTCTATGTATTTCTCTATGTGTTGGGTTTTGTATGTATTTTTACTCTGAACATATGTATATTTGTCGCCCATGGCGTTGTATAAATTTTACTTTACGAATCTATGTTGGTGTTTGTCTTAGGTTTTTAGCTCGTGTTAGGGATTTGAGCTTTGCTAGACATAGATTGCTTAGATTCTTACCTAGGATGATTATCTATTAGTTTCTGGATGCTAGAAATAGGTTTTAAGATGACATTCACTTAGGGTATCAGATTTTAATGCCTCTGTGCCAGGAGTGTCGGGCAAGACATAATTGATGCCAGTGACACGGTTGAATTCTCAATTTGGGTTAGAAATGACATAGACGAGTATCGTAGTTTGAGTATAACTGGAAGATAGGTTTAAGTCTGTGACAAGTAGTATGTATTAGGCTAGGACAAGTTGTCTATCATTTTTATACTTTTGTTTGCATTTAATTTCTCTTTATACTTTTTCTTTACAACCCATTTAACCCCAAACTCATTAATGATAGAATTGTTGAACGGCGAATCAATAACCAATCTCTATGGACACGATATGATATAACCTAACCGTTATATATCACCCGGTAAAAATAAATACTAAACCTTTTACTTGCTGCTAACACCGCAACAACAGTATCTAAGTATGTTGAGAAACATTTTTCTAAGTAACATGTACGTGTGAATCAATATATTGCCCCTAAGATTCCTCATCATTTTATGTAATCACAATGCTTCAAAATCATATATTGGATTGGCTACTCTCTCCTATGTTTAAGTTTGTTCTTGATGGATCACAAAGCACCTTGAATTGTGTATGTTGTATATGTGTATATTATGTTTACTAAACCCTAACTGAAATACAAAAAATATTTTTTTTCTTTTTGTATGTATGTGTCGTGTAGGTGTTGAGCCAAATGCACACATTCCACCTCCTAAGCTAGGGTTTTGATAATTGATGCCAACTTATTTGGTCATAAGAGCTTGGACTTCAAAGTATTGTCTACCCCATCAAATTTCTATAGCTTGAACATCTCTCAACTTCATTTGATCAAGATTATCTAAAGAGATTGTAGCTTGATTCATCGAGCGACTTTATAGATTCATGAGTTTATTTTCATGCTTTCTTCAACAAGTTTCTTTAAGCCATGAGAATTATCATCAAATTAAATTCAATACAACATCATCTCAAGGTCATATGTGATTCATCATGCCGTAATTGGAAAGGAAAGTTCAAAAGATGCAAAATTGATTCAAGTGGTTTGACGTAATTTGACAAGATTCTTGATTCTATGGTCACAAGTGCATAAATTTCTCAATTTTCAATATTTTGATATGATTATCTTTTATAAGAACTCTTCTAATAATCCCAAGTAATTTCTCTTTACATGACAAGAGCTCCTTAGGCTTAGATAATCATCAAAAGATTGAAAAGATTACAAGTCTTTTGAGAAAGTAGTGAAATATTTAACTTGACTTCAAAAGATAGTAACCTGGTTAGTTTTCATCTCCTTGAGCTCATTATTATTTTAAAAAACATATTGAGGATGTCTACTACATATTTGAATCAAAGTACAAGATCTAAAAATGTTTGGAAAGTTATGAAATTGATGGAAACACTATAGGTCATCTATCGAATTCGCAAGAAATTTTCATCAATTCCCAAGGACATAACTCTCTCATTTTTTATGATTTTTGAGTGATCTTAATTCCAAAATCCTATTTGAAGAGTCTAATTAATTTAATCTTCAGTGATCAAGAGCTAATTTTGAGTGGAAGGTCATGTAACTTTGCAAAACATTATAGGTCATTTTGAGATTCTATACTTAGAAATTTTTCTAATTATAATTTTCATTGAGTTTTTCTTGATTTCAAAGAGACATAACATTTTAAATATGAGATGATACCATTATTGTATCAAAGTTGCAAACTTTTCCAATTTTTTCTTCTGTTTGTTTCATTATTTTTTATAATATGCATACAAATAATATAGTGGATCACTACTAGACAATTAGCTTTTAGTGGTCGAAAAATTTCGGTCACTATAGTGATCGAATTAGCCACCAAAATGAGATTTTCATTGGTAAATTCTAAATTTCAGTGACCGATTTTTAAGCTTTTTTGGTCTCTAGTTCGTTCTCTAAAAGCAAATTTTCTAGTAGCGATTAAAAGACTTAATGCTTTTATGGACCATTGGTTACTGTCCTTGGCATATTGGATTTATATACTTCTTGGAATTAGGATTAGAGGTCTTGATACTTGGAGATCTTGAGGCCTTTTGACCATATTTTGTTTCATTATTCTGTTGTATATTGGAAAATCTTCTGTGTGCATGTGTTTTTCTGGTAGCTTTAAGTGATCTAGATGATACATGGATAAATATTGAAGACCTTTCTTTGGGTTTTAATACCTTGGATATCTTTTATACTTTTTATTTGGGGGTTTACTTTCATTTGGTGATTTGTATGCTCTTGGCCTACTATGTACTTGTGGACTACTTTCTATGTTGACTTCATTATGTAAATTGTTGGAACCATGTTTGGTTAGACTTTTCCTACCTTAGTGTTATACCCCAAAATTTTCCCTCCTATTTTTGAGATCAAGATACATCTCCATACTCAAGAACTACTCAAGGGTTGATGAGACAAACCCTCTCCTAAGCAATCAACTCACAACTAGGGTTTTGCTTCTCTCAAGACAAAGATGGTTTCTAATGGCTCAAGTGAATACCATGCCTCCTCATATGCTTCAAAGTATCACCATGTCAAGTTTCAAGCCTCAAAGCCCAAGTTTGCTCAGATGGTTGAAAATCAATTGTATTGGACAAAAAGTCAACTTTGGTCAATATACAATCACACTTCATTATTTTTGGTCAACATCAAGATTTTGAGGTCACATTCATTATTTGATCAAGGGTTGATCACGATTCATCAATAAAACTCAAGAATTGATCAAGAGCCAAAGTTACTATATTAGGGTTTCTTGAGGAAAAGTCAACAAAACTTTGACCAAACATAACTTTCACATACTTCATCAGAAATTTTTCCAACAAAGTTCATTTTAAAGGGAATTCAATTATCTACAACTTTGTCTCTCACAAGGTTTTCCAAAAACTGCTTCATTTGAGAGATATGGGTCAAGACATTATAGGTCCTTTCAAAAGTCAACAAAAAGTCATATTTTTTCAAAGAAGTGTACATGAACATGGAAGCTTCGATGAATATGAAACCAAAGATAAATTTTAGAGGACATCTTAAGCTTTCCCAAAAGTTCAAGATTACTCTAAAATAATAAAAATTGATCATGATATGGTTTGTGCAAGTTTTGAAATTTTGAAGAAGTGCATGAAGAGAATGTTGATGAATTTTGAAAATTTTCCAAATGGGCCTATGTTTTCATGATTCAAACTTGCTTTTAACATTATCCATGACTCCTAAGACCAGCTACATGCCTTCCTGCTATTTATTTTATTTATTTTTGAATTAATTCATTTAAGTTCAATTTTAATTAAAATAAAATACAAAGACAAGGAGTAAGCGTGTAAGGCCTTGGACTTAAGTGTCTTGATGACCAAGGAAGCCCATGATAACTGGAAAAATCATGCAAGAGGATATTGGCATGAGATTTGAGCAATTTTGGAAAGATTGTATTTGAATTTTTAATCAAATATTTTCCAAAGAATGCAGTATATTTTCTCTCAAATTTTTGACCTAATGCACTCCATATAAGTAGAAGATCAAGGCCAACCTAAACAAACAGATTGCCGCCTCTCAAAGCCCTAGAAAAATTCTTCAAAATTCCAAGTTTTAGGGCAAGATCAAAAGTAATTCTCCAGCTTGTTTCAATCGAATCCAGCCATTCATTCATCCTCCTGAGCCTTCCAGGAGCCATTCCTAGTCCTTAAGCAAGCAAGATTGTGCCCATAATCACCCCCTTGAAGTTGCATCGGTTTGGTAAAGCTTTGAATTTCAAACTCTTGATGGACACGATATAAACTGTGTTTATGCATTCATTCATGTTCATTATGTTGTTTTGAATCGATTTGAAGCATTGGTTGTAAGTTTTAGTGCATGAGGATTAAGGCCAAAATAACCCTAGATTCGGACTCAAGGGATGATTTTATGTTTATATGGGTTGTTCCTCTTTATTTTTACTTCGATTTCGTAGGATTAATGTTTGAACCATCATAGATGATGACCGAAACCACCATCCCAGGGTGGTTGACTGACGAGGACTAAGACATGGCAGGCGTCGCAAAGATCTATTGGTCCATTTGAAATCAGAGGACCCACGTGCACGCGTTTTAATTTTAATTTATTTTCTGGAATAAAATCGCCAATATATATTTATGCTTGTGGTTAAATGAATGGATGTATGGTCGTCCCAGCGGTAGAACGCGTGCACTTAGTCCTCTTGTCCCTCAAGGCGTGGGTTCGATCATTGTCTTTTGCCAAATTTTTCAATATTTTCTGATTTTTATAGGATGACACTCATATACAATTGGAGGCGTGATACTTGCAACACATGCAAGTGGCTCAATGGTAATATTTTGGCTCAGCAACCCCAGGGTCACGAGTTCAACACCCTGGGGTGCCATCCCTATTTTTTTTAGTACTTTCCCTTTCAATTTTTCTATTGTTTTCAATTTTTAACTAATTTTAATTTCCTTTTCAAAAATTATTTTAATTATTTTCTAAAACCCTAAAAAATATTTTGGTTTTAGATCTAGGTTAATAAAACATTTATCTAATTTTTGATATAAAAATATTTTCATTTTCTTTTCATTTAAATTATTTTGCTTAATTAATCGTTAATTAACTTTAATTTGTTTTTTCTTAATTAAAATTAACCACAAAAACATAAAAAATATTTTATTTTTTTAGTAATTAGATTTTTAACATTCTCCTAATATTTAAAACATTTTACTATTATTTATTTATTGCTTTTCGCATTTAAATATTAGAAATCGATGTATACGTCCCCATGTTTTTTGTAATAGCGTAGATTTACTTTCCTCGCACTTTTTTCTGATTATTATGTAACTGCTCATAGGATGCAATAGCTTAGGTAATTTACTTTTCTGCACCTCCTATTATGTATATGCCCCAAAGCCCTGTAATAGCATAGGATATTTACTTTCCGCACCTTTATTTTTTCTGTGAATATTTAACGGCTAGATGTATGCTAATAAGGGTTTGTATGGCAAGACATAAAATCAATTTTAGATAAACCTAATTTAAAGATAAATATTTGAAAATAACACAATTGCACACTTTCACCCTTAGGGTATCCTCTCTTGTTGCCTTCGGATAAAAATGGTCATATCCCTCGAACGTAGGGGTACCATTAGTAAAATTTCCTCGATTCAAAATCATCATAAAGATCATAGTTCCTCGATTGTTGCCTACGAATAAATGATGATCGTCCCTACGAATTTGCTAAGGTATCCTTACAATGTTTCCTTCAATGACCATACAATGAGCCTACGTATGTACCTTCACATCCAATGGATAGAGCTACCTACTAACTAATGGTATGGATAACACTGTCCTAATGGAGAAGGAAAAGAACAAAGAACGACCTTCTTAGTAGGTAGTTACTCTTAATTGCATGCTCAAATAAACAAATCATTTTCACACCTCACATTTTCCAAACAAATATTTTCAAACACTTCGTATACATTCTTGAGGAATGATACAAGAATCATTACAAAGTCAAAGTCAAAATATTTTTCAAATAAATCACACACACAAAAGCTAAGCAATTAAGATCCCGTAGATAACTACGGATGGAAAGGATGCTAACACCTTGCCTTTTCATAGTCACCTCCCGAACTCAGAATCGATAAAAGGTCTTTCCTGTTCTTTTCACCTTTCCTTTATTGGGTAAAATAAAAGTCGGTGGCGACTCTTGCTAACCGCAACATTTGCGATAAAACACAAAACAAACAAGTCAGATCTCCACAATATTTTTGTAAATATTCATTTTTAGCCAAAATACACATATTTTCAAAGAGATTCATGCAAAGTACCATATATGTTTAGGGTGCTAATATCTTCCCTTTGCATAACCAATCCCCCTACCCCGGTCTCTTATTTATTTTGGTTTATTTGTCCTTTTTCTCATTCCTTTGAAAATAATAAAGTGTGATGACGGTTTTTATTATGCGAGTTAAGTCAATCAATGTCTTAGTCTCAATTTTTTACCGCTACACTCACTATGCCAAAAATGACCTACGAAAGTGCTTTTTTGGGCTTTAAAAGCGCTTTCGTAGGTGGCGTTGCTATAGGTTTTAGCAACGCTTTTTGTTTAGGAAAAAGCGCTTTCGTAGGCCTACCTATGAAAGCGCTTTTTTCTAGAAAAGCGCTTTCATAGGTGCCTACAGAATGCATTAAAGGCATTCTAAAGTTGGCCTAAGAAAGCACTTTTCCAGAAAAAAGCATTGCCATAGGACTACCTATGAAAGCGCTTTTAAAAGTGCTTTCATAAGTATACCTTAGGCAGTGCTTTTACTCAAAAAGCAATCTCATAGGTGACCTATGGCAGCGCTTTAGGTTAAAAGCGCTTTCATAGGTTTTCTACTGAGAAATCAAAAATTTAAATAATTTTTAAACCTGCATTTTTTGCAGCATTATTTCATAAACCTGTAATTCATAAACCGGTAATTTACAATCTTATATACAAATACCATTATATACCATTGTTATCCAAATACCAAATTTAAATATTATATACAAATACCCTTATATACTATTCATATCCAAAATATATATACACCATTGTAATTCAATTAACATATTTTTAAACGTACCAAAATCAACCCTAACAAAATCAGCTATATAACACTAAGTAAATCACTCCTAATGTACATATATATTCAAGGTCCGAATCCTGCAAGATATGAACATAATAACATGGTCAGTATGGTATACACAAAACAATGTATTCATAACCATTTTTATACAATAATGTATTCATACCTTATAAGATTCTTTGCTCAATAAAATATTGACACAACTCCTCTTTGAGTACTTCCAATTGAAGTTTCGTGTAATATGCACACTTGTATTCATCAAAATACTACATAACAAAATAAAAAATATGCATGATTTAGTTAAAAGTAATAAATTATATGAAATATCCGATAAATAATAAAACAAAGTATAAATCCATACAGTGATTGGAATCTCTATTTCATTCATTTGAATGATTTCTTTGATAAACTTCAAAACGAAGTATCCGCAATCTATGCCGTTTTGTTGTTGATGACGCTACATAGAAAAACAAATAAGAATATATAGACGTATTGTTTTATCAAGTAGCATAAATATTATAAGCAAAATTGTGGAAATTAATATACCTGTACTTTGATTCAATTAATGTTATTTGATTTAGACCGTGGTACCCGTGCTTCCCTTTGACATCGGAATACTTGTATTGAATTGACAAAATTAAAATATTTATTTAGAACAATGACATTGAAATAGTTAAATATATAAACAAAAACGAATATTTAGAATAATGTCACTTACGTATCAATCATTAGTTTCATATCCAGATAATTTGTCCAATCATCGTCAACCGAATTCAGATAATAGACCACTTCTTTTATGGGATCGATAGCAAGCAACAACCAGTGACATCTATAAATTAAAGCAATAATTTAGATGAAAATTTTAATGTAAAAAATACAAATATTAAAATGAACTTAGAATGAAAATCTAACCTTGAATTGTACGCCAAAAGATACAAGCTTTCTGTACTGCCAGTTGCCATGAATCTATCGACCAAGTGCTCTCATACTGACTCCGGTTCCCTAGAAATTGTGCTCAGGATCCTATTTAACAAAATTTCCTTCGTCATCTTTAAGATACTTATTTGTTAAAAAAGTTCTCCACCCTCTGTGTCTTTTTCCGGCCAAACCCATTATATACTTTTTGCGGGCATCTTCAATGTTAAAGGACCTCTACAAAAAAAACATACGCATAGAGTGTCTTAGTACATGTAATTTAAACACATTATCGTCAATATAAAACAAATAACAACAACCATATATGATACCTTTATCTCAGTTCAGATTTTTTCTTTAGCCTCGTCCAACTTTCCTTTTTTCCATCTAGGAGTGGTGACCAAAATGTGCATACGAACAAGTGTACCGGTGTAGCTTGTCAGTTTTGCAGAATTAGACCCAATTAGTTGGTCCTCATTATTCCAATCTATATTATATGCAACTCCTCTATCTATATCACAGATAATTCCCCGCATAATAGTTATGCCTCGTGTGATATCCTTTTCTGAAGTATCTTGTGGAACATTTTCTGAAGTATCTTGATTACTAGCCATTTGACCTGTAATAAAGAAAAATAAAATAAAATGAAAAATATAAAAATCCATAATCATATATACTATAAAGAAAAAAAATTAAATGACATATATTTAAATTTTATTGAATGATATAGGCTATAATTATATATACTATAATGGAAAAAATGAAATGACATATATTTAAATTTTATTGAATGATATAAGCTATAATTATATATAATATTACCTTTTTTACTAACATCTCTTTCTTTTCTTGGTAGGAATATGTTCTACTCGTCTCTTAACAATGCGGACGGTTGGATTTATCCAAATACCCTCATTATGATCATTTCTAATACATGATTCATTCTCATTTTGATCATTTCTGGTAAAAGATTCAATGTCAACACCAATATCGCCTTGATCTCCAATGTTTTCATCAATTACTTTGTTAGAGAAAAGCACTATAGACCATTTCGTACTTGTCGGATCAGTGACATAGAACACTTGTTTAGCTTGAGAGGCTAGAATGAAAGACTCATCTTTGTACCCGACCCTGTTAAGATCCACTTGCAAAAATACTGACTTATCCATTCGTATACCATTATTATTTTCAACCCACTTGCAACCGAATATAGGAATCTGAAATTTCTCGTAATCAAACACCCAAATGCGCTCGATAACCCCAAAATACGACATATTTGCAAATTTCGGGTTTAAGTCTTTCACACTTGATATGTGCATTGCTTCAACTACCAAGGTGACACCACTATTTTGCGTAGTACTTTTATCATCTTGTTCTTTGGTATAAAATGTGTATCCATTAATTGCGTATGCGCTATAAGAAAACACAATCAAACTTGGACCATATGGTAAACATCTCAACCTTTCTGTTACTGAGGCGGGATCTGAACGATACTTTGAATAAATATGTTCCTTAAACCATGGTATGAAACTTCGATTGTGCTCTCGTACAATCCAATTCTCATTTCTATTCGAATTTAAACCTCGAAGAACACCCTTGTGCATTTCAACATACGGCTCAACCTCAATCTCATTGTGCATAACATACAAATGCACTTGATCCCGTTCGACCCTTGATACTGTCACAACTTTATTTCTAATTAGCTTCTTACCTTCTTTTTTTTCAACAATATGAGATTTGGGGAGTCTAATTGATTGAACATTTGACAAATATTCAATACAAAACTCAACCGCTTCTTCAACAATGTATCGTTCGGCAATACAACCCTCTGGTCGACTTCAGTTTTTCACATGCCCTTTTAATATTTTCATATAACGTTCAGCAGGGTACATCCATCTCATATAAGTTGGTCCGCACAATTGTGTCTCTTTCACAAGATGAACGACAAGATGAACCATTATGTCAAAAAACGAGGGAGGAAAATACATTTCAAGCTCACACAAAGTAACAACTATTTCTTTTTGCAATGTTGGTAAGATCTCAGGATCAATCACCTTACTACAAATTGACTTGAAGAAAAAAAACAATTTAGTTATTGCGCTTCTTACTTTTTCTAGAAGAATAGAACGTATACCTATCGGTAGAAAATGTTCCATTATAACATGACAATCATGCGTCTTTAAACTCTTTAACTTGAGGTCTTTCATAGACACAAGTCTTCTAATATCTGATGAGTAGCCTTCTGGAACTTTAACTTCACTCAGAAACTTACACAATATTTTTTTCTCTAGATAGAGTGTAAACAGCAGGTGGTAGATATTTCCGTCTTCCTTTCTTCACGGGTCCCAATTCAATTCTTATTCCCATGTCTACCATGTCCTCCCTTGCTTTAAGGCCATCCTTAGACTTCCCTTTTATATTGAGTAACGTACCAATAACACTGTCAAATACATTTTTTTCAATATGCATCACATCAAGAAAATGTCTTACGTACAAAGATTTCCAATATGGCAATTCAAAAAAAATCGACCTCTTCTTCCACCCACCTGTGACAACTTTGTGTGCAAAAGGCTTGCCAAACTGAATACTCACATCTTTCACCTTTTCAAAATTTGATCACTGTCAATCCAGGGCTCTACGTTGTTCGGTATCTCCATTGAACGCTTTTCTCCATCCATGATATCGATGTTTAGAAGTTAAGAATCTACGATGACCGAAAGACATTCTTGACAAAGTTTCAATCGCATCGTATCGGTTCCATCTTCACGCATGTGACACGCTTTTCACCTTTAATGCTATACCGGATATATTTCCGTATCTGGAAAATCGTTAATTTTCCAAACAACATCTCCCTCAAGTTGAAACTTTATTTCCTATAACCATCATAAACCTCCACACCGTTCTCCCACAAAATCTTCAAATCTTCGATTAATGGTTCCAAGTATACGTCTATGTCATTTCCTGGTTGTTTAGGCCCAAAAATTAACATAGATAACATCATGTACTTACGCTTCATACATAGCCACAGAGGTAGGTTATAAATCATAAGAATCACAGGTCATGTGCTATGCGAGATACTTTGAATACCGTGTGGGTTTATTCCATCAGTAGACAATGTCAAGCGAAGGTTTCTTGCTTCTTTTCCAAATTCAGGATAATCATTATCAATTTTCATCCACTGTGGAGAATCTGCCGGATGTCGAAATTTTCCATCAATAATTCTTTCATCTGAATGCCAAGTCAAGTGTCTTGAATCGGTTTCACGATGATACATCCGTCTAAATATCGGGATTATAGGAAAATACCATAAGACTTTTGCCGGAGATAACTTTTTCTTATATCGAGGGGCACCACATTTAGGACACTCATTTAACGATGCATACTCGTTTCGAAACAAAACGCAATCTTTCGGACATGCATGTATCTTATCATAGCTCATGCCAATAGAGTATAACATCTTTTTGGCCTCATACGTTTGATTGGGAAGAACATTATCCTCTGGTAGCATATCTTTCATAAGGGATAATAACTCTGTGAAACTTTTATCTAACCATCCATTGTCGGTCTTTAAGTTGTACAACTTTAACACCGCAGACAATCTTGTGAATTTTGCACAACCATTATACAACGGTTTCTCTGCATCGCTTACCAACCTCTCGAACATTTTGGGACAATCATTAAGATCTTCTTCAAGCGCTTCTGCAATCTCTTCGACTCGATCATAATCGTATGTATCTGCGCAATTTTTGTTTAAATCATAGGTCCTCTTATCCCCCGATTCAACATTCCCGTTACTTTTCTCACCATGCATATTCCAACATGTATAACTTCTATCAATTTCATACCGTATTAAATGCGATGCCAACTGAACTGCGTCAACCCGGTTCCCATAACAGCAATACAAACAAGGACATGTCATTCGACTGGGGTCTTTGGCGTGCGCAACAGAAAACTTAACAAACTCCGAAACCCCATTCTCGTAGTCTTTCGACAATCGATTGAAATACATCCATGTCTTATCCATATCAACTAATTAGTGCACAAAACAGTATACTGCGTTTCTGTCAAAACGCAAAGTATACACGGAATGGATCAATATCAAGAAAATGCAACATACGAAAGGAAATTTAAGACAAATTCATCACAATACCAGTAATTTGAGGAAGAAATTTACCTCGGATTTGTCGAACTCAAAGAAACGCGGAGAATGAGCGTCGTACGTCGAACTAGGTCGGGAAACGCTGCTAATTCAAAGAAAAGAAAACTTCTATTATAAAAAATAGGATGAATGTACATGAATGAATGTAAGTGAAACTAACATGATAAACCAAATTCAATACAAGCTATAAATCAAACGTAACAAAATCCGGGAAGCCATGAACAAACTTAGTAACGTGCATTAAAGTTCTATTAAAAAAAATAGGATGAATGTACATGAACATTTAACTAAGCGACATGAATGGATGACCTTTTTCTTAAGCAAAAGTCAACATAGTATTATTGTTCATAACATATTTAAAATATAATAAACACAACGGTTAACATGGTTTTTCAGTCACAAATGAAACAAAAGGCGAGAAATAGTATTACAACATGAAAATCAAGTTCTAAATAGGCTTCGAACCTTCAAACAAAATTTTGGGCAGCAACTATGCACATGAACTAGAGCTTGATAATATCGTTTCAATCATGCTTAATATCAACGGTAAACACAAAATAATGTCATAATCGATTTGAACTTTCAAAGTCAAAATAATGCAAGTGAAACTAACATGATAAACCAAATTCAATGTAAGCTATAAATCAAACGTAACAAAATCCAGGAAGCCATGAACAAACTTAGTAACGTTTTATGACATTCCTCTCAATCATATGGCACATTGTAATATGGTATGTCAGTTGTATCCGGACAACAACACACATCCGGGCAGCAACACACATGAGCAGAAACAATAACATTGTATAATACTATCAACCAAAATCTCCTTCCAACTTGACACAAACAAACCATAATCAAACTTCAACTTAAAAAATAACAACAAAAATGAAAGTACCTTGAATAATCTGGAGCAGTGGGAAGACAAGCAGAGAACGGAGAGAAGAAAACAGGGAAACAGAGTTCTTCCACGGAGAGAAGCCAACAGGGAAACAGGGAGTTTCCGGCCGTGAGAGGCTGAGGACGAGATGACCGTGAGAGGAAGAGGACGAGACGGCGATGGAACAACTTGAAATGCAGCAAGAACGAAGGTATAAGGTACGAGAGAAGAAGATGAACGCAGGTAGCAGCAAGAACGCAGGGAAACGATGAATGAAACAATGAAATCGTATATTTAGGGTTTTCAATTTTAATTATAAAATAATCTATGAAAGCGCTTTTAAAAGTGCTTTCTAAAGCCCATATATAAGAGCGGTTTTTCCTTCAAAAGCGCTTTCGTATCATAGTCCTATAACAACGCTTTTAAAAGCGCTTTCTTAAGGCAGCCTATAAGAGCGCTTTTTAAAAGCGTTTTCTTAAGGCCACCTATAAGAGCGCTTTTCAAAAGCGCTTTCTTAGGTTAGATATTTCTAATGCCTTTAGCAACACTTTTTGAAAAGCGCTTTCTTAGGGAACCCTATGAAAACGCTTTTTTTAAGCGAAATTTTTTTAAAGCCTATGAAAGCTTTTTCTCTAAAAAGCGCTTTCGTAGAGGCGCTGCCAAAAATTATTTTTTTGTAGTGACTCATTATCAAAAAACTTAATAAAACTATGCGCATATGTCTTATGATCAATCTAGTCGATCATGTAAATAACCAAAGCATCAATTTTGGAAGACTAGCAGTTGTTTACCAAAATCTAAGGTAAACAAGGGCAAAAGGTAAAAGTTGCAAGGAAAACAAAGGGTTTCAACTGTGTCCAAATATTTATAAAAAATAAAGTGCAAATAGAAAAGTAAATTGCTGGAAAATATAAGAGAAAAGTAAAGGGAGAAAACTATACTTAAATGTATAAAGATTGGTGTACAGAATCATGCATATTTGCTCACAAACTCGTCTCATTCTGACTTGGGTACTTTGAGTTTTAGAGTTTTTACAATGATGTTGCCACACTCAATCCTAACACTAGAATCACTATATATACTAATACAGAAATAACTACATGCAACAACTATGTTTCTAGCAATCGACACATATCCCAATACATGGTTTGCAACCTTCTAACTTGCTTTCTCACGTCTTCAATGAACGTATAAGACCAAAAAACAGTTACTTAATATAACCTCTTTATTTTGTTTCAACTATTGATGTCGACCATCCATTTTATCGAACTCATGAGAACAATATTTTTCACAATCTGTAAAATATGCAAAGTCCTAACTCTTTTTGGGGTTAATATGGAAAAATTCGACAACAATGGTCGAAAATCACTTCTGTCGAACACATCAACAAACAATATCGTTTTTTACTAAGTATTATTCGACATATTTTTCCTTTGTCGAGTTTATCATGTTGAAAATTCCATGCTAACACAAGGACATGGTGACTCGTAAGATCAAGTAGATATATTACACAATTGAGGTGAGTTAGCCCACAACAGCGATTAATGTTGTATCGTGGTTTTTAAAAATGTTTAAGGAACCAACTCACGTGAGGTAAAAGATCCTACTAGTAGCCAAAGTGCTAGGTCGTAGACAAACGGTTGAAATTATATATATGTGTTACTTGAGAGAGTTATCTATCCCCTTCACAGTTATTGTATATATAAAAGTTCTTCGAGTTCTAAAATTTACAACCTCATTGAATGCGGTCTTAATTTACCGTTGTGTTTTTTAGAGATACTATTGAGTATTGACCGACTATATATTTTTATTTTAGAAAGTAAGTTGTATGAATAAGATTTTCTATAACACTCACTCCCTTTTTATGTTAGATGAAAAATATATAAAATGAAAGTGGTATATCCCTAGTCCACTCCTAATAACTTGGACTTTAGGTATTCCATCATAATATACCCTTTCGTCTCCTTGGACTTCATTTAATCCTCGGTCCCACCGCATAACGAAATTATTAATTTGAACTTCATAAACCATTCCCTCTATTAGGACATTCCGTAGAAATCAAAGTCGATCCCCAATCTTTTGCCTAGTACATTATTCTAATATAAAATTTTCAATGCCCTTTCTTTCAATAATAAATATATTTAGTTAAAGTATAGTACAATTTTAACATTTTTCGACCATTCACAAATTAATTAATTTACTATTTTTTGTCCATTCACAATGACCTAAGTATACTATACATATTTTTGAAAATGATAAAAGGTCATTGACGAAAATATTTATTATTTTTTAGATTGTACTACCACTGAGATTCAATTTGTCCTTAGTATAACTTAATTTATTTTTATGCAATGTAAACTAATCAAATTTATTCCATGACACAAAAATTAATAAAATTATTAAATTTTTTCTTTTGTCCTTTCCAAACATCCAAATAATATATTTTCATTTTACTCTATTGCACAATTTATTATAAACAGATCAATCACACATCCATGATTTATTCCTAAGAATTGAACTTCTATTCATTTGTTCAAACTTTATCTTATTTTTCTTGGCTCTTCTTGTTGTTAGCAATGGCTGTTAGTACAATATGTGATTCTGAATCACTCAACCATGTAGTCACAAATCCAAATCCCACAAAAGAAATAGATGAAAAGAAAATCCAAGTCACTGAAAATAATAACCACCACACTGATATTAACTATTGGCAAAGGGCTCAATGGCTTCGCGCCGCGGTATTAGGAGCTAACGATGGATTAGTTTCCGTTGCATCACTAATGATGGGCGTAGGTGCGGTTAAAAGAGACATCACAGCAATGTTGGTAGCCGGTTTCGCGGGGTTAGTAGCCGGAGCATGTGGTATGGGAATAGGAGAATTTGTTTCTGTTTACACACAATATGAAGTTGAAGTAGGTCAAATGATGAGAGAGATAGGAACAAATGATGAGAAAAAATTGGAGCATGAGTTGGAAAAGAGAAAAGCATTGCCTAATCCAATGCAAGCTGCTTCAGCTTCTGCATTTTCGTTTTCGGTTGGTGGTTTGGTTCCTTTGCTTTGTGGTTCTTTTATAAGTGATTATAAGATAAGGGTTATTGTGATGGTTGCAATATCTAGCTTTGCTTTGGTGGTTTTTGGAAGAGTTGGTGCTGTGCTTGGTAAGACACCAAAATTGAAAACTTCTATTAGGTTTCTTCTTGGTGGATGGATGGCTATGGCTATCACTTTTGGGTTAACTAAATTACTTGCACATTGTAGTGGTTTGGATTTGGATATCTAAATCATGTTGTTTATCATTTTAATTAATTTATTTAAGAGTAAAAGTTTAAACGAGTCTCTGAGAATAAAATTAGAGACTTGTTTAATTTTTAAAATTAAAAGTATTAATTTGGTCATCGAAAATTTAAAATGTACGTGAAATCAGTCCATAATCTTAATAATGACTAATTTGAGGGTCATTTTAAATTTTTGAGGATGATGTTAATAATTTTTAACTTTCTGATATAAAATAGGTTTGATGTTTTTCTCATAATAATTTGGATTTATACTCTTGTCTTATCATTCGAGCAGCTACTCATTTATGTTCATTGTGGGTTTTAGCGGAAAAAAGCTAGTGAGTATTAACTAGTTTGTCATATACTTCATGTTGAACCAATAAAAATAAATTTCATTTGCAAGTTATTCTTAATCTTTTTATATTTTTCAAGGAATTCTTGTTTGATTGTGTATATAGAATAAATGAAACATTGATAAATAGTTCTTTGTTTTTATTTATTCTTAGATTTTCCTCTATATTTTCATTCATATTTCGCAGCTTATTCACAATATTTGTTTATGCATTAATCTTGACAACCGCATCGGTGTGTAATTGAGGTGTATTAGGGAAAAAATTTAGGAGGGAGCATGTTATTTGGGACACACTTTTATTAGAGGCATATCACATATTCATCTAAAACTTTAAAATGATAGGTGTGTGGGTTCTCTCATTTATATAGTGTTCAATCTTTTTTTTATAAATGTGAAACTTATTTATCAATTTAATCAATATGAGACTTCTTCCTCACACTTAATTCTCAACTAGGTGTGAATTAATTACATGCGTTAGGTGCAACTACATTAAGAATCATTTGACAATTTTAACCATTTTTCTTTAGTTGTTTTCATAAAAAAAATCTATATTTCAAAATCTCAAAATTCACATGGAGAAATTTTTTAACTTTAAGTTATCGGATAACTTATATTTTAATTTAGTGGATTTCTTAACCCATCCCATGACCTTCTTATTCATCCTGACGAAATTTTTAAATTACTTCTGAAAATCAAAAATATATTTTTGGTTCCCACTATTTATCATGCAAATCACGTTGAAAATGGTTGGTTGTAAACCGAAAGTATATTCCCGGTTTTAATCTGTATGTAATTTTTAAATAAATCATCTAATTGAGACCAAATTTGGAATAAATTCTTAATATTACATTATTTAGTATGAAACTGGAAATATATTTTCGGTTTTCACCAAAATATTTTAAAATATGGTGCATACCGAAAGTATATTTTCAGTTCCACTCAAATATTTCAGAAAATGGTGCGTAGTGAAAATATATTTTCAATTTTCTAAAGAATATTTTGGGGTTTTCATGAGGTGCGTCTCACTCGTATAGAGTGGGTTAAGAAATCTCCTTTAATTTACTCATAAATTGAGAAATTTAAGAGAGAATTGAGATAAATTGAGAAACATAGGTATTATCATAATGAAATTAATTTTTAAATTCAAAGTGATTAAGAGCTACTAATATGGTTGAGAAATGACTAATATAATCAACTAACTAACAAAAAAACAGCTAGAACACTTTGACATTATGTTTATGTTGCAACACTTGCATTATCTTCTAACCAGCCATATACAAAAATGAAATATTCCTAATACCTTTCTTGATTCATATTTTCTAAAATCTTCATTCCCTTAACCCTTTCTATTATCTGGGCCACCACTCCAATCTAAATTTCAATAAACATACACTTTGGCTTCCATTATTATGTTATATTTATTTGACATGAATGATACTCGTTGCATCAAGAGTTATGCTCGTGACACTCCTTTTGTCCGATACAACGGTTAGTTACGGGAGTCATTGCTTGACTTTGACCTAGTCAATTCGAGCGGCTATATTTGCAGACCCGCATATCTCGGTCCAAATATAGCAGCCAATGAGGATCTTCCTAAGATTATTATATAAACCCTCATATCTTTGAGGGCAAGGTATCACTTTCTTACACTCAAAACCCTAATATTTTCTACCATCTTCCTTGAACATTTGCTTACTTTAGCATCGGAGTGCCTTGCAGGTACACCACCCCCTCCTCAACATCAACTTGCTCGAAGGATCATCAACCGTTCCAGTTGTCTCCGATTCTGATCATTTATTCAAATCAACTTTAATTTCTTTTCTTCTTCCTTGTCCACACAGTGTGCATAAAGACATAAATACAGTACTACATAAAATCATTATGTGGCCATGTGAAGGAAATGGGAATGGGAAGTGGGGTGCACACCCTCACCTACATGGGGCGTCTGCCCTCCCTCTCATGTACATATATTATTTATTTATTTTTTCTTCTTTCAACAGGCAGGGCGTCCGTGCCTACAATTTTAAGGCCCCGTCCCAGATTCTTCTTCTTCATTTATATGCATCGTTCCTAACCATTTTCTACTATTTTATTCCCGCTCAGATTCAAACACCCATACAATAATCCAACACAATCTTACATTATACTATCATCAAAGTCCAAAGCAACACAATATCAATTACAGCAATATAAATAGATTTCATTCACACGATTTCACCAACAACAACTACTTATCAGAATCAAATGCCACAATTCAACACAAACAATATAAATTCATATAACCCCAATCCCACATATCAATCATCATATTCCCGGTAAAAAAATTACCCTTACCTTGGTTTTACGGTCGGTCGAATTCTCTGGTCGAAACTCCAATTTTTGACTCTAGACGGAAACTTCATGTATGCTCTCCTATCCAACCTTGGTGCTTCTTACGCCTCTTTTCCTTTTTCTTCACAGCAAGCCTCGTGCCCTCTTCCGTTTCTCAAAACCCTTGCCTCTTACTGATACCAAACAAAAACCTAATTTCCTTATTCCTCTTATCAATCCACTTAATCAATAATTTCTTATAACTCTTATTGGGCCTAATATATTCACACCTCCAACTTTGCTATTTACCACACAACAACGAAACCAACTTAATTAAATAAAAGTCCAATATAATATTATTATTTCTAATATTATTTCTCCGATTAAACCGAGAATTACTCGACTATCGACTTACCCGTCCAAACAACATATTAATCCAATTTACGCCTCTTAGAAAAATACCGATAAATTCTCAACTTCGACAATTCCAATAATTAAATCTTTAATTAATTTAATTAAATAATTAATTAAATTTGGGGCATTACACCCCTCACCTAGACTCATAACCTTCCTCTTTCAACAACAACAACAACAGTATAAGAATGCATGAATGAATGCATCATCACACCTATACAACAACAATTAACGATATCACATTCAACCATATGATTCATGTAAAAAAATCACAGGGTAGTTTCCATGCTGAAACTACATATCTCAACTAAAAATGTTATCATTATATGAATAACAAATCAACTCATAATCACATTAACATCATCACAACAATTGCATAATTCATTAATCGAACATATAAAGAATTAACTTCACAAACATATTAGGCATAGGAATAATACTCTAACAATTCACACATCTCTATCAAGTTATAGATTTGAATATTAGCTTCCCAACACTTCAAATGCACATCATTTGGATACACGGTTACAAAGTTATGAGGTAAAAGGTCAAACATGTCTTTTTTCAAAACAGATATAGTGACAACTGATTGACCTAAGTGACATCCGATTGTCACAAGTTCAATTTTCCTCTGGAACCCAAAAAAATAATTTTTTGAAAAAATGACAACCGATTGACATTTCAAACAATCGGTTTTCATAGTGTAATTTTCTCAAAATTCACACTAGTGCAATACTGTGTGTTTTTTTAAAAGCCCGACTTTCGCTATCATGCCACAGTGTCCAATTTTCAATCGTTAATGTAATACCATACCCCGTTATAGGCTTCTAATTTACTTATATTCATGATCTATCAACACTATTATATCTAGTTTATTCTATAGATCATAAAAATATTAATCTTTTTCACTTATTATTCAATTAGGTTGACCATTTAGGGACAACGCAATTCACCATGAAACTCAAGAGACATTTCAACAACAACCAAAAATCAGTATTGTTCAATTGGAAGATTCAACATCACAATAAAACAATTGAATCAACACATGCAACAACACATTCATCATATTTTATCATCATCCACATTCATCAAAGTCATCATAATCAAAGAAAGATACACAAGTTCTAATAGAGGCCAAGGGATACCTATGATAAGTCCCAAAATATCGTTATTTTGTGTATATAATTTATGGCACTTATCCCTTCTTTTGTGAATATTCATTGAATAATTCCCGACTTTGTTTGTAAATACGTTTAGTTTGTATATAATCGAGTTTTTGATTCATATGTGTATCGTTTGATAGTTTTAATGTATTTTTGTAGGTATTTGTGCGTGTTGGAGCATCGAGTAATAAAGTGTCGAAGACACGACTCAAAAAGCTTTGGAATAGAAGACCGGTTTGCTTAGGAGGCGCTTAGCGGTCGTTTTCACTCAAGCGTTTTGGAGCGTGATGAGTGCTTTGGTACTGTTTTGGCAGAGAGATATTTTAGAGGCCGATGAGCGGGATGAGGCCGTTGAGCGGCATTTAGGTTGGTTTACGTGTAAATATCTGTAGATGCCGCTTAGTGCGATGAAGTCGTTGAGCGCGGTCTACTGAGTTTTGTTTTATAACTTCATTTTGCTTCATTTTCTTGTTATGGTTTTGGGGTGGATTTTGATCCTCATTTCCATCAACCTTTATTTTTTATAGATTAACTTAGAAAACAACACTAAAGCTTGCTTATGAATGATTGGAGGTGGATTGCTCTTCGAATTTCTCTAACAATCTGGTAGATCTGTGGTTTATCTCTTCTCCTCTATATGTATTTATCTATTTGTTGGGTTTTGTATGTATATTTACTCTTAACACATGTATATTTGTCGCCCATGGCATTGTATAAAGTTTGCTTTATGAATCTGTGTTGGTGATTGTCTTAGGTTTTTACCTTGTGTAAGGAATTTGAGTTGTGATAGACATATACTGCTTAGATTCTTACCTGGGAAGATTATCTATTAGTTTCTGAATGCTATACATAAGTTTAGAGTTGACATTCACTTAAGGTATCTAAGATTAATTCTTCTGTGTTAGTTGTGTCGGGCGAGACATCATCGATACGAGTGAGACGGTTGACTTCTGTGTTATTAAGGTAGGTGAGAGATCACTACTGAGGTGATGCAGTAGGATTCTCAATTTGGGTTAGGAATAACTTAGGTTGTGAGAGATACGTGATGACATAGACGAGTATTGTAGGTTGAGTATAATTGGTCGATAGGTTTAAGTTTGTGACGAGTAGTGTACAATCGTTCCAGATAAGTTGTATATCCTTTTATACTTTTGTTTGCATTTAATTTATGTTTATAACTTTTCTTTACAACCCATTTAACCTCAAACTCATCAACGATAGAATTGTCGAACGGCGAAAGAATAATCAATCTCTGTGGTCATGATACGATATAACCTATATATCACCCAATAAAAATAGTACTTTACTTTTTTCTTGCCGCTCGCTATTCCCGTTGCAACAACCTCCCCATCCTGTCATGATATAGCACCCATAGATGAATAATTTTCCTCCTTACCTGATTATTCCAACAAAGATGAAAGAACCCTTGAAGTTTTTCTCTTATGCCATTCTTCTCCTTCCTCTTGTCCTAGCCCTTCTTTTCTCTCTTCCAAGTTTTCACGTACTGTGAAAACATTTCTCTCCTTTTTCTAATAATTATATTCCTCTTAATCATATTTTCTCTCTTCTACTCCCAACTCATCCTCACAATTTACCAGCTTATCCTTATTTTTTCAAAACACTTTATTTTCCTTAAATTCAACTACAATAGCTCTAAATAAATCCAACTAGTTTCTACACCACCTAATTATTTTGATTGACCCAATCCATCAATAAACTAAAACACATAAAATCACACATTATAAAGAAATAATTCGATAAAAATGAATAATTAAAAATGGAGTGTTACAAGATGAGTTGTTGATCGGTGTTGGATCAAAGTTGGATTGATCCAAACGCCATACCTGAGATCTTGACTCCATTAAACCTTGATTTCTTCACCAGAGACGCTTCCAAATTCCAGATTTGAGAATCAGACTTGACCTCGTAGAAATAGTAAGAATCAAAAGTTGATTCCCACAAATTGCACCATTAATCCATTCAAGAATCAAAAATGGAAAAGATTACGGAAGTTACGGTGGAACAAAGCTTCATAAGCGATTCGGTGATCCAAGATCTTGTACCGAAGGTTGCGATCATGATGCACCTTGAATCGAAAACATTGATCTTGAACTGGTGTCGCTAATCTTCGATACGGTGGACCAAAGGAGAATCTCCATGATTAGCACTTCAACGCCCAAATCATTTTAAGTTTCAAGATAATCATAGTAAGAGTGGAGGTGATAAATTCTATACCTGAAACCCTCTTGTAAGTTGTAATTGTGTATTTATACTTTAAGTTCAATAGAGTGCACATGATGAGTGTGTTTTTTTTTTCTGGGTCCTTCACCGACCGAGAACACTTTGTATGTTTTTTTGCTCCATCTTTTATCTAATTATAATATATTTTGGATTCTAAATACTAATAAAAACTCCATGCACACCAAGATCTAAAATATTGATACGTAAATAGTACATTTCTGAACGATTTTACTTGGAACATAAAGGAGACATGGTAAACCAACAAACATGAAGAGGTAAATACAACATAAAATCTTAGGCAATAATATAACACAAAGTAGACACAACAAACACAAAGACAGTGTCGGTACTAAATTATAATACTAGACGTTAAGGGGTGATAGGTGATATGATGATTTGATTCAAAGTCCAGTAGTGCCAATCAATTTGGTGAAACCAAAAGTAATAGCCATAGCCATCCAACCACCAATAAGCACCCTAACACAAGACCTCATCACTGGAGTTTTTCCAACCAATGCTCCAATTCCTCCAAACACTAACAGTGCCATGCTAACAACTGCACCAACAACACCCATCCTCATCTTATGATTCTTTATAAATGAAGCTGCTAGCAATGGCATAACAGCACCAACAGAAAATGCCAGTGCCGATGCCAATGCAGCTTGAAATGGATTCGGCAAGTTCTCGCTTTCGGCACTTTCTTCATCAACTACTCCATTATTATTGTTATTTGCTTCTCTTTCTCTTTTCATTTGAGCTTTCTCTATGTCGTATTGAGTATACACAGAGACAAACTCACCAATACCCATGCTACAAGCACCAGCTACTAAACCGGCAAAACCAGTAAGGATCATTACACTGATGTCTTCTTTTATAGCTCCAATACCAATCATCATTGAGGCAACAGTGATTAATCCATCATTTGCTCCTAACATGGCTGCTCTAAGCCACTGAGCCCTTTGAAAGTAATTAATGTTACTCTCGTTTTCAACTGTTTCTTTATTTGCATGGATAGGGATCTCAATATCAAAACTGTTAGGCGAGATTCCATTGGTTTTTGCTTCAAGGTTGGAGGCCATATTGAAGGAAAGTTTAAGGGTAGAGAAGTGTTCGTGTAAAAAAGAGAGGAAATTGGAATATGATATTAAGAGTTTGTGGAGAGCTTATACTTCTAATGAAAGGTGTATATAGCTAGAGGGGATATCGATTGATCCACTGTAGTTATAGTGTATTATGTCACATGAGTAAATTAATATTGATAAAGAAGAGGGAGGTAGTGCATATTTGAATATAATCTATATCATTCAACTTTTCTGTGCATATTTGAATATATTATAACGGGGGACAAAAACATAATTAGAGCACAAATAGGTTATGTCATTAAAAAACTGTTGTTAAATATTTATTAATTTGTGTTTCTTTATTCGGTAGATTATCTATCTTGTGAGAGACTAGCTAGCTTATATGGGCATCGCCAAACCCAACAACTCCATAAAAAATGTAGTCCTTCTCAAGGAATTAGGATTGGGAGACGAACGATTCTTGTTCTTGACTATCTGAAAAATTGTGAAACTTAGGCTAAGCCCATCAAACCTTCTAACACGAGACTTTTATAGAATAGAGTGGCTAGGGATAATACAAACTAAACTAAGATATTGAGCTCAAACAAACATGAATGTCGAGTTAAAACCTTGTTAATTTTGCTCGTTTATGTTTTTAGTTCATAACACTAATACAAAAGACACATTATGTAATAATCTCTTATCATGATCACATAGCCAACTGAGATAAATGATGTTGTTTGTGCTGCTTGTTGATAAATAATTTTATTTTGTTCATAAGTTTATTATTTAATTTAGATATTTTTTGTTGAAATATATCGATGTTTTTGTTAGGTATGTTGATAAATGTTGTTATTGATGTATTTTGTTAAATGTGTTGTGTTTATGTTTTGATTTAAAAAAATTCAATAAAAAATGAAATACTTAAAATAACATTTTAAGAATAACTATTCAAATTAAATTAAATTAAATTAAATTAAAAACTTTTAAGAAAAATTTCTTTATAAATTATTTTCCACAAAATTATATTATTGTATAAAAATTATTTTTTAAAGAAAGTCAAAACAAACGAACTCATTGTTTGTGTTGTTTGTTGATAAATGATTTTATTTTATCAATAATTCCTTATTTTATCAAACGAACTCATTTCTTCTATGTATTTTATTTTTTTTGGAAATAATCCCTGAATGTTAAAATCCTTTTGGTTTTAGTCCCTAAAACCAAAATCCGTAAAAACTTTTGAAGGAAAATCTTCAGAAAACCTGCAAATTATCCTACGGATTTTTACTTTAGGGACTAAAACCATAAGAATTTTAACATTCAGTGATCATTTCCAAGAAAAATATAAGATACAGGGACAAAAATTAAAAACACGCCAACTTACATGGACCAAAAGATTATTTAAGCATTTTTTATTTACATATTTTTTGTTGAAGTGTGTTGATGTTATTGTTAGATATGTTGATAAATGTTGTTGTTGAGGTATGTTTATTTATGTTAATGTTAGTTTATAATTTTTTAAATAAAAGTTGTTGTTTTCCGTTGATTATTCATAAATGACTTTATTTTGCTCGCAAGTTTATGATCTGGTTTACATATTTTTTTGTTGAAATATGCTAATGTTTTAGTTAGATATGTTAGTGTTTATGATATTGATAAATGTTATTACTTGGATATTGCAACTATCATGTTGTTCATTCAAATGTCTTAGAAGATGAGTTTATTATATCGTATGTGGTTTGAGTAATTTATCAACCCCTCATTTAATATATAACCTTTTGAATTGAATAAGAAAATAATAATATGAAAAATTAACCAATATTTTATGTGTTTTAGCCCATTATCCGTATATCACTCTTTGACTCTTAGAATTTGGTTTAATGCTTCTAATTTTTCAATCAACACTTTATTTTTTACTAGTTTATTCTAAAAATTTATACATTACAAAATAGACAAATAAAAAGGGAAGAGTTTATTGAAGAAGTACAAGCATTAAAAAATTCTAATAGTAGCTCAAAAAATATTGATTATTGTAACTTATTCTTCTAATATAATAACTTAATTTATCATATTATAATCAGATTGAAAGGTGATATGTTTGTTGACAAGTTGGTGAAATAATCATTTCACATAAAATAAATGAAGTATCTAGTCTTTATATTGTTCAAATACAATATTTATTCTATGAATCTAAAAAGTTAAAATTTATTTATAAATAGGAATGGAGGGAGTAAGTTTTAACCGTGGTGAAATGATAAAAATTCTCAAATTCTAGAACTATGTATCGAACCCCAGACCTCAAAATTTTACTAAGATTGTCTTTTACAACTGTAGTGATATGTGACGCGCTACTGAATTTTTACTACATTTTCCAGTCCATGGTGGTAAAGCTGACATATACTACCACACATTACATTACCATTGTTAATCACCCATGATAGTATCCCTTTACGAACTATGGTGAGAAGGGATTTCCATAGTAGTGGAATAAAATTTTATATTCTAACAACTTTCATGTTGAGTATGACTCAACGTTATAGAAGTGTGGCAAGAAGATGTTTAATGAAGCAAAGTTAAGACACCTGACAAACATGAATTGTTCAAAGTTCTATGAGAAAGTTGCATGTTTAACATGTTTATGAGTATCACACTAGGTTATGTATCATATCTTACACTTAACGTTGGAGAAGATGGTATGGAATAAATTGGAGAGTCACTATATGTCTAAGACGTTAAATAAAAAATTTGTCACAAAGAAGAAAATATACAGTTTGAAGATGCATGAAGGATTTAATTTGAAACATGTTTGTACCTTTAACACCATGATCACTAACTTTGTAAAGTTTGAGTTTATGATCAATGGCGAAGAGAATGTACCTTTAACACCATCTCATACGACTACTTAGTGACCACTCTTAATTTTGTGAAACATGTTACTAGTGTCGAAGTAATTACTACTACACTCTTACTGTGGATTTTTTGCAGGTGTCAAGGTCTAGTTGCACTCTTCCATCTCTAATATGTTGAGAATTTCTCCTGCATATCTTCTTTTATGCATCATCAAAACTCTACTACTCTTGTAGAACTCAATGCCAAGGAAATATGAAATGTCACCCATATTAGACATTTCAAATTCCTTGCTGAGATCATTTTTGAAGTCTTCGATCTCCTTCTTGCAGCTACCTGTTATTAACAAGCCATCGACGTAGAGACATAGTATAAGAAATACACTATGGAAACTCTTCCTACATATACTCCACGCTCAGTTGTGCACTTCACAAATTCATTCTCCCTTAGAAAACTATCAATATTCTTATTCCAAGCTCTTGGATCTTGTTTTAATCCATACAGAGCTTTATGCAGCCTGTACACCTTTCTCTCTTCGTCATGTTTCACAAACTCAACTGGTTGTTTAACATAAACTTCTTCGTCTAAGGTTACATTTAGGAATGAACACTTCACTTCCATCTGACATATGTGCCAATTCTTTATTTCTTCTAAACCAAGAACCAACTTGATTGTTTTGATTCTAGCCATGAGTGAAATAACCTCAACAAAGTCAATTCCTTCTTTCTAGAGAAATCATTTTGTCACAAGCCTTGCTTTGTGTTGGGTTACTTCCCATGTGGGATTCATCTTCACTTTTTATACCCACTTGACATTAATTTCCTTCTTTCCATAAGGCTATTCGACAATTGACCAAGTGTTTTGTCTTTGGTGCATTTTACTTCTTCATTCATTGTTTTCACCCACTTTGAATTCTTCAATGCTTCAAATGCATTTACAGGTTTAACATCTGCATAGAAAGTATAATGTAAAAACTCACCTTCGTTATCTACTACATCATCTAATGTAATCCCACAATCTTGTAACCTTAAAAGCATGCGTCTTGTTCTCTAAGGTCTTCTTTTACTTGGTTTATCTCTAACTTCTTTCTCTTGTCTAACTTCCTCTTGTTGAACTTCTTTTCGACTTAAGTTTCTGGTTATTTAAGCAAGTTTCTCACTAAATATTTCTTGACATTTTCAGTCCAATCTCAATCTTTAAGCTCATATATAATCATGTCCTTGTTGATCACGATCTGCTTGCTCACTAGGTCGAACAACTTGTAACCTCCTGTCGAATGATATCCAACTAGGATCATTTGAATCGACTTGTCAACAATTTTTCTTCTCAACTGATCTCTCACATGTCTATGTGAAATAGATCCAAATACCTTTAGATGACTCAAACTAGGTTTTACATCAAACCAACATTCTTCTGGAGTAATTCCTTCTAACTTCTTTGTTGGACATTTGTTCAAAATATATGTTGCAATACACAGCTTCACCGCAAAACTCTTTAGGTAATTTCTTGCCTTTCAACATACTTCTCACCATATTCATAATGGTTTTATTCTTCCTTTATGAAGTTCCATTCAGATGTGGAATGTACGGTGGCACCACCACATGTATAATCCCTTCTTTTTCACATAACCCGTCGAAATATGTCAAACATACTCTTCACCACCATCATTTCTCAAAACTTTGAGATTTCGACCAGTTTTCCTTTCGACCATAGATTTAAATATGGTAAATACATCGATCACTTCACTTTTCTTCTTGATTAGATAATTCCATGATTTTATACTGAAATCATCTATGTGACAAAGTATTTGTTACCTCCATACGAATCCACCTAGATTGGTCCACGTACATCAGAGTATATGTCTTCGAGAATAGCCTTCGACTTGCTTCCTGCATCCTTGCTGAAGCTATTCTTGTGTTGCTTTTCTTGTACACATTCCTCACAAACTTCGTTTGAAATATCAATTTCTGGAAATCCTGAAACCATATTCTTCCTCTTTAAATCTGTGATGTCTCTAAAGTTGAGATGGCCTAGTCGATAATGCCATATACATTCGTCTCTGCTAGTTGCACTCAAAAGGCACTGGTTCTCCATCATATTAAGTTTGATCTTGAAGGTTCTATTCTGAAACATAGGAGCCTTCAAGATTAATCTTCCATTTGTGTCGATGACACTCATCACCTTGTCTTTGATCGTCACTTTATAATTATTTTCGACCAACTTCCATGTGCTGAGCAAGTTTCTCTTCATGCCTGGAATGTACAACGCATTGGAAATTACTGACCTTTTTCCATCTTTCCTCATAATCAAAACATCTCCAATACCTTCAGCTGTTAGAGTATTGTCATTTGCAAATTTTACCATGTTCTTCATTGAGGGTTTTAGGTTGTCAAAACAATTTTTCCTTCCAGACATGTGTGATGAGCATCTTAAATCCAAGTACCATTGATCCTTGAATTTTTCTTCATTTGTTGTTGTGACCATCTGCAACATCTCTTTTTCTTCATACTTTGCGAACTTTGCATCACTTTCTTGATTCTTTCACTTTTCTGGACAATCACTCGAATAATGACCATACTTCTGACAATTGTAACACTGAATGTGAATTTTGTCAAGTTTTCGACCACCACATCTTCCTCTAATTGCAACACCACCTCTTTGGTTTCCTTGGTATGATCTTCTCTGACTCGACATGCTTTCTTCGTGTTGATTTCCTCTACCAATCGAATTGTTGTAGCCACCTCTACCTTTTTGTTGAACCATTATCCTTTGTCTTTCTTATCTTTTGTTGATTGAGGCTGCAAAGCCATATCACTCCTCGACTTGCGTGTAACTCTTTTAGCCATTCCTTGTTCATAAGATTCAAGTATCCATTGAAGCTCTTCCTTCGACAGAGTTGACATATCCTTCAATTCTTCTATGGAAACTACCACATGATCGAACTTCAAAGCTAGAGATCTCATGATCTTCGAAATAAAACTCTTGTTGTTAACGTCTTTCCACAAACCTTAATTTGATTCACTAGTTTTGTAACCCTAGTGAAAAAATCATATATGCCTTCATTATCTCCATCTAAAGCAATCTGTACGGTACTTTATGAGTTTGTAACCTCACCTTCTTCACCTTCTCAACGCTTCCAAATGATTTCTTCAGAATTTTTCAAGCTTCTTTTGCATATTCAACATCACTAACGTTTTCAAAATTGTCTGGGCTGACAAATTGGTGAATTATAAAGAGAACTTTATAATTCTTCTTCGATTCTTTGGGTTGAAATAAATCTTATCTTATCTATTTTAGATTTAAAACAAATCTGTATATAACAAATTGTTTCCACACTTCTAAATCAAATCAAATCATTTCGATATTCTTTTTTCTTTATCGAGCAAACTGTTTCGATACAAGAAATTACATTCAACAAATATTATAATGTGAAAATCAAATCAAACTCTCATTAATTATTTAGCAAGTAAATACTGAAGACAACCATGAACTGTTGGATTCTGATAAGAGATTTAAATTTTAATATGGATTTTTTCTAAATAAAAAATATTTAGTTTCAAATATGAACTGTCTAATGTTGATCAAACATAAGCTTCAATGCTTAAAAAATATTGATCAAACAACTATAATCATTTAAGACTGTAAGTTTAGTTATAAAAAATAATAGCACTTAAAAAGAATGGGAGTTAGTGGAAGTATATCCAAGTACAAACACGATGCATTTGGCATTGAGAATTTGATAATTGAGTCAAATATATATAAAATTATTGAGAGAAAGTGTGTGGATTTAATATTTGATGGAGTGTGCACGCCACAAGCTAATGGCAACGAGTATTAATAAATTGAAGAGAGTGTGGTATCCACACGATAGCCACGCGTTGCGCACTTTCCACGAAGCGCACATAGCCAAAATTAGCACTTCAGTCTAATCTTCTTACAATTTATTAAGGATTTTCCTCTCGTAATTTACCTAATTTTTGCTTTCTCTTAAGCTTTTTAGTTAAATATATTAATAAAGTGGAAAATTCGACCGTAAACCACTTTAGTAGGTGGGTGATCGTAGAGAATTTAAACAATTCACAGATTACAATCTCTATTTTGAATAATTGATATAAGATTTAGGACATGTATATCTAATAGCAAACACAATTAATCTCTATTTTCTGAAAATAACAAAATATTATTATTATTACATTTTTTACAACAATTTATTCCCAATATAAAGAAGAAACAGAATACATTGAAAAAGAAGAATTATAAAGCTCTCTTTGTAATTCACAAATGTGTCATTCCAAATAATTTTTAAAAAGATTAGTGATGTAGAATCTGCAAAAGAAATTTGGAAAATTTTGAAGAAATCATTTGGAGGCGCTGAGAAGGTGAAAGAGGTGAGGTTACAAACTCACAAAAGAACGTGTGAATTGCTTCAGATGGAAGAAAGTGAAAGCATATCTGATTTCTTCACTATGGTTACGAAACTAGTTAATCAAATCAAGATTTTGTTTGAATACGGTTATAGCAGGCAAACAAAAAGTAAAGTATTATTTTTACAGGGTGATATATACCGGCTAGGTTATATCGTAACGTGTCCACAAAGATTGGTTATTGATTCGTCGTTCGACAATTCTATCGTTAATGAGTTTTGGATTAAATGGTTGTAAAGAAAAGACAAAACGTAAATGAACAAAAAGTATAAAGGATAGACAGTTTGTCCGGAACGAATGCACACTACCCGTCACAAACTTAAATCTACCGTCCAGTTATACTCAGCCTACGATACTCGTCCGTGTCATCACATACCTCACACAACCTAAGCTATTTCTAACCCAAATTGAGAATTCAACTGTGTCACCTCCATACCCATTTCTGGCATATTTCACCAACACAAAGCCATTAAGCTCAGATACCCTAAGTGAATGTCAACTTTAAACCCATTTCTAGCATTCAGAAACTAACGGATAATCATCCTAGGTAAGAATCTAAGCGATTTATATCTAGCAAAGCCCAAATCCCTAACATAGAGTAAAAACCTGAGACAATCACCAACACAGATTTGTAAAGCAAACTTTATACAACGCCAAGCGCGACAAATATACATGAGTAAGAGTAGATATACATACATAACCAACAAAATAGAGAAATACAAAGAGAAGAGAAGAGATAAACCACTCATTTACACCAGTTTGTCAGAGCCTATCGAAGAGCAATCCACCTCTAATCATCCATAAGCAAAACCTAATGTTATTTTCTAAACTAATATATCAAAAATGTATGATGATGGAATTTGGGAGAAAAAACTTTCTCAAAACCATAACCTAAAAAGTGAGAAAAATGAAGTTATAAAACAAATCTTAGACGACCGCGCTCTGCGGCGAGGGCGCGCTCACCGGCCTCCTCAATTAACACGTTAAACCACCTTAATATCGCTTAGCGACAATGGCGCGCTGAGCGGCTTCTAAAACTAAATTTCTCTCTATCGGAACGGTGCCAAAGCACTCAACGCGCTCCCAGACGCGCTGAGCGGACTGACGTTGAGCGGCCTCACCGCGCTCAACAGCCTCCACTGAACAAAACTTCTTTAAAATGGACTTTTATTGCAGAAAAGCGCATCCGGAGCCGTGTCTTTGAAACTTTATTCCTCGATGCTCCAAATGTGCAACAAATACCTACAAAAATACATTAAAACTAATCAAATGGTACATTATGTACACAAAACACAATAAAACCTATTTACAACAAAAAGTAGGGTTATTCAACGATTATTAACAAACAAGAACGGATAAGTGCCACAAAACATATATACAAAATAACTACATTTTGGAACTTATCAACTCTCCCCAACTTGACACATTGTTTGTCCTCAAACAAAGTCAAGTAAACCTAAAGAAACAAAAGACGATAATCAAAGAATCACGAATCAACAAGTTTTAAAACGGAAAATAAATGTATGGTTCAAATGAAAAGTACACGACAAATACATACTTACCACTATCCTACAACGATAACATATAAACAAAACAAATCCTAAGTACAAAAATCATGCAAAACATTCTAAAACAAAACAAACTCAATCATGAATCACACCTAGCAAAAATTCATTGGTAGATGAAGAACACACAAAGGTGAGGGACAAAAAACACTCATCCACAGACTTGCAAATAAAAGACTAAATTATGCATTCATCCAAAAACTCAATTGAAAATACAAATGCAAAAATCACAAGGGCTTTTCAAGGTTGTAATGTGGCTTGGCTAACAAACAAGTGATAAGTCTTAAAGCTAATCGAAACAAAAACTTTCCTAAACCCAAGGGAGTGGTCAACTCGAAAAGACTCAAGCATAAAATCTCAATCAAAATTATTCTTCATCACAAATTGTAAAACCAAAACACCTCACTCATTAACACAACATTATTCATACTCTTTTTGTTTTTCTTTTTCTAAACTTTTCTTTTTCTTTTTCAAAGTTTTTTCTCTTTTTTCTTTTTTTTTCCTAATCTTTCATTTTCTTTTTATTTTCTTTTTATTTTTCTTATTCTTAACATCATATCAATCACAATATAAGTACATAAACATTCTTCTCCCCAACTTGAATTCAACCAACATCATTATGTGAATACTCCTTACTTTCTAAGTCAAGGTAAAAATCCATACAACAACATATAGTTCAGGGTTCAAGAAACAAAGAAATCAACATCCATACAAAAAAGGTGAATTCAACACTCATAGACAAGCATCAAGTTCAAATAAACATGGATATCGATAAAAGCTCAAATGGGTTAACAAAGGTTCACACACTCACAAGGTGAATTGAATATTTGGCCAAGGTAGTTGTGCTCAAAATGAAACAAAATTGCCTTGATCATTTTCATGAAATCATACAATCAACAAAAAACAAAAGATTAAGCATAATAAAATCCAGCTAAAACAAGAATTGTGGCCTCTAGCATATGTAAACAATGGAAAGCTTCCTCACATTTATGGGTAAAAAGGGAACTAAAGTGATTCAATTCATGAGCAAGTAATGCAAAAAGAATGAATGGCATGGTAATTATACAAATGATAAATTTCTTAAACATGTTATGCTATAGAAAGCGATAAACGAGTACCTGGCGTGCACCAACTGTGAAAACTATCATTACCATACACCTGCGAGTTGAAACGATCAAACTCGGAAAATCACCAAATGTAACCTCAAGCTACCAAACCAAAATTGGAGTCCAAACAACAACAAAAGAGTTAGAAAAATAATACTAATTTTATTCAATACAAAAAGCCTTGGTGAAAGTGGGAAAAAGGAAAACCAAGTGAAACTTTAAAAGAATTCACTAGCTCTGCACAGCAGAGCGCGCTAAACGGTCTAGAGTGCGCTAAGCGTGCTACACCAGTTGCAGAAAAATACAACAACTGGTGTAGCTTATATGCAACTCCACTAACACACCTATACAATCTCATTTAGAAAACTATAAACTATTTACAAAACATACACACTTCCACAAGGTAAAACACTACAAACTTGTGGAAAACAACAAATTGACATAACAAAACAAAAGCAAATAACAATACAAAAACTTGGTGAAAATTAATTAACAAGTTGAAAAGTGAAGATTTGAAATTAAGAGCAAGTCATATTTCAACTTGTTAAAACACAAGCCACCACACACATAAATAACACAAACACGACATGCTTATTTTACGTCGTAAGCTCGACGCATTTATTTTGCGAGCACTAGTAACCTCCTCTCGTCATGCCATGGTATTTCTACACCACGCAAACCTAAAGAAAGTGTCCTAACATTCACACAACAAACGTTACGAAAATGAGATAACTTACAACAATACTTGAAAATAAGAAAAATACACATATGTACAAGTATGGAAAGTAAACACACAAAATGTACACGTAACAATATACAAGTTCATATACAAAGTCTATACAACATATACATTAATTACAAAACTCAAAAACAACGGAATTATCACAATACATAAACAATAAAACCAATCCCCGGCAATGGCGCCATTTTGTTCGAATGCGGTAATAGCAAGCAACCAAAAAGTAAAGTATTATTTTTACTGGGTGATATATACTGGTTAGGTTATATCGTATCGTGTCCACGGAGATTGGTTATTGATTCGTCGCTCGATAATAAGTATAAAGGATAGACAGCTTGTCCGGAACGAATGCACACTATCCGTCACAGACTTAAATCTACCGTCCAGTTATACTCAGCCTACGATACTCGTTTGTGTCATCACATACATCTCACAACCTAAGCTATTTCTAACCCAAATTGAAAATTCAACTGTGTCACCTTCATACCTATCTCTAGCATATTTCACCAACACAGAGGCATTAAGCTCAGATACCCTAAATGAATGTCAGCTATAAACTCATTTCTAGCAATCAGAAACTAACAGATAATTATCCTAGGTAAGAATCTAAGAGATCTATATCTAGCAAAGCTCAAATCCCTAACATAGAGTAAAAACCTAAGACAATCACCAACACAGATTCGTAAAGCAAACTTTATACAACGCCAATGGCGACAAATATACATTAGTAAGAGTAGATATACATACATAACCAACAAAATAGAGAAATACAAAGAGAAGAGAAGAGATAAACCACTCATTTACACCAGTTTTTCAGAGCCTGTCGAAGAGCAATCCACCTCTAATCATCCATAAGAAAAGCCTAATCTTGTTCTCTAAGCTAATCTATCAAAAATGTATGGTGATGGAATTTGGGAGCAAAAACTTCCCCAAAACCATAACCTTAAAAGTGAGAAAATTAAAGTTATAAAATAAATCTCAGACGATCGCGCTCAGCAGCGAGGGCGCGATGAGCGGCCTCCTAAATTAACACGTTAAACCGCCTTAATGTCGCTCAGCAGCGAGGGCACGCTGAGCAGCCTCTAAAACTAAATTTCTTTCTTCTGGAACAGTTCCAAAGCACTCAACGCGCTCCAAAACACGCTGAGCGGAATGGCGTTGAGCGGCCTCACCGTGCTCAGCGGCCTTCACTGAACAAAACTTCCCAAAAATGGACTTTTATTGCGGAAAAGCGCATCTGGAGTCGTGTCTTCGACACTTTATTCCTCGATGCTCAAAATGTGTGACAAATACCTACAAAAGTACATTAAAACTAATCAAATGATACATTATGTACACAAAACACAATAAAACGTATTTACAACAAAAAGTAGGGTTATTCAACTATTATTAACAAACAAGAACAGATAAGTGCCACAAAACATATATACAAAATAACCATATTTTGGCACTTATCAGGTTTGTGGAGAGACGTTAACAACACGAGATGTTGTTTTGGATCTTAAGATCTTTGGCTCCGAAATTAGACCATGTGGTAGTTTCCATAGAAGAGTCAAAGGACATGTCAAGTTTGTCGAAAGAAGAGCTTCAAGGGATGCTTGAATCTCACAAAGAATGGGTGAAAGAGTTGCAGGAAACAATCAGCAAAATACAAGACAGGAAAAGGAAAGTTGTTCGACAATAAAGGTAGAGGTGGCTACAACAATTCGACTGGTAGAGGAAACCATCACGAAGAAAATATGTTAAATCAGAGAAGATCATGCCAAGACAACCAAAGATGTGGTGTTGCAAATAGAGGAAGAGGTGGTGGTCGAAAACCTGGAAAAGCCACATTCAATGTTACAATTGTCAGAAGTATGGTCACTATTTGGGTAATTATTCAGAAAAGCAAAAGAATCAAGAAAGTGATGCAAAGTTTGCAAAGTATGAGGAAGAAGAGATGTTGTTGATGGTCACAACAAGAGATGAAGAAAAATTCAAGGATCAATGGTACTTGGATTCAGGATGCTCATCACACATATCTGGAAGGAAAGATTGGTTTGTCAACCTAAAACCCTTAATGAAGAACATGGTAAAATTTGCAAGTGACAATACTCTAGCAATTGAAGGTATTGGAGATGTTTTGATTATGAGAAAAGATGGCAAAAGGTCAACAATTTCAAATGTGTTATACATACCAGGCATGAAGAGCAACTTGCTCAGTATTGGACAGCTGGTCGAAAAAAATTACAAAGTAATAGTCAAAGACAAGATGATAAGAGTCGTCGATGAAAATGGATGGTTAATATTGAAGGCTCCTATGTCTCAGAATAGAACCTTCAAGATTGAATTTAATGTGATGGAGCACTAATGCCTTTCGAGCTAGCAAAGACGAATGGACATGGCATTATCGACTAGGCCATCTCAACTTTAGAGACATCAGAGATTTGAAGAGGAATAATATGGGTTCAGGATTTCCAGAAATTGACATTCCAAATGAAGTGTGTGAGGAATGTGTGCAGGCGAAACAACACAAGAATAGCTTTAGCAAGGATGCAGAAAGTAAGTCGAAGGATCTTCTCAAAATCATATACTCTGATGTATATGGACCAATCTAGGTGTATTCGTATGGAGGTAATAAATACTTTGTCACATTCATAGATGATTTGAGGTACTTTCCAAGTTTAAATCTATGATCGAAATGCAAAATCGTTGAATGCTCAAAGTTTTGAGAACTGATAGTGGTGGAGAGTATGTGTCAAAATACTTCGATAAATTATGTGAAAAATAAGGGGTTGTGCATGAGGTGGTGTCACCGTATACTCCACAGCATAATGGAACTGCAAAAAAAAGAATCATATCATCATGAATAAAGTGAGAGGTATGTTTAAAGGCAAGAATTTACCTAAAGAGTTTTGGGGTGAAGTTGTGTCCACTGCAAAAATATATTTTGAACATATGTCCAACAAAGAAGCTAGAAGGAATTACTCCAGAAGAATGTTGGTCTAGTGTAAAACATAGTTTAAGTCATCTGAAGGTATTTGGATATATTGCACATAGACATGTGCCAGATTAGTTGATAATAAAACTTGATGACAAGTCGAGTCAAATGATCCTAGTTGGATATCATTCAATAGGAGGTTACAAGTTGTTCGATCTAGTGAACAAGCAGATTGTGATTAGCAGGGATATGATCATATAGATGAGCTTAAAGAATGGGATTGGACTCAAAATGTCAAAAAAGACTCAGTGAGAATGTTACTTGAAAAACCAGAAACTCGAGTCGAGAGAGAAGTTTGACAGGAGGAATAAGTTAGAGATTAACCAAGAATAAGCAGACCTTAGAGAACAAGACGCATGCCAACAAGGTTGCAAGATTTTGTGATTACATCAGATGATGTAGGTTATAATGAAGGTGGGCTGGTACATTATGCTTTCTATACAGATGTCGAACCTGTCAATGCAATTGAAGCATTGGAGGATTCGAAGTGGGTGAAAGTTGTAACATCTCACTTTTACCCGGCGAATATTATTAAAATCAGAGTTATAAAATTTCAACCAATAGATCAGGATTCTACAATTTCAACTTAAACAACATCATATTATTATAGATACATAACACTTTAAATTCGGATGAATCGAACAACATTATTTAATCTTTAAAAACAAAGCAACTTTATTACTTAAGCAGTGGAATCACAAAATTCAACATGAAGTTCATAACATCTTTTTCCAACTTAGAACACTTAGAAGCAACAAATACTTTCATATAATCAACATGATATCCAACACGAAATCAAAACGACAATAAAACAACTAGCATTCATCCCCCCGAGTGTTACGTATCAGAGAAATGACACCGACTCGAAATAATGAAGGCAAACAACCTTCATTATGGATTACCTACACATTACCCACGTAGAGGCAACATAACAACAGAAGGGGTGAGATATCGAACAATAAAATAGGATGAATGATAAATACTATATTAGAATCAGATTATACAAATTCACCGCTTCACAACTTTAAACAACATCAATTAAAACATACTCATCAACTAGTATAACAACAACAACATATTCATCGTCACAACAACTCAAACATGCAACGTAGGATGTGACTCGTACAATGCACATGCATGTGGTGTCAACGGAGCAGAACTCCCAACTTAAAAACGGAGCAAAACTCTTAACTTGATAATTGTCAATTAATAGAGGCATCAACAAGGCATAAGCCTTCAACTTAAATATTTACCAATCCAGACCAATTGTTTATGCTATGCATACGACAACAAAAACTACAACATCAACCATTCAACAACAACACAACAACAACAATTCAACTTCGGCTTAACCATAATTCAACAAAAACTTAACAATAATTCAACATTGGCCATAGGCCTACAACTTGATATTGCCAATAAATAGAGGCAGTTCAACAACAACAGCAACACAATGTTAGAATAAGCCTACAACTTAATAACTGTAAATCAACGGAAGCAACACATCACAATTCATCACCTGCAACTTCACACTTGACAACAACAACATATCGACAATAATGATTCAACAGTAACTCAACAACAAATCAATGTTGGCCCTAAGCTTAACAAATTCAACACCACCTGCAAATTCACATATTACAATAAAGTATACAATACACTGTATCAACCAAAATATATTACAAATGTTCCTCGAAGTTATTCAGGCAATGCTACTAAAACTGACTAATTATTCTTCTGCTAAAATTACTAGTATTTCTACTCGGTATTAATATTATTAAGACCATCTGATACTGCTATTGGAATACAGCCTCCTAGTTTATACCTTTGCTCACATTCTTTTATTAACCGAAGCTACTAGTGGCTACACTATTTTCCTGCTAATGTATAGTTCATCCCTCTGCTAAATTAGTTAAACCACTACTTTTTTGTCAATATTATTAAATCTACTATTTTTCCATGCTACCAAATTATCTCTTCTATAAGCATATATTAGTTACTACTTTTCTCTGCTAAATCATACTAATACTGCTACTTGAAAACTCCACTAAATTTACTAAGTCTGTAATTTAGTTAGACCAATTAATTAAATCTACTATTTAATACTAACTCTGTATTTTACTGCTACTAAAATTATCTCTGACTCAAAACTTGACAATACTAACTACTCAAATTTTATTCCAAATATATCAAATTATCTAACTACATAATATTTATAATTATTATGTTATTATAAATTAAACTAGTGAAACATTCTATACCAATAATAATTATAATTCTAATTAGAAACAAAAATACTAAAGACTATACTACCTAAATGTAACTAAATTATTATTCTGGAACATTAAGCCATGCCCTTCATATCAAATTATCTAACTACATAATATTTATAATTATTATGTTATTATTAATTAAACTAGTGAAACATTTTATACCAATAATAATTATAATTCTAATACGAAACAAAAATACTAAAGACTATACTACCTAAATGTAACTAAATTATTATTATGGAACATTAAGCCATGCCCCTCATAACAAAAAGTGTGCCCCTAATCACGCTTTTTGTGCCCTAATCACAATACATACATGGCACACACAAAACAAAAGAAAAAGAAGTTCCCTTCAGCACACTTTTTAAATCACCCACACACAAGTGCCTCTCAGCATAATAAAAGTGTCGCTTGGCACTTCACTTTTTCTCCAATATTGTACTCACATGGTACCAATCAGCACCCTTTCCTCACCTCTATGTGTCGTTGGGCACATCTCTCCCTGTCGTGCGTCACTTTTGTGTGCCTCTCAGCATACCTTCTTCCATAACTTGATTTCCGCGCATATTCTAGAATAATTTCGAATACTAGTCTCAGACCAAAACAACATATAATTATTTCAACATTAATTTTTTTCACAAAACCAATAATTTTTCAGAGACAACAACCAGATATAACAACAACAGGAATTCAGTATATTTCTCAACACAATTTACACACAGTAACAATTTTTATATAAACCCAGATCCCACATACTATTCGTCATATACCCTATTATAGAGTCAGAACCCCATCCTTACCTTGGATTGGAGGTCGCTCTAACTTTCCGATCGAAACCTTGTCTTGGTGCCTCTTTTCCTAATTTCTTTTCTCAACAACTTTCCTAACGTACCAAACACCAGCATTCTTCTCTTTCTTTTTACTAAAACCTAATTCTCTTCTTTTATTTTAAATCCAACTTAATAATATTATTTCTTCCGTTGGGCTCAACATCTTAACACCTCCACCTTTACTACCTCTAGCCAATAAAATAGGCCCAACACAATAATATTATTATTGTACTAATATTATTAATACTAATATTAATTCCACTCATATTTATATAATCAATCAACTTAATTTAATCAACTAAAATCACCTTAGAAACTTATCACAACATATCACCACACAACACAACTCCAACAAATAATTCGAAATTAATCAAAAAATATTTAATTAAATAATTAATCAAATAATCAGGTGTTACAAAAGTAATGAACGAAGAAGTGAAGTTCATCGAAGACAACAACACTTGGTCACTGGTCGAATTGCCTCAAGGCAAAAAGGAAATTGAAGTCAGAGGAAGACTTGTGGTGAAAGGATTTCTCCATAAAGAAGGAAGAGGATTCAATGAAGTTTTTGCACATGTGGCTAGAATTGAAACAATTGAAACAGTTGGTACATATGTCAAATGGACTTGAAGTGTGAATTCCTAATTGGACCCTTGGACGAAGAATTTTATGTTAAGCAACCAGTTGGATTTGTGAAACTTGACGAAGAGAGAAAGGTGTACATGTTCCATAAAGCCCTGTATGGATTAAAACAAGCTCCAAGAGCTTGGAATAAGAAGATTGATAATTTTCTAAGGGAGAAGGAATTTGGCAAGTGCACAATTGAACATGGAGTATATGTAAGAAGAAGTAATAGTGAATTACTTATACTATGTCTTTATGTTGATGACTTGTTAATAGCAGGTAACTGCAAGAAAGAGATCGAAGATTTCAAAGGTGATCTCAGCAAGGGATTTGAAATGTCAGATCTAAGTGACATTTCATATTTCCTTGGCATCGAATTCTACAAGAGTAATATAGGTTTGATGATGCATCAAAGAAGGTATGCATGTGAAATTCTCAAGAGATTTGAGATGGAAGAATGCAACTCAACTTTGAAACCTACAAAACCAAGACTACAACTGTCGAAAGATTCAAAAGCAGATAATGTAGACCCAACCTAATACATAAGACTTATTGGGTCATTAAGATACCTTTGTCACACAAGGCCGGATTTAGTATACAGTATAGGTATGGTAAATAGATTCATGCCGAAGTCAAATTTATCACCCCTAGCATCAACGAAGAGGATACTGAGATATTTAAAAGGAACTATTGACTATGGAATTTGTTTCCTGCAGCTGATAAAGGAAAAAAGTGCAAGTTAGTAGGATACACTGATTCAAGTTGGTCGATTGATGTTGAGGATCGAAAATCCACAGCAGGATATGTGTTTATGTTAGGTGGTGCACCAGTTGCTTGGAGTTTGAGAAAGGAACTAGTGGCATTATCATCATGTGAATAAGAATATGTAGTTGTCTCTTTTTTTGCATGTCAAACAACATGGATGGTGAACTTGGTTGAAGAAATCACAGGAAAAGATCATGGATCAATTACCATTAAGATTGATAACATGTCAGTTATTAATCTGGAGAAGAACCTGATAGCACACGGTCGAAGAAAGCACATCAAAATTAGGTTTCACTATCTTCGAGATCAGGTAGAAGGTGGGAAGATGAACTTTGAACACTGCAAATATGAGAATCAGATTGTAGACATCATGACGAAGGGTGTGCAAGTCGAAGTATTCAGAAGACTAAGAGTCATAATGGATATAGATAGTTTAGACACAATGAATTAGGTGGTGTCTTAAATTGTAATTCTTTTGTGTTGAAATTATGTGTGTGCCAAAGTGTTTGAACTGCCGAAGTGTGGAAATAGTTTGTTACATACATATTTGTTTTAGATCTAAAATAGATAAGATTTGATTTAATATATATATATATATATATATATATATATATATATATATATATATATATATATATATATATATATATATATTTAGTTCTAAAATAGGTATTTTGGGCTTTTATAGTTTTGGGTTTTTGACTTAGGAACAAGCTAACCTAAATTTACAAATAGAAGGAGTAACCTCTAGTTTTGTAATCGATCAAGTTGTATTCACAAAATTTGCAGTTGCAAGTGAATAAGAAGTTTTCCGCAGCTTGTGGGCAAAGAGAAACTCTGTAGAAAATTATTATCTTTTTTTCTTCTTTAAATTTTCTTTTCATTGTCATTGTTATTGTTTAGTGATAACAATCTTGTTAATCAAGATTGATATAAAGTCATCATAGAATTTAGTGAATTTCCAACAATCCTTTCATCAAGTATGTTGAATAAGTTATTTCTAACACAAGAAACAATGTGGTAGAATTTTAAAGTGTAGAAATCATGTTATTTAAAAAAAAAATGAAAAACAATTAATATTAGTACAAAGATAAAGCAACGAAAATAGAAAGAATCATTTAGAGAGGAGAGAAAATAAATCAGCATAAATAAAAGAGATGCGGTTAGAGAGAATGATCCTGGATGTAGAGTTTTGTCCTAACCACTTGGATTACTCCTTTCTCTAAGAATTTATTCTCGAGAGTTCCGCTAAATTAATGTCTTGAGTTTTATGGATATGCCCATGAAACTTATTACAACAGATTAGAAATTTTACACAGACTGACCCCTCAAACCAATTAGAGTTTTTTACAGCTGAGCTCACAAATTAAATTGAAATTTTACTGACTAATATCTAGAACTAAACAGAGATTTTACCAACATAATTTCAATAACTAAACAATATTTTTATTATGACAATATCAAGAATCAAAGATATCAAACAAGAGAAGCATACTCTTGTTGAATAACACTTAAGCACGAACACCAATACAACTAAATTCTCACGTGTATTTTTATCTCAGAAGGTACTAAGGAAACTTTAGGAGAGGAGAAGAGTTGAAAATAAAAAAAGGATGGTAAAACTCTGAAATCTTGTGTGATTTAAAATAAGGAGACATTATAGATTAAGGCTATGTCTAATATTAGATTAGGTTCTATGTCTAATAGATTAAGGCTATAAATACGGAAGGATTTCAAATTTGACATAACTAATATATTAAAATCCCTCTTAATTGATTATGAGACATTATAAAAGAGAAAACCAAATAAACCTAATATGCTAATCAATTATCTAGTATAAATTACACTCCTAAAAAATTATTCAAGCTAGTAACTAACATGTTACTTGTGTAAAATATTTTCAGATAATTTTATAAAAGAAGAAATACTTCAAAAATATTTTTGTGTGTGTGAGAGTTTCTTTAATATCATAAGATATATTCTTATACTTTAGAATACACTAATCACTCAAACACAAGAGCATGTGAGATTTCAGAATTCCTCTTTTTATAATTATTGAAGTTTCAATATTCCTTTCTAGATTCACCATTCATTCAACACTTTATTTGAGGTTGGATATGACTTTTTTGATAGACTCCATATGATGTTAATCTTGACAAGTATAATGCAATAAACAAGATGGTAACCTCGACCACGAAATAAAGGATACTGAAGTTTAATGGCATGCTCAATACTCTCAGTAGGTCTATATTAAGATCCTCGAAGAATGTGCAAATATTATATAGATCTGTTTTTCATATAAAAATTCTTTTTTAAAAACTCAACTAGATTGAGACCCGCGCAATGCGCGACTTAGTTAATTCTTTTTTATTTTATATCGAGTTTTAATTATGCTAAAAAATATTTAGTAAATATGAAATATAAATTTATATTATAATATTTTATTGTGAATTATAATCGAGACATACAAGTATTTTTTTAAGTGTTGCTTATGAGAAATGATTTCAAGAAAACAAAAATATTTTAAACTGTGTAGATCCAAACATCTCTTTTATTTTCAAAATTTTAAAAAATATATTTTAAACTTGTGTTGTTATGATATTTAGTTAAAAATGATCCATAATTTCTTTCTTTCAAATATTATTTAAAATAAGAATGAATTATTACAAAGGGTTGAACCCCGAACTATTTTTTAATATATAAGAAAAGAATATATAGGCATTGTATCATATTTAAATTTTTACAATGTGATTTTAAAATTAGACATTAAATTCAATATCGTCCTTAAATAATAGTACTATTTATTGTAAAATATATGATGAAGAAGTACTATCTCATTATTTTTAAAAAAAATTAAAAGATTTTAAAATTATTTTAGAGAAACTACGTAAATAATTGTATCAAAATATTTTTTATTTTTTATTTTTTATAATTAAAAAATTATTGTTACATGAAAAATGTAGAGATGAAATATATAGATTCGGGAAGAGTGACACTCTCTAATATAATTCTAGATCAATTAAGAATGACTTAATTCTAAAAAATTGTGGAATGTATCCTTTAACATTATAAAAAATTTAAAAGCTTTTTTTTTTATATGATTTCAAGAAAACAAAAATTAATTCAAAGTGTATGGATCCGAGTATTTCTTTTATTTTCGAAAACTTAAAAAATATATTTTGTTAATGTAATTATTGTGTTGTTAGGATATTTAATTAAAAATGATCATGAATTTATTTATATTAAATATTTTTTTTAAATAAGGATGATCTATCGTAAAGAATTGAACTCCAAACTATTTATGCAATATGATTTCAAAATTAAACATTAAATTTAATATCGTCTTTAAATAATAATACTATTTATTTAAAATATATGATGAATAAATATCATCTCATTTATTTTTAAAATTAAAAGATTATAAAATTATATTAGAAGTACTATAACAAAATATATTTTCTTTCATTTTTGTAATTTAGAAATTATTTATGAAAATAATATATATATGAACGAATTACTTGTATGTCGAAAATTGATTTTTAGAGATTTAATTAAAATTTAAATAGATTTGTCTAATAATGTATTGAATTAAATAATAATAATAATAATAATAATAATAATAATAATAATAATAATAATAATAATAATAATAATAATAATAATAATAATAATAATAATAATAATAATAATAATAATAATAAGTTTATTGTGAGTAAGTAATTATGATATTTTTTGAAATAATAAAAGTTAATAAATAAGTATTAGATTATTGTATTTGTGTGGATTCGAACCCACTATCTTCTATAGAGAGAGTAATAATATGTTATTAACCTTTGAAAATTGAAGATGAATTTTGAGAGATGCCATAGAGGAAAATAGATGATGTGGCACAAAAAGGAACTGAAGTGTTAAAGTTAAGAGTTGAAGTGTTGCAAGTTAAGAGTTGAAGTGTCGCAAGATAGTTTGATGCACTGAATTTAATAGATAATAGATACACTGAATTTAATAGATATAATAGATAGATAGATAATAGATTTTAAGTTTAAGATCCCTAATGGAAAAGTGCACATAAAAATACACGTAAACTCAACACTTTAAGTGTGTTATGATGGTTCTGCAACTAAAAAATTGACATTCTTGGTCTTTTTTTACTAACTCCGAGATGAAAAACAACGACTTTCCACAAAACCCTCGTATATGCAAAATAAGTTATTCGTAGTAGTGTTTGAATAGATATTTTAAATATAATTATCCTTGAATTACCATTAATGAATGTTTTCCTGTTGATATTTGAATAATACTAATGATGATCTTAATTTGATTGATATTCTATGCAAGTTCATACACAAATAGTACAAATTAAGAACAATAGAAAATTGAGAACATTTACTAATTAAAGTCAAAGTCCAGTAGTGCCAATCAGTTTGGTGAAACCAAAAGTAATGGCCATAGCCAGCCAACCACCAATAAGAACCCTAACACAAGACCTCATGACTGGAGTTTTTCCAACCAATGCTCCAATTCCTCCAAACACTAACAGTGCCATGCTAACAACAGCAGCAACAACACTCATCCTAATCCTATGATCCTTTATAAATGCAGCTGCTAGCAATGGCATAACAGCACCGACAGAAAATGCTAGTGCTGATGCCAAGGCTGCCTGAAACGGATTCGGCAATTTCTCCCTTTCGGCACTTTCATCATCAACCACTCCATTAGTATTATTAGCTTCTCTTTCTCGTTTCATCTGAGCCATCTCTATGTCATATTGAGTATAAACAGACACAAACTCACCAATTGCCATGCTACAAGCACCAGCTACCAAACCAGCAAAACCTGCAAGAAGCATAACACTGATGTCTTCTTTTATAGCTCCAACCCCAATCATCAATGAGGCAACAGTGATTAATCCATCATTGGCTCCTAACATGGCTGCTCTAAGCCACTGTGCTCTTTGAAAGTAATCAATATTGTTGCTCTCTTTTTCAGTTTTGAGAGTACTATTAGCATGCATAGGAATATCAATCTCAAAACTGTTTGGTGTGATTCCATTAACTCTTGCTCCAAGTTGGAATGCCATGAAGGACAGGTTAAGGTACAATACTGTTGGTATAGAAAATAAAAAGGAAGTTGGAATATGATATTAAGAGCTTGTGGAGAACTCATGTTTGTGATGAAAGGTATTTATAGATAGATTAATCAACTTTGTATATATCATCGTTACATAAATTAATATTGATCTGAGGTAGTGAGGATGGCACTAGCTCTACAAGTTGGTGATTATTTTTTAATTAAGCAATAATTTTGGCATGCATTTAATAACTCATTACCTAAAAGTGGATCCTAGTCTCAGATATTCCATCTTAATAAGCCTATAGTAGAATATCATACAACTTGTTTTGTTCAATTATGTGTACGTTTTATATGGATTATCAAATTATATAGACTTTTAGATCCTCTAACAGAAGCGAGACGGTAAAAAAAATCTAGAACTTTGGAGTCTTAAGGTGATCATGCCCTAACATCATACAAGATCAAGTTAGGCTAAACATATGAGTACCATCAGATGATAAAGACATCTAGATCGAATTATGACCTCAAAGACAATTGCATCTGTAGAAGTTTCTAAGGCCTTTGAAATCACAATCAAGTACACAATTATAAAACCATAAATCTCAAATGTATGATCGTGTTTTACTTGATTGTTAGAGTGTTTTTAGGTACATCCCTCCCCCCTGGCATATTCACAAAGGACATTCCTAGATGATTTCATCAACAACATCACCATTAACAATAATTGAAGGAAAAGATCATCTCATATCATTTGGTGTTGTCTATGAGAAGTTAACTGATAGAGACACGAGGGAGGATTAATGTAAAAAATATACTGTTATGTATTTACATATATATTAATAAAATAATAAAATTTATGAACACAATTTATAAAAGTCTAAAATAAGAATCAAAATTTATTTTTATTTAAGCTCAGTACTTTTAATCAAAAAAAGAATAATTTAATTTGAGTGCATTCAATTATGGAAAATTATCTAAGAAAAATTATACATATTATATTATAGTCACTCCACTTTTAAAAAATTAGTCTCTAAATTTCATACAAAGACAAGTTATATGTTATATGTAATTAACGTATAACACGAGTGAAACAAAGACAAATAACTTATACCATTTCTACTTAATATATGGAATTTATGTAATTAATATGAAACATAAACAAAGAAACAAAGATAATTTACAAATAATAATATGAGTGAAGCGTCATCGCTGATATATGTAATTAACAACAGAAAACAGAAATAGAAAAATAATAAAGAAAGAAAATGAATGAGTATCGGAAGAGAAAAAGTGGAATACCAGTGATGCTGACGATGGAATACCAGCGCGCAACAAAGCGGCGAAGATGAAAACAAACAAAGAAGATGAAGAAAAAAAGAAGATGAAAAATTAAGGAATACTAGTTGTTTTTATAGTGGGGAGTGGAATATGAAAAGTAAAAAAATTTCTAATTTTTTTATTTATTTTAAGAACTTGAGAGGTTGTCGTGTACGTTATTTAAAATTGTGAGTCATATTTGTGTCCGCTATGTTTCAATTTTTTTGTTGGACACTTCCAAAACATGTATTATATGCGTCGTACATGTGTCGTACACGTGTTGGTGCGTGATAGGTGTCCGGTGTGAGGACACGACTTCTAATTTCCGTGTTAGAGCTTCATAGGTGAGAAGCAGTTTTCACAGAACTCGTATTTGAAAGTGAATCCTCAACATAAACGAACGATGGTTTCATCCATTAACAATAAACCTATGACTTCTCCCTTATCTCTTTATCACGGTTGTAATTGGGAAATCATAATCTCAAGACAAACTATCGCTTTGTCTTCGACTCCAAACTATTGGTTTAGCCGCTACAACCAAAGGTTCCTCCCTAGAACACAAAGGTCAATAAGAATCCCATAGAAAACAAGGAGACCAATAACTTATTTGGATACCTCTTAGCTAGTAGTCGTTTAAAGGAAGGCGTAGGTCATTCACTAACAAAACAAACTATTAGTTCGAGACGAAACAACTAGAAACCACCCCTGAACAACATTGGCAAGACACCAAGTGACAGAGACTGACATGATAGAATCAACCACGAAAGGTCGTCTAATGGGAAATTAAAACACAATAATAGAATAATATGCAACATATATATATATATATATATATATATATATATATATATATATATATATATATATATATATATAATTCTACATACTTGTAGGAACCTCGAGGATCAACAATAAATATAAGACGGAAAATCAAACAAATAAAGGTACAAAATAACACCAATATTTTAATGTGGAAAACTCCTCAATATGAGAGTAAAAACCACGAGTCGTTCAGACCAAAGAAATATCTCCACTATAATCAATTAAGTGTACAATAGAGTCTATATGTGATTCACAGATTATTTCTAACAACAAATCACAAAGTAAACTAGCTTAAAAATAAGAATCAAAAGACTAAAAATTACTTAAATTTGCAGCTTCAGCGCGGAGCAGATATCTCTCAGTCTATACCTTGTTTTGAATGGTCAAAAGCGAGATACATGTGTTGCAAACCTGCCCTCTAAATGTGAGCTTGATCTGACGGTTAAGGAATTTGGGATCGACGATTTAGTGAGATTGGTTGCAGAATAACGGGGACAAGTTTCCCTCCTTTTTTCTCTCTTTTGAAACCTTATCCTCTCTCAATTTCTATCAACCCTAAATTGATCATACCCACTTAAATATGTGAGACAAGTGAGATATTAACATTTGGGCCTTTATCCACATAGGAAGGGAGCCCAAACCCAACAAATCTTCCCCCTCACAACTATGTGGAGGAAATCGTCAAACCGATGATATCATAACAAGCTTCAAACTTCCCTCTTGTTAATGCTTTAATCATCATATCAGAACCATTATCATCTGTATGAACTACAATTAACACCAACAATTTAGCAACCAAAATATCATGTATCCAATGATATCTCACGTCAATGTGTTTGGACTTATTATGAAAAGTCAGATCTTACCAAGATGAATAACGCTTTGACTATCAACAAATAACACATATTTGTCTTGAACAAAACCAAACTCTTGCAAAAAATTCTTCAACCACAGTAACTCTTTGCATGCTTCGGTAATGGCAATGAAAATATCCTCCGTAGTAGACAATGCTACACACTTTTGTAATCTGGACTGCCAAGCTACAACTCACCCTACAAATGTAATCATGTAGCCCAAAGTAGACTTTCTGGAATCAATGTATTCATCCATATCGGAGTCCGAGTACCCCATTAGAGTAGGCTTATCTCCTCCAAAGTAAATCCTTATACAAGTTGTACCGCAAATATTCCTTAAAATCCATTTTACAGTATTTCAATGTTATCTACTTAGATTTAACAATATTTACTGACTGTACCAACGACATGTGTTATATATGGTCGTGTACACACTATTGCATATATAAAACTACCCACGACTGATGCATAAGGAACACATTTCACATCAAACGTCTTATCTTCACTTAAAGAACTTTTATTAGAACTCAACTTAAAATGAGTAACGAGAGGAGTGCTTACCTCCTTAGAACTTTTCATTTTGAATCTTTGAAACACTCTTTGAAGTAATGATTTGAATTAGTCTTCTGGTATCCTTGATCACACATAACAGACTTTAACTTCTTGTACCACTGCCTTGGAGCTTTCTTCAACTCATATAAACTCTTTCTCAATCTACACGCATGGTCTTCTTTTCCTTTAACTTGAAAATCATCGGATTGTTTCATGTAGATCTCTTTCACAAAATCACCATAAAGGAAAGTCATTTTCATATCCATTTGCCAAACCTCTAAATCAAGAGTAGCATCCAAACTCAAAACGATTCTAATTGATGACATATTTACAATATGTGAGAAAATATCATTAAAATAAACACCATTTCTTTGACGGAAACCTTTCACCACTAATCTGGCTTTATATCTTGGAGACTTAAAATTTCTCTCATGTTTTACTCTATAAATCAACTTTTTTTCCAAAGCTCTTTTTCAGGAAATTTTACTAAATCATAAGTGTGATTATCCTACAATGATTTCATCTCATCATGCATTGCATCCAACCACTTTTGATTTTCATCACTTTCCACAACCTCTTGAAAACACTCAAGTTTACCCTCATCAGTCAAGGTCACATACTCATCAAAATTATACCTTGTAGAAGGTTGTCTCTTCCTGTTAGACCTATGTTGCTACGATGTTAGCGGCAAGCAAAGAGTGAGGTATTTATTTTTACCAGGTGATATATACCGATTAGGTTATATCGTATCGTGTCCACAAAGATTGGTTATTGATTCTTCGTTCGACAATTCTATCGTCAATGAGTTTGGGCTTATATGGTTATAAAGAAAAGACAAAAAGTAAATGAACAAAAAGTATAAAGGATAGACAACTTGTCCGGAACGAATGCACACTACCCGTCACAAACTTAAATCTACCGTCCAGTTATAATCAGCCTACGATACTCGTCCGTGTCTTCACATACCTCTCACAACCCAAGCTATTTCTAACCCAAATTGAGAATTCAACCGCATCACCTCGATATCTATGTTTGGCATACCTCAACAATATAAAAGTCAACTGCGCTACTCGTAACAACTATCTCTAGCTCGAAACAACTAACACATAGGCATTAAGATCAGATACTCTAAGTAAATGTCAGCTCTAAACTCATCTCTAGCATTCAGAAACTAACAGATAATCATCCTAGGTAAGAATCTAAGCAATATATGTCTAGCAAAGCTTAAATCCCTAACATAGATTAAAAACCTAAGACAATTACCAACACAGATTCGTAAAGAAAACTTCATACAACGCCAAGGGCGACAAATATACATGTGTTCAGAGCAAACATACATACATAACCAAAAAAAGAGAAATATATGGAGAAGAGAAGAGATAAACCACTCACTTACACCGGTTTGTCAGAGCCTATCGAAGAGCAATCCACCCTCAATCATCCATATGCAAAGCCTAATGTTGTTTTCTAAGCTAATCTATCAAAAACTATAAGGTGATGGAATTTGGGAGCAAGAATCCACCCCAAAAACCATAAAACACAAAAATGAAATGAAACTATATACAAAATTTATCTCGCAGCCACCGCCCGGAGCTCAAAAAGTATCGTCCGGCGCTACCTCTTTATTACTTGGCCCATGATGCTCCACATCTGCAACTGGGAAAAATATCTCAACACCGCCCGGCGACCAAAATCACCGCCTAACGCTACTTCTCTTCCTCGCCCAGCGAGCTGCTGGCAAGCCAAAGTCAGGAGCTACTGGATTTTCTCAATGTTGCACCGCTCCCTTCAACCCCAGTGAGCTTCTAGCATTGAGAGCGCCATTTCTTCGCCACCTCACCGCCCAGCGGTGGACACCAAAAAAGCAACATTTGTTGCTTTCTCTGCATAACTTGGAATGGCTTTTTCTATTCCTTATTCTTCCGAAAATTCATCTTGGAGCTTTTATTCCTCTTGCTCCAATCATGCTCAAATACCTAAAAAGTATACACAAAACTAATCAATCGGTACAATATATAAACAAAACGTAATAAAACATATTTACAACAAAAAATGGGGTTATTCAACAATTATTAACAAACAAGAACGAATAAGTGACACAAAACATATATACAAAATAACTACATTTTGGCACTTATCAACCTCCTAAGTTCAACTTGAGATAATTCTAGAGCTTCATCAAGATTCTCGTCATGTGACATATCATTCTCTCTTTCATCATCATTAATTGGAATATTCACCTCGTCTTCAAGTTGTTGATCATCAACATAATCATATGGCTCACCATTTTGATCATCACCACCAATAGCATCCAGATTATGACTAGGTAACCGAACTAGATCAAAATTTGACAAATTGATATCTTTCTTGTGTATAGTCTTCTGTACCTTATTAATGTATTCAATATTTTGCTCTTTCATAAACACAATATCGCGACTTTGGATAAGCTTTTCCCTACATGGTCATATAACTTGTAATTAAACTCATCTTGCCCATTAGCCGATGAAGATACATTATTTTGACTTTGCATCCAACTTGGATCTTTTATCCTTTGGAATATTTACAAAAGCCTTACAATCAAAGACTCTCAAATGATCATACTTGACATTCTTTCCAAACCAAATTTTATCTGGAACTTAATTGTTCAAAGAAATAGTATGAGTGATATTGAGAATATGTAATTTCGTGTAAAGTGTCTAGCCCTAATAATGATTAGACAACTTAGCTTAAGAGAGCATACACCTTACTTTCTCAGTTAGTGTTTGATTCATTCACTTTGTTAAACCATTCAATTGAGGAGTTTTAGGAGGATTCTTTTTATGTTCAATATCATATTGCTTGTAATAGGCATCAAATTGTCCATAATACTCACCACCATTATTAGAACGAACACATTTCATATTTTTGCTTGTTTGCCTCTCTACCAAAGCATGGAATTCTTTGAACTTATCCAACACTTGGTCTTTTGTCTTCTATGCACAACCCATATGTTTCCTAGAAAAATCATCACTAAGTGTAACAAAATAAACCGCACCACTAAAATATTATGTCTTAGTTGACCACAAACATCATAATGTACCAATTGAAGTAACTTTGAGTTCCTTAAGGAGGCATGTCTCTTGGAATATACTCTAGTCTATTTACCATCCATGCAATGAGAACACATCTCCAAATCTGCATTCTTTAATTCTAGAATAACATCCTTTTTTGTCAAAGCATTCAGCTCCTTTTTACAAATATGACTAAGTCTTCGGACCCACAAAGATGCTTCCATGTTGATAGCATTCATATTGTCCCTGGAAACTAAAGCTTTATTCCAATACAGTTTCAAAAGCTTTTCCCTTCTAGCCAACCTTTGTTTAGTTTCTACTTTCCAGAACCAAAGTGATTGTCATAACGATAATTATCAATCATATGCACATAGATCAAATTAAAGCGGATATCTGGAGCATGTTTGACACCTATAAGCAACAATTGCATTCACATGTTGGTTTTCAATCAAACATCACCAACACCAATTATCTTAGATACACCATCATTACCCATTTTCAATAATCCAAAATCACCAGAAGTATAAGATACGGAAAAATCCTTCTTTGTAGTAACATGAAATGTAGCACCACTATTAATTGTCCACGTGGTCTAAACTGATATAAGACTAACAGGACCATGATCACGTAGAATAACAAGATTATTACTAGTAGTAGTAGTAACGAGATCTTTATCATAATCTTCATGGGCTCTTTGTTTAGACTTACCCTTCTTGCCTTTGTTATCTCTTTTCCACTAATAAACATACCTATTTATGTGTCATCTTCTTTTACAATAATGACACTTTGTATTCTTGTATCGCAACTTGAACCTTCTTTTTCTATTCTCTCTACCACCCTTTGGTTCCCTTATATGACTTCTCCCCCTATTTTTAGTGACAAGTACCTCAGATTGTTATGAAGAACCATGTTCCTTCCTTCTTATCTCCTCATTAAGAATACCATCCATATTCATTTCCAAAGAAATGATACCTCTATGAGTAAAACTTGTAATAGAAGCCCAAAATGTATCCCAAGACACTAGTAATCATTCTTGATAGCAATAGAAATAGTCTCAAATATTCATCATCAAATTTGATAATCATTCCTGACATCTGATCAAGTAGCCCTTGAAATTCATCAAGTGGCCTGAATTAGAAGTCCTCTCTTTATACTTCAAACATATGAAACTATTCAACAGGAACAATTTATTATTTCCTTATTTAGAGGCATACAAGGAATCTATCATCTCACACAAAGTTTTTGCATGATTCTCATTAGCAATATGATTATAAATATTATCTTTTACATATTACCAAATAAAACCACATACTTATTGATGTTCAAACTCTCATTCTTCATCAAACAAAAAATTCGGCTTTGCGGAACTAAAACCAGTAAACTCAATTTCTTCATAAATAGTAAGTCTTTCATATTTCCCTTCCATAAATGGTAATTAGAACCATTCAACAAGACCAATCTTCATATTCGCATTCGACATCATTATTCAAACAAGTAAAATAACCCTTAATCAAAAGCTCTGATTCCACTATGATGGGAATTTTAGACACAATAACATACCAGTACACAACGGATATAAAATTCTCCACACTTGAGAAACCTTGAGGATCAACAAAAAAAATAAAACGGTAAATCGAAAAATAAAGGTACAAAAGAACACTAATATTTTAAAGTGGAAAACCCCTCAATATCAGAGTAAAAAGCACGAGTCGTTCATACCAAAGAAATAGGTCCACTATAATCAAATAAGGATACAAAAGAGTCTTAAATTGATCCACAAGCTAGAGGTAACAATCGCAAATCACAAAGCAAACTAGTTTATAAATAAGAATTAAAAAGATGAAAAAATTACTCAAATATGCAGCTTTAGTGCGAAGTAGATATCTCTCAGCTCATACCTTGTTTTGAAACTATAGTCTCAAAACCAAGATACTCTAAAAAAACTTTAAAAGATTATCATTTGCTTCATTCATTTGGTGACTTGGGCATCCGATTATTTTGTAGATATCACCTCATTTCGCACCTTTCAATCAAAATAAGTTCTCAAGATCGAAGTGTTATCCAATATTGTCTTCCTATCAATTTTCAACTCACTTTTGAAATATTTTGGTCTAGATAATATCATTAAATACATTAAAAGCACTATTGTTTTGAAAAACTTTTGTATTATGTTGAATTTGATTATATGAAACCTAAGTACTAGAAACAAACTATGAACTAATGTTGTAAAAACAACTATGAACAAGTAATCCGTTTGAATTCAATCCAACGAGACCAAGTACATTTTTATATGGACGTATAATATTTTAATTAAATATTCAAGGTAACAAATTTTAATAGAATTTTTTTTTGAGGAAATTGAAAAGCAATAAATATGAAAAAAGAAATCCAACATATAGCAGTTGTTAACAAGAATGCGAGATAGTGGGAGCCTAAACATGAGAGCATTTGATAATATAATAATGTGAAATATTGAGAGAAAGAGTGTGCATGCATATGCATATAATATTTGATGGAGTGTGCACGCCACAAGATTAGTGGGAACCAAAGTGAGTATTAATTAATTAAAGGGAGTGTGGTATACTCACGAAAGCCACGGGTTGCGCACAAAGCAATTAAGACAACCAAAACTTGGCAATTAGTAAAAAATCACCCTCATGGTGGCCTAATTTACTTTCTCGGCAACTTGGTATATGTTTTACAAAAAGTAGAAAAAGAGCCCAATATTCCCAAAAAAAAAAAAGGAAAAAACCAAGAATCGGAAAAAACATGTCGCATAGGAAGTCAAACACTCAACAACCACTACGCTAAAATTCGGTTTTGGTAGCACCAAAAAGACAACAGTTTTATGAGAAAGCACTGCTATAAGTTATAAAATAAAAATTCGCTACAAAAAAACGCTGCTAAAGGTCATCTTAAGAAAGCGCTTTATAAGCGCTGCTAAAGGTCGTCTTAGGACAGCACCATAGAAAGCGTTTTTACAAAAGCGCTGCTATATGTTAACCTTAGAAAGCGCTTTTTAAAAGCGCTGCTAAATGTTAACCTTAGAAAGCGCTTTTAAAAAGTGCTGCTAAAGGCATAGGAAAAGAAAGTGTTTTCTAAGGAAAAAGCGTTGTTATATCTAACACTAAGAAAATGCTTTTCAAAAGCGTTGTCTTTTCTAAATTTCATAATTAAAATTCTTAAACCCGAAAACAACAAAACATGATTTCTTAGTTTTCCTTTCAATCTCACGCCTTCAATCTTCGTCTTCCATTTTCGTCTTCGTCTTCCATCTTTTGACCGTCTTGCATCTTCTCACCAGTTTCTTCCATCTTCGTCTTCGTAGCTACAATTTCCATTGTTTCTTCTGACCGCTCCAGTTTCTTCTGACCGTCTTCGCTGCAGCCACGATATACTCCCTCTGTCAGCTAACCTCACCTCCTACAGCCACTACGACATTTCCTTATTCGCTTCTTTGCTCCAGTTTCCATTGTTTTGCTAGTACATTTGACTTTCTCATTCTCGTTTTCTTCTCTTTGCTTTGATTTTGATTGTTTCATTGTTGATTTATTTCTGTTATGATTTTGTTTGTTGTGAATAATCGGTTTTGATTATGAGTTTGATTATTTTTTTGTTTAGAGAGATAAGTATATAATATATTGTATTGGTTTTTGATTAAGTAGGGTTTTGTAATTTTGATTTTGATTTCACAGCATATGAACATCAACAAGCGGCTTCCAGCAGCATCTCATCTTCACCGCGTAGCTCCAGCCAGTCGCATCATCATCACCATCCGACATTGACGCGTTTCGATAACTCTATTTCTCTTGCTTTTGTAACTGATTTTGTTGCGAGATTTATTGAGGGTTGTTGTTGAATCTTGTTCTGTTATGCTAAATTTGTACTGAAATTTGTGTAATTTTATAATAATGAAGATGTTTATTTGTTCAATATGAGGTTCTAAGTGTTTGTTTGTTTATGTTGATTCGAAAAAAGTATTTTTGAAGTCAATACTATAGGTTTGTTTGTTGATGAATGAACATATATTTTGGTTGATATAGTATTAGAGGTTTCGATTGAGTTAATTGAATGAAATTTGATTATTGATTGATTATGGTGTTTGTATGTTTCATATTGGTGAAGTTCTAATATGATATGTTAGTTTTGATTGAAACTTTGATTGGGCATTATTTTGTTAGTTTTGATTCAAACCGATCCATTATACTCTATGTTTACGCACACCATGTTGTCTTATTGTTCAACCAGTTTTTTCAATTCTTTAAGATGGTGCCAATGTAAACTATTTATGTGATACATTAATTCTTGTTATTTCCAATTTATAGTTGTTTTGATAAGCATGCATTGGATGGTTCCTTATGTTAAAATTTTGTATAATATGTTTCTATAATATATTGTAGTGTATATAGGTCAACTAATCCAAATTTTGTTCTTGAGATTTCTTGGAGTACCTAAGACACTGCTAACAAGGGATCTTAGACTTTTTGAACTTTTCTTCCAATTTTACCCCTAAAACATAACATCAATACGTGAGATAGTTTGCTTGCCTGCGTAATGTTAACATATCTTTAAATACTATTGAAAATATTTATCTGTATTATGTTCCTAAGCATACTTCCAACCTCAACATATGTCATGATCTTGTTGACTTGTTGTTAACAAATAAATCCAAGTTTCATAATGATGTAAGTAAGTATGGGTGCATGCCAACGAGATTAGGAGAGTGTCTCGCCCAAACTAACGTATTGAATTTGCTATATATAGGGTTACTTGTGAAGTGTGAAAGTTTAATCGTTTACAAGAATCTTACGTTGTATGGGTCTAGAAGTTGCTTACTTCTCTACAAGTAATTAGTTATTCTCTCTCGCCACTGAAATTATTTATGCTTTGAATGAACTGCTATGATGGATCATTTACACTTTAATTAGGTGCTTACTTCTCTACTTGTGAATGAATTGTAATTAGTGGTTGAGTCGATTTTTATTGTATGAAATTTTTTATAATAGAAGTTTTCTTTCCTTTGAATTAGCAGTGTTTCCCGACCTAGTTCGACGTACAGCGCTCATTCTCTGTGTTTCCTTGAGTTCGACCTTCTCGTGTCAACTTCCCGGCGTTGCTGTTCGGTAAATTCGAGATAAATTTCTTCCTCAAATTACTGGTACTGGTGTGAATGAGATTCTCTTTTATGAGACAGTATAATCTGTGATGAATTTGTCTGAAATTGCGTGAATATATTTGTATTTATGTTTTCTTGCTCCAGATCCATTCTGTGTATACTTTGCGTTTTGACAGAAATGCATTATACCATTTTGTGTCCTAATTATTTGTTTTTGTTTAGCTTAATTAGTAAAACCATGGATAAGACATGGATGTATTCCAATCGATTGTCGAAAGAGTACGAGAATGGGGTATCGAAATTCTTTAAGTTTGATGTTGCGTACGCCAAAGACCCTAGTCGAATGACATGTCCTTGCTTGGGTTACTGTTATAGGAGTCAGGTTGACGCGGTTCAGTTGGCATCGCATTTAAAGAGGTGTGGAATTGATAGAACTTATACAAGTTGGAATTTGCATGGTGATAAAAGTAACGGGAATGTTGAATCGGGAGATAATACGACCTATACTTCAAACGACAATGGCACAGATACATACGATTATGATCGAGTCGAAGAGATTGCAGAAGCACTTGAAGAAGATCTTAAGGATTGTCCCAAAATGTTCGAGAGGTTGGTAAGCGATGCAAAGAAACCGTTGTATAATAGTTGTACAAAATTCACAAGATTGTCTGCGGTATTAAAGTTGTACAACTTAAAGGCGGGCAATGGATGGTCGGATAAAAGTTTCACATAGTTACTAGACCTTATGAAAGATATGCTACCATAGGATAATGTTCTTGATAATCGAACATATGAGGCCAAAAAGATGTTGTGCTCTATTGGCATGAGCTATGATAAGATACATGTATGTCCAAATGATTGTGTTTTGTTTCGAAACGAGTATGCATCGTTAAATGAGTGTCCTAAATGAGGTGCCCCTCGATATAAGAAAAAGTTATCTCCAGCAAAAGTCTTATGGTATTTTCCTTTCCTAGATTTAGACGCATGTATCGTAGTGAAACTGATTCAAGACACTTGACTTGCCATGCAGATGAAAGAATTATTGATGGAAAGTTTCGACATCCGGCAAATTCACCACAGTGGATGAAAATTGATAATGATTATCCTGAATTTGGAAAATAAGCAAGAAACCTTCGCTTGGTATTGTCTACTGATGGAATGAACCCACACGGTATTCAAAGTATCTCTCATAGCACATGGCCTGTAATTATTATGATTTATAACCTACTTTTATGGCTATGTATAAAGCGTAAGTACATGATGTTATCTATGTTAATTTCTGGGCCTAAACAACCAAGGAATGACATAAACGTATACTTGACACCCTTAATCAAAGATTTAAAGTTTTTGTGGGAGAACGGTGTTGAGGTTTATGATAGGTATAGGAAAGAAAGTTTCAACTTTAGGGCAATGTTGTTTGGAACAATTAATGATTTTCCAGCATACGAAAATTTATCAGGGTACAGCATTAAAGGTCAAAAAGTGTGTCATGTTTGTGAAGATGGAATCGATACGATGCGGTTGGACCTTTGTCAAAAGAATGTCTTTCTCGGTCATCGTAGATTCTTAAATTCTAATCATACTACCGTGGATTGAGATAAGCATTCAATGGAGAGGCAAAACAAGGTAGAGCTCCAACAATTTTGACAGGTGATCAAATTTTTGAAAAGGTGAAAGATGTGAGTACTCAATTTGGCAAGCCTTTTGCACGTACACTTGTCAAGAGTGGGTGGAAGAAGAGGTCGATTTTTTTGAACTGCCATATTGGAAGTCATTGTATGTAAGACATTTCCTCGATGTTATGCATATTGAAAAAAATGTATTTGACAGTTTCATTGGTACGTTACTTAATATACAAGAAAAGTCTAAGGATGACCTTAAAGTAAGGGAGGACATGGTAAGCATGGGAATGAGAACTGAATTGGGACCCGTGAAGAAAGGAAGACGGACGTATCTACCACCTGCTATTTACACTCTATCTATAAAGGGGGAAATATTGTGTAAGTTTCTAAGTGAAGTTAAAGTTCCAGAAGACTACTCATCAGATATTAGAAGACTTGTGTTTATGAAAGACCTCAAGTTAAAGAGTTTAAAGACGCATGATTGCCATGTTATAATGGAACATTTTCTAACAATAGGTATACGTTCTATTCTTCCAGAAAAAGTAAGAAGCGCAAAAACTAAATTGTGTTTTTTCTTCAAGTCAATTTTCAATAAGGTGATCGATCCTACGATCTTACCAACATTGCAAAAAGAAATAGTTATTACTTTGTGTGATCTTGAAATGTATTTTCATCCCTCGATTTTTGACATAATGATTCATCTAATCGTTCATCTTTTGAAAGAGACACGATTGTGTGGACCATCTTATATGAGATGGATGTACCCTGTTGAACGTTATATAAAAATATTGAAAGGGTATATGAAAAATCGAAGTCGACCAGAGGGTTGTATTGTCGAACAATACATTGTTGAAGAAGCGATTGAGTTTTGTACTAAATATCTGTCAAATGTTTAATTAATTGGACTTCCCAAATCTCATATTGTTGAAAAAAAAGAAGGTAAAAATATAATTGGAAATAAAGTTGTCACAGTATCAAGGGTCGAACGGGATCAAGTGCATTTGTATATTCTAAAGTATACATTAGAAGGCGTTTTTCAAAGCGTTGCCTTATGTATACTTTAGTTAGCGCTTTTTCAGGAAAAGCGCTTTCTAAAGTAGGCATGTAGCAGCGCTTTTCCTTTAAAAAATGCTGCCTAAATATGCCTACAGAAAGCATAAAAGGCAATACTTAGAAAGCGCTTTTCCAGGAAAAAGCGCTGCTAAAGACCTACTTTAGAAAGCGCTTTTTAAGAAAAACGTTGCCTAAAGTATACATAAGGTAGTGCTTTTTCCTAAAAAAAACGTTGTTTATACCTACAGTAGCGCCACCTACGGCATCGCTTTTAAGCGTTGTTAAAGACCAAAAAAAGCGTCTTTTTCCCCTTTTTTGGCGTAGTGAACTACAATCAATCAACTTGAAAATCTAAATTTTAGGACTCAAGAAAGAAATCGTGGGATTTTTTTTTATAAGCAATGGAATATAAATTCCACAAAGAGTATAAGGGTACTCGCCCAAAATTATAACTTCACGTATTAAAAAAATCTATCGCCCAGTGATTTTATAAAGTATTGTTATAGATGATATTATTCGGAATTCCTATCACATTCCATAGCCACGAGAGTAGTTTTGTCCTATGCACAACCTCTCCAATTGGGAAAACTGATGCATTAAATTGAATATCATTCTTCATGCTCCAAATAGCCCAATCTTTGGCCAATCAAACTAACAATCTCTTTCGCCTCTTCACCACTCCTTCCAACATGCCCCAAAACGACAATATAGGATCTACTGCACCCATTAAATTTTCCAACATCACCCCAAACCAATACCATCCTAGAACAAATACAATTTACCAACAAATGATCCAAAGACTCTATATCTAACCGACAAGAAACACAAATCTTATCGCTATCCTCGGTTATGATCCCTCTTTTTGCTAATTGTTTTTTAGTTGCAATACGATTAATGATGCATCTCTAACCAAAAACCAGAATTTTTGATGGGACCCTTGTCTTCCATAAAACATCCAAAGCATATAATTTAACTTCACTATATGTCTGAAAATTCCTACCGCTATTAAACTCCACACAACCCGAACTAATAGAATACATACCATTCACGCCTTTAAACCAAAGGAAAATTCCTACCACACCTCTCACCGGCCTAATCCCCCTCAAAATATCCTCCAGTTCTAAAACTTGGCTTGCTGCCACTGGCGTAATATTTGTAAGGTTAGCAGCCAACATCCAATCCCAAGAACCTTCATCGAAACTTCTCATTTGTTGAATAGAAACTTGTTGATTGTTAGACAAACCAAAAAGAACCAGAAATACCTCTTTTAGTGGGACTCTACCACACCAATTGTTGCGCCAAAACCTTATAGAAATCCATGATCCTAACTTACATGCAACCCCTCGAAGGAACCAATCCTCACACCCACCTTCGGACTTAATGTTCATTATATCTCACAACCATAAAGAAGAGTTCTTGACCGAATCTTTTAAGACTCCATCAAGAACCGCTGCCTCCAAACAACCATACCTTGATACTAGAACCGGCCTCCCGAACGCCTCCTTATCAACCAAAAATCTCCACCACCATTTACTAAGTAATGAGTTATTGACCGCTTCCACATTACGAATGCCAAGACCCCCCCCCTCTCCTTCGTTTCACAAACTAAAACTATCTTAGAAGAAGAAGGTTCATGACAAAACCCAGAAATTGTCACTAAAACTAACTTAGAAGATGAAGATTCATGAAAAAAACTCAAAATCATTTACTAAAACCTAGAAATCGTCACTAAAACTACTTAAGAAGATTAAGATTCATGATAAAACCAAAAATTACTAAAGCCCAGAAATCGTCATTAAAAGTATTTAGAAGATGAAGATTCATGTCCAAAATTCAAAATTCATCACTAAAGCCCAAAAATGTCAGTAAAAATATCTTAGAAAATGAATATTCATGTCCAAATATCCAGAATTCGTCACTAAAGCCTTAATATCGTCACTGAAAGTATCTTAGAATATGAAGAATCATCTCCAAAAATCCAAAATCTTTTACTAAAGTCTAGAAACGGTCACTCAAAGTATCTTAGAAGATGGAGATTTATGTCCAAATCCTTGAATTGGTCACTAAATGTATCTTAGAAGATGAAGATTCATGTGCAAAATCCATAATCTATCACTAAAGCCTAGTAGTCGTCATTAAAAGTATCTTAGAAGACGAAGATTCATGTTCATAACACAAAATTTGTCATTATAGCCCATAAACCACCACTAAAAATATTATAGAAGATGAAGATTCATGTCAAAACTCAGAATCTGTCACTATAGCCCAGAAATTGTCACTAAAAATATCTTAGAAGATGAATATTCATGTCAAAAATCCAGAATTCGTCACTAAAACTATCTTCCTTTAATTAAAAATTTCCACCATTAAAAGGTCTTTCTTTAATTAAAGATTTCCACCATTAAAAGGTCTTTCTTTATAATTAAAGATTCTCACTATTGTCATGTATCTTCAAACGAATTATCATTCATATTAAAATACTAATTTAAAACAATGGTGATAACTTAATCATTTTATGAGTTATCATTTTAAGATTCATGATTACGTTGAATGTTAATTATAATTGCTAATTATACCTATCAAGTACAATCCAAGATGAGTTACATACTTCTTAAGCTCTTGTAAAATAATCTATCAAATATGAAAACCTACAGAGAGTTTGAATGTCAATAATAAGAGTGTGATAATTATAAGAAATAAATAAGATTAAGAAAAATCTAACTTTGTGATAGCTACCTGTTGTCCGTAGGTAAATTATTTTACAGTCATCAAAACTCTTTTATGTGGCATGTCACGCCAATTTCTGTTAAGAAAAATTAATGTGAGAAATTAAAAGTGTCGATGAAAAACTTTAAAAGAACTATTATTATTATTTGAAAAAAAAATTTAGAAAGACTAAAATTAAATGTTGGCTTATTTATAGCACTAAACATATTTAAACTTTTTTTAATTATAATATAATTTTGTCAATTTTGTAAGATTTTATGATTTAATTTCCTACAGCCGAACAATCTTAGGTGGTTTAGTGTGCCCTTCAACTACATTTTCTTAAGAAGTTTAGTAAAATAATAATCGATTAAGTAAGAGATATAATTGATTAGATAACTAATAGAAGCTTAGTAATGGACAATAATGATGTATAGGAAACATTTAGAGATAATCGGTAAACTAATTGTCTCCATCCCAATATTTCTAAATTGCATAAATATAACAATATCTTACTACTTGGCTTCACCCTCTACACTACATTACATTTATACTTCTAACTTAAAAATATAAACAATTCCACCGTAAATTGCTATGTGTTGCATCACTAGTTAGCTAAGTAAATTACACCGTATTGGTGCAAAACAATATAATTAAGGAGAATGAATAATATATAATGATACTAAACTTTTGAACCTTCTATAAATCGATACCATGAACTTCAAAGAGGTTTTAAATTATGATTATTCTTCTAATCAAACCCCTTAATCGGCTTTTCATAACTCAATAAAGAATTTATAAATTACACGATACAATTCTAAACTTTTATATACTTGTATTGAGTCAAATAAATAATTGATTGATATTTTCACCCTCCATCAAACTCTTCATTAAAATGCTTATTTTATGTACATACTTTGATCTTTGTAGTTCTCATCAAGCCAAAAAATTTAATAGAATAATTATCTTTGCCTGCTGGCCTATAATAAAATATGAAACATCGATTATATTCTCTCTATCCAAATGACATTATTTCTATATATATATATATATATATATATATATATATATATATATATATATATATATATATATATATATATATATATATATATATATATATATATATATATATATATATATATATATATTTATTTTTATTATTATTATTTTTAATGTAAGAGTTTCTATTAATCTATGAGTGTTCTATTTCCAATACATATATTTTCTCTAACACTATCTTTTGTTATTGAAATATGTTAAAAATAAGCACTAATTAATAAGCGTTTATAGCATGAAGTTGAAGAGAGTGTGTCCATTACAACTTCAAGCAACCCTTTCCTCGTTTTCCTTTATGGCTTCTTCACTAGGAAACCCTAGAAGTGAAAATAATGGCATAGAATCAAAACAAAACCATGTTGAAGAAAGTGAAGAAAACAACAACATAGACTATTCTCAAAGAGCACAATGGCTAAGAGCTGCTTTACTAGGAGCAAATGATGGTTTGGTATCAATAACATCATTGATGTTAGGTGTTGGAGCTGTGAATGAAGACATCAAAACAATGCTTCTTGCTGGTTTTGCAGGACTAATAGCAGGTGCATGTAGTATGGGAATTGGAGAGTTTGTTTCTGTTTACACTCAACTTGACATAATAGTAGCTCAAATGGAAAGAGAAAACATAATCAGAAACACTATTGATGAAGATGAAAAGCTGTTACCAAATCCTTTTCAAGCTGCTATAGCCTCAGCAGTTGCATTTTCTTTTGGTGCTACTGTTCCATTGCTAGGAGCAGCACTGGTTAGGGACTATAAAATAAGGTTGGTGGTTGTTGTTGTTATGGCTAGTTTGGCCTTGTTTGTGTTTGGTGGAGTAGGAGCAATGCTTGGTAGAACATCATTGAAATGGTCTTGTTTTAGAGTAGTAGTTGGTGGTTGGATGGCTATGGCCATTACTTTTGGCTTCACCAAATTAGTTGGATATAGTTCACTTTGAATGTGGTTAATTATTAGATATTTCAGAAAAAAAATAACTACTTGTTTATTTCTAAGTCAAATTTTGTCAGAATAATTTTTGGGAATTTTTTTTTCCCTCCAGTGGGGTTTTTCTTCACACCTGGTGAAAAGACAAAATTACCTCTAAGTTTCGTAAGTTAACTTACGAATTCACCTCGGAGGTGGACTTCGCAAGTTAACTTACAAAATAATTCAAGAATTTCTAAGAATAAGGTGAATTTGCAAGTGCATCTGCGAATTCACTTTGTTTTTTTAAAAATAAGGTGAATTCGCAAGTTAACTTACGAATTCACCTTATTTTCTGAAAATAAGGTGAATTCGTAAGTTAACTTGCGAATTCACCTTATCGGGTGGATTCGTAAGTTAACTTACGAAGTTTGGGCTGAACAGATTTATAAAAACATTTAACACAATTCATACCATTCATTCAACTTAATTCATAAAATTACACAGTAGATGCAGAAAATTAGATTACATATTGTTATAAATGGGAAGCTGTGGACGTTGCAACATCTTGATAACATCTTCCGCCGATCTACGAAGCAACGCATCCATCTCAATCGAACCTTTTGACGAGTACTGATAAAAGGTCTCTCACATAACCTCTAAGTCGTCGTCGTTCTTCAGCTGAAACCGGGTGAACCTAACTTTTTCTTCAGCATCAAGTGAAGCTGAACGGTACTCCAGCTTGACCACCTTGTAATTATCTGGATATTGCAACAGAGAATGCAGTGTCGTAATGATCTCGTCGAACGGGGTGTCCTGCGAGAGCCTGAATTGTATTGGCTCATGCGCAGCGATGATGTAGACAAACGCAAGATGTGGATAAGTTTGTGCCATTTTTTTGGTTTTGGTCTGTGATGGAGAAATGAATGAGTAGTAGACCCAATTTATAGCAAAGATTATAACAGCTAACATTTCGCAAGTTAACTTACGAAATCTTCTCTGTGTTGTTTTTTTTTAAATAATCAGGCATAATTTGCGGGTTAACTTGTGAAATACACTAAATCAGGTAAATTCGTAAGTGAGCTTAAGAAATATTCTCTGTGTTGTTTTTTTTAAATAATCAGGCATAATTCGCAGGTAAACTTACGAATTAACCTGATTTAGTGCATTTCGCAAGTTAACATGCAAATTATGTAGAAACATAACCAAAAATCAGTTTTGGCTTAAACAGAATTTTGTTTTGTGGTGTTTTTTACATTCAAAAGTAATACATATAGATAAAATGGAATATACATAAATCTTATATATATATATATATATATATATATATATATATATATATATATATATATATGATAGGATTTTACAATGTTCCGACAATACATACAAAAAATGGTTCGGTTACATTCTAAAACGAACCGAAAAATTATCCCCGCTTAAATCTAAAATCGGTTCATTCTTTGATTTCTCCCTATTGGTTTCTCTCTTAAGATCCATCAAATGAGTGAACTCCGTCATTCTCTTCAAAAAATGATTCGGCCAAGTTTTTGCCTCTTTTTCATGATGTTCCATCCATTCCACGGAAGTGGCCGGAATAGGACAACCCGACTTCAAATATACTTGAATAAAATGACGTGACCATAGATAGCCAACACACACAATGCGTCTGGATGGATCAATAGGCGGTGGAGCTTGTAGAGGAAAAAAAGTTTCCGAAAAACCATATCTTGTCAAGTCGACGCACACCACGTTATAAGCACTTGCTATTAGATGTCTCATTTCCGGGAAGCACATCCATTTTTCAACCGGTGCATGGACGGTAACACTCGGAGCTAAAGCATGGTGAAGTTTATTAAAGTTTTCCTTGGTCGCGTATAGACGCGTATAAAGTTCACTATGCGAGGTCAATTCCGAGATAAGTTTTTTCCGAACAAGAATGTGTTGCTCCTCCCCTTGGCCAAGCAAAGCGAATACGGCCCAAAACCCGCAATTACCATCGCTTCTCACATCCGCGATATTTGCAATGCGGTTGTGCATAAATAAAGGCATCTCATCAATGTATATTATCGATGGTTGTGGTGGTGGTGTTGGTGGTGGCGGTGTTGGTGTCCGAGGTGGTTTTGAAATCCGCGCTCCTTTTTTGGCACTTGTCTTGGATTGTGGGGTTGGAGAATTCGGGAATAATTCATCGACAACTTCGTGATAAGAAGGAGTACGTTTGGTTGCACTGTCGGCTTGTGAGGTTTTCATCTTTTTTGGGGAACCTTTTGTTTTCACCAGTTGGATCGTAGGCTTCATATCGGTTGTTTCTGGAAATGCCACTTTTCTCAATTGTTCTTTAATATGCAACTTTGTAGCATCGCCCGCTTTTGAAAAAAGATCTACTATGATTTCCAACTCGGTTGTGATGGTAATGTTGGAACTACCTTCCTTTGTCGACTCGTAATCATCGAAACGGAGCCTTTTCCAATGAGTTTATATCCCATCCATTTAAAAAGGGGAATTGAGTTTCATTTTTTGGAAATAATACAAGCACACGGGAGTCCATAAGTTTCCTGCATCGTACACCCATATTTCACACTATAAGGACCCGATGTTTCCGCTCATTTTGCTTTGTAAAAAATAAAATTTAATCTCGCCCGGGATATATTGTGAACCAACTGTGCATAAATAGTTTTGTCTTTGAACCCATGTTCCAAGACAGTTTTGCTCCTTCCAAATGTTGTTTGAATTTTATTGTGTTGGTTTGTGAGCATTTGGTTCACAACATCCCAATCTCTAAATAAGTCGCCCTTACTATCACCCAACCACTTCTTCAAAGCCACATGTGCGGATTCCACACTATTAGTGGTTGTGTTCCCCAAATGTCTAACACGGTTCATCCATGCACACACCACTTTCTCTTTCACCTTATCAAGAATAGTGGATTCAACATATTTCAAAAATTTAGGATATTCAACACACAAGTTTCTAGAGTGTATCACATTAGTTGTATACATCTCTTCGGTAGAAGAATTAAGAATATTCGTCCATGCACTCATAATCTTCTCCACCACAACACCAGATTTGACAATTTGGTTGCCTTCGTCATTCTTCTCTTTGGTGCCAACCGCAGGTTTTAGCCTTGCTCTCACATTTTTTGTGATGTGATACTGACATAGTAAAGCGATAGAAGACGGAAACACGGTGGCAACAGCATTCATGAGAGTGTTATCTCGATCGGTGATGATAATCAAAGGCATGTTTTTTTCATCTTCCAACAAATTCTTGCATACACCCAATGCCCAAGTGACGTTGTCTTCCTTCTCACATTCCATGAAGCAAAAACCAACTGAAAATGTCTTGTCGGTAAAGGTGACACCAACAATTTCAAGAAGTGGAAGCCTATATTTATTTGTCTTGTATGTTGAATCAATCATTAGAACGGTTGGAAACGTATTGAACAAATCGATACTCGACAGATGCGTCCAAAATATATCACGGACACTTACATTGTCATCACAAACTCTATGTCTCGAAACATATTTGTTATCGTCTAAACATTTCAATAAATGTTGTATTTCGGACCTCGGACCCCTTTGAGCAACATGTTGTTTGTATCGATAGTTGTAAATCGATTTGATATTTGACACACATCCCGCTCTATTCTGTTTCAAACCGGAAAGTATGTTTTTAGGCGCAACTTTGATCAACGACAATTCGGAAACATATTTCTTATCTTCCGCCTTAAGCCGACAAACAATAAGATGCCCGTGTAACTTGGTCTCCAAGTTATGATTATGCATTCCGGACATCATAGGCAATCGCCATAAATTTTCCACTCTACAGAAACCGCACAACTTGAACGGACACCCACATTTCCTTGAACCTATGTCTTCGTGTTGTAACTTGCGGATTTTTGGAACGTATGCTCCACTTCTCTCGCATGTCAAAATAACAAATGGTTGTCGATTACTACTCCCATTGTCGGACCTCGAGATTACAACGCCAAAACCAAGTTTGTTTGCTTCCGTTCTAACATAATCAACCATTTGTTGACGAGTATCGAAAGTTTTGTCATTTCAAAATTTATTTTCATTATCGATCACAACATCAATCGTACTATCTACTTCTTTGACCACGATCGACTTATCGTCTATGTTCACTTTATTCGTAATCAGAACCTTCACAATAGCCTTGACAATATTGTCGAGGTGCACCATACCTATAACATATAAAACTATGTTAAAACTGGGAAAATTACCGTAAAACAGAATTCTGGTTTGAGGCATCAGGGAATATTTCGCAAGTTAACTTGCGAATTTAATATGGTGAACTTCACAGGTTAACTTGCAAAGTGACGCTATTTCATGCAGTACTTTAACAATAACAATGTAGTAAATGTAAGTTTAGGGGATGAAAGTTTACCTCAAATTGTAGCTTGCAATGCTCACTTTGCTAGGATCACTGACTTGAAACTTGATTTGGATGAAAAAATTGTATTGATTTTGGGTGTGGGTTGAGTGGTTTTTGTGTTATGTTGTAGAAAATGAATGGAATAGGGAAAGAGGTGACCATGCAGCTATACAAAGATACACTTTGTAAGTTAATTTACGAATTCACCTAAAAAGGTGAATTCGTAAGTTATCTTACGAATTAAGTTGATTTTTTCAAATGTCAACGTTAAAAATAATAAAACGTACAAAATAAGGTGAATTCGGAAGTTAACTTGCGAATTGACCCAGAAAGGTCACTTCGCATGTTAACTTGCGAATTCACCCAACAAGGTAAATTCGCAAGTTATCTTGCAAAGGATAATTTTGGTTTTTCAGGGGTGTGGGAGAAACCCACTAGGTGGGTGAAGAAATTCCCATAATTTTTTTACATGTCAAGATTTTAACAACTTCTTTTCAAGTAAATGAGCCTTGAATTAAGATCCGAATCAATATTAATAGGGATATTTAAATCCAAATTGATTAAAAATTAAAAAATGTCAAAAAAAATTAAAAAATTAAATTGATCTAGAAAAAATTATTGAATATATTTAGATGTCATTTTGTGAAAATCATTCGACTTTAAATTTCAAATTAATTTTTTAAAATGATATAAATCGAACTGAACTGTATGTATATAGTTTTATATTTATTTATTTTTTATTAATATGATATGTTTGATTAATTTATTATTTGATGATACTTATTTTTTAATATTATTTATTAATTTTATTTTAGTTATTTATCTTTTTATTATGTCATAATTAACCACTCTTGTTTTTATAACATTAACTTTTAATAATATGATATATATTATATTAAATAAATTATGTTATGAAATACAGAGAAATAACGAATAAAGGGAAGAGAGAAAGATAAAATGATTCTATATTATTTCATTCGGTGTAATCGTATACAATGAAATAGGTCATATTTATAAGACATCATACAAACGCTATAATTAATACAAATTGATTAAATAAGGAATGAAGTTATTGGGAGACAAATCATCCAATTATTCATAACACTCCCCCTTGGATGTTTGTTTTGGATATGCCTCGTTAAAACCTTACTAGAAAAAACCAGTGGGGAAAAATCTAGTGAAGGAAAAAGAGTACAATATCCTTTTAAAACAAATTTATTTCTCCCCCTCAGTTGAACGATTATTTCTTCGAGGATGAAGACCAACATTTTGTACTAGTTGATTAAAAGTTCTATTTGGGAGTGACTTTGTAAAAAGGTTTGCAAGATTGTCACATGAACGAATTTGTTGGATATTTATATCACCGTTCTTCTGAAGATCATGAGTAAAAAAGAACTTTGGAGAAAATGTTTTGTTCGGTCTCCTTTAATGTAACCATCTTTTAATTGAGCGATGCATTAAGTATTATCTTCATATATGATCGTTGAATTTATTTTTCCTGAAGACAAACCACAAGTTTTTTGTATGTGTTGGATTAAGCATCTCAACCAAACGCATTCTCGACTTGCCTCATGTAGTGCTAAAAGTTCTGCATGATTAGATAAAGTTGCTACTATTGTTTGCCACTGATCTCCATGAAATAGTTATACCACCACATGTAAACAAATAACCTATTTTTGATCTAACATTGTTAGGATCTGACAAGTAACCTGCATCTGCATAACCTGTTAACTCGAGTTTGGTTATTTTGGTATAAAATAGACCTATGTCTATTGTACCTCTAAGATAACGAAGTATATGTTTGACTTCGTTCCAATGTCTTCGTGTAGGTGAAGAACTGTATCTTGCTAATAGATTGACCGCAAATGATATTTCAGGACGTGTATAATTAGCAAGGTACATCAGTGCTCCAATCGCACTAAGATATGGTACTTCGGGACCAAGCAATTCTTCATCCTTTTCTCGAGGCCTGAAAGGATCTTTCTATACATCTAATGATCTAACAACCATTAGAGTAGACAACGGGTGACATTTGTCCATATAAAAGTGTTTTAACACCTTTTTTATATATCCTTCTTGATGTACAAATATTCCTTTGTCTAAATGCTCAATTTGTAAACCTAGACATAATTTTGTCTTTCCTAGGTCCTTGGTCTCAAACTCTTTCTTCAAGCAATTCATAGCTTTTGGAAGCTCTTCAAGAGTTCCAATAATATTTATGTCATTAACATAGACAACAATTATTGCAAATTTTTTTCCTGGTCTTTTTATAAAATACAAGGACAAATGGAGTTATTTATACATCCCTCTCTAAGAAAATATTCACTAAGACGATTAAACCACATGCGTCCAGATTGTTTTAGCCCATAGAGAGATCTGTTCAATTTTATGGAGTAGCTTTCTCCATATCCAAAATTATGTGTCTATGATATATTAAACTCTTTAGGAATTTTCATGTAAATGTCACTATCAAGTGAGCCGTATAAATAAGATGTCACAATATCCATCATATTCATATTAAATCCTTCATGCTCTTTAAGGTTGATCAAATATTGAAAAATTAATTAAATCCACTACAGGTGGATATGTTTCATATAAATAAATCTTAGATCTTTGAGTAACAAATCAAACTTTATACAATTCATATTTTTCTTTTTCACAAAAGCTCAGTCATATCCCATTGGTTTTACACCTTGAGGCGTTTGGACTACATGTCCAAAATTAAGTCACTTGTAAAGTGAGTTTAATTCTTATTCAATTGAATATATTTATTTTGTCCAATTCTCATTTGTCTACAATCTTTGATAGACCTTCATTCATGATATGTTCATTTTGGTCACATTGTCTACTATCTTTGATAGACTTTGATTCATGATTTGTTCATTTAGACCAATTCTTACTTTGTCTACAATCTTTGGTAGACTTTGTCTCACGATTCTCATTATCATTTATCATCTTTAGCGTTATATTGTATATAAATGCATTGTCAATGTCGACTTTATTTGATTATCTTAATTTTAGTTCTGTTCTATTTCATCCATGACATAATTTATCGAGATCTCTTTATTTGATATTTCAAGTACTTGATTAGTTCTTCTGGAACTGAAAAATAAATTATGTCAATATTCTCTTAGAATATTTATATCCTCACTTGGGTCATCTTTAACTTTAGTTACTTTTCTTGGTAGAGGACTTTTAACATTGGAACCAACTTTTCTACCACGCTTCAGGTGCGGCTATAACTCATTTGCAATATTAGATTGTCCAATAGGAAAATCCACTTTGAGTGAAGTATTCGCAGCTGATATTTTGTTTCATAAATTTTATCAATGAATTGTATTTTGAACTTCGAGGATCAAATAATATAATAATATTTTATTTTAAATTGTTTTGTTGAACTTCTGGTTCACACTCTGAGCTGCTTATTCTCTCCTCCTAATGTTGAGAAAATTGATAATCAGCCTACTGGGCTTCAAGCATATATCCAATTATTGGACCAAAATAAACCTCAAATATGATATTCATATAAAATGAATTTTCTCAACATTCTTTCAAAACTCATCTTAGCGTACTATACTGGAGCAATTGAATAATTTCAACACATTGATAAGTGCCAAAATGTGGTTATTTTGTATATATGTTTTGTGGCACTTATTTGTTCTTGTTTGCTAATAATCGTTGAATAACCCCAATTTTTGTTGTAAATACGTTCTATTGTATTTTGCGTACATAATGTATCGTTTGATAGTTTTGTATCTATTTTTTTAGGTATTTGTTGCATATTTGGAGCATGGAGGAATAAAGTGTCGAAGACACGGCTCCGAAGACGCATTTTTGGGAAGACAGACAGCAACTTTCGCGTTTAGCGCGGTTTTGAGCGCGCTTAGCGCTGTTAAGTGATTTGAAATAATAAAGTAAGTCGCGCTTAGCGCGGCTATTGCGCTTAGCGCGGTCTGCGGGATTTTGTTTATAAATACTTTTCAAAACAGATTTCTAAGTTATGGTTTTGGGGTGGTTTTTGATCCCCATTTCCATCAACCTTCATTTTTGGTAGATTAGCTTAGAAAACAACATTAGGGCTTGCTCATGGATGATTGGAGGTGGATTGCTCTTCGATTGGCTTTGACAACCAGTGTAAATCTGTGGTTTATCTCTTCTCCTCTTTGTGTATTTCTCTTTTGTTGGGTTTGTATGTATTTCTACTCATAACTCCTGTATATTTATTGCCCTTGGTGTTATATTAAGCTTGCTTTACAAATTTGTGTCGGTGGTTGTCTTAGGTTTTTACTCTATGTTAGGGATTTGAGCTTTACTAGATATAGATTGCTTAGATTCTTACCTAGGATAATTATCTGTTAGTTCTGAATACTAGAAATGGGTTTAGATCTAACATTCACTTAGAGTATTTGAACTTAATGCCTCTGCGTTGGTGAAGTATGCTAGAGATGGTTATGGAGGTGATGCAGTTGACTTCTGTGTTGTTGAGATAGGCCAAACATGGCTATTGAGATGATTTAGGAGGATTCTCAATTTGGGTTAGAAATAACCAAGGTTGTGAGAGGTATGTGATGACACGGACGAGTAACGTAGGCCGAGTATGACATGGGTGGTAGATTTAAGTTTGTGACGGGTAGTTTACATTTGTTCCAGATAAGCTGACTATCCTTTATACTTTTTGTTCATTTACCTTTTGTCTTTTATTTTCATTTCTTTTAATCTCAAACTCATTAACAGTAGAATTGTCGAATGAAGAATCAATAACCAATCTCTGTGGACACGATACGATATAACCTAACCGGTATATATCACCCGGTAAAAATAATACCAACTCTTTGTTTGCCGCTCTACCGCAGCAACAAAATGGCGTCGTTGCCGGGGATTGGTTTTATTATTTATGTATTGCGGTAATTCCGTTGTTTTTGAGTTTTGTAACTATTGTATATGTTGTATAGACTTTGTATATGAACTTGTATATTGTTACATGTACATGTTGTGTGTTTACTTTCCATACTTGTACATATTTGTGATTTTCTTAGTTTTCATGTGATGTTGTGAATTATCTCGTACTCGTAACGTTTGTTGTGTGGTTGTTAGGACACTTTCTTTAGGTTTGCGCGGTGTGGCAATACCATGGCATGACGAAAGGAGGTTACTAGTGCTCGCACAATAAAGGCGTCGAGCTTACGACGTAAAACAAGCATGTTTGTTTATGTTGTTTATGTGTGTGGTGACTTGTGTTTTGACAAGTTGAAATAGGACTTGCTCTTAATTTCAAATTTTCACTTTTCAACTTGTTAATTCCTTTTCACCAATTGTGTGTATTGTTATTTGTTTTTTGTTTTGTTATGTCAATTTGTTATTTTCCACAAGTTTGTAGTGTTTTAGCTTGTGGAAGTGTGTATGTATTGTAAATATTGTGTAGATGTGTAAATGAGATTGTATAGGTGTGTAAGTGGAGCTTGCATAGCAGTTGCACCTGTTGCTGTCATTTTTCTACAACTGATGTAGCGCGCTTAGCGCGCTCTGCTGGCGCTTAGCACGCTCTGCTATGCAGGGCCAGTGAATTCTTTTAAAATTTCACTTGGTTTTCCTTTTTCCCACTTTCACCAAGGCTTTTTGTATTGAATAAAATTAGTATTGTTTTTCTAATTCTTTTGTTATTGTTTGAACTCAAATTTTGGTTCGGTAACTTAAAGACTTTTGAGGTGATTTTCTGAGTTTGATCGTTTCAACTCGCGGATGTATGGTAATGATAGTTTTCAAAGTTGGTACACGTCAGGTACTCGTTTATCGCTTTCTATAGCATAACATGTTTAGGAAATTTATCATTTGTATAATTACCATGCTATTCATTCTTTTTGCATTACTTGCTCATGAATTGAATCACTTTAGTACCCTTTTTACCCATAAATCTGAGAAAGCTTTCCATTGTTTACATATGTTGAGAGTCCATATTCTTGTTTTAACTGGATTTTATTATGCTTAATCTTTTGTTTTGTGTTGATTGTATGATTGCAAGGAAATGATCAAGGCATTTTGTTGATTTTGAGCATAACTACCTTGGCCAAATATTCAATTCACCTTGTGAGTGTGTGAACCTTTGTTAGCCCCTTTGAACTTTTATCAACATCCATTTTTATTTGAACTTGATGTTTGTCTATGAGTGTCAATTCACTTTTTTGTATGGATGTTGATTTCTTTGTTTCTTGAACCCTCAATTATATGTTGTTGTATGGATTTTTACCTTGCCTTAGAAAGTAGGGAGTATTCACGTAATGATGTTGGTTGAATTCAAGTTGGGGAGAGGAATGTTTATGTGCTTATGTTGTGATTGATATGAGGTTGAGAAAAGAAAAAGAAAGAAAGAAAAAAAGAGAAAAGCTTTGAAAAAGAAAAAGAAAAAGAGTAGGAATAATGTTATGTTAATAAGTGAGGTGTGTTTGATGTGAAATTTGTGATGAAGAATAAGTTTGATTTAAATTATATTGTTTGGAACTTTGTGAGTTGATCACTCCCTTAGGTTTAGGCAAGTTTTTGTTTCGATTAGCTTTAGGACTTATCACTTGTTTGTTAACCAAGCCACATTACAACCTTGAAAAGCCTTTGTGATTCTTGCATTTGTATTTTCAATACGTTTTTGGATGAATGCATAATTTAGTCTATTGTTTGCAAGATTGTGGAGGAGTGTTTTTTATCCCTCACCTTTGTGTGTTCTTCATCTACCGATTAATTTTTACTAGGTGTGATTCATGATTGAGCTTGTTTTGTTTTAGAATGTTTTGCATGATTTTTGTACTTAGGATTTGTTTCGTTTATATGTTATTGTTGTAGTATAGTGGTCAGTTTGTATTTGTCGTGTACATTTTTCGTTTGAACCATACATTTGTTTTCCGTTTCAAAACTTGTTGATTCGTGATTATTTGAGTATCATTCTTTGTTTCTTTGAGTTATTTGACTTTGTTTGAGGACAAACAATGTGTCAAGTTGGGGAGAGTTGATAAGTGTCAAAATGTAGTTATTTTGTATATATGTTTTGTGGCACTTATCTGTTCTTGTTTGTTAATAATCGTTGAATAACCCAAATTTTTGTTGTAAATACGTTCTATTGTGTTTTGCGTACATAATGTATCGTTTGATAGTTTTGTATCTATTTTTGTAGGTATTTGTTGCATATTTGGAGCATGGAGGAATAAAGTGTCGAAGACACGGCTCCGAAGACGCATTTTTGGGAAGACAGACAGCAACTTTCGCGTTTAGCGCGGTTTTGAGCGCGCTTAGCGCTGTTAAGTGATTTGAAATAATAAAGTAAGTCGCGCTTAGCGCGGCTATTGCGCTTAGCGCGGTCTGCGGGATTTTGTTTATAAATACTTTTCAAAACAGATTTCTAGGTTATGGTTTTGGGGTGGTTTTTGATCCCCATTTCCATCAACCTTCATTTTTGGTAGATTAGCTTAGAAAACAACATTAGGATTTGCTCATGGATGATTGGAGGTGGATTGCTCTTCGATTGGCTTTGACAACCAGTGTAGATCTGTGGTTTATCTCTTCTCCTCTTTGTGTATTTCTCTTTTGTTGGGTTTGTATGTATTTCTACTCATAACTCCTGTATATTTATTGCCCTTGGTGTTATATTAAGTTTGCTTTACGAATTTGTGTCGGTAGTTGTCTTAGGTTTTTACTCTATGTTAGGGATTTGAGCTTTACTAGATATAGATTGCTTAGATTCTTACCTAGGATAATTATCTGTTAGTTCTGAATACTAGAAATGGGTTTAGATCTAACATTCACTTAGAGTATCTGAACTTAATGCCTCTGCGTTGGTGAAGTATGCTAGAGATGGTTATGGAGGTGATGCAGTTGACTTCTGTGTTGTTGAGATAGGCCAAACATGGCTATTGAGATGATTTAGGAGGATTCTCAATTTGGGTTAGAAATAACCAAGGTTGTGAGAGGTATGTGATGACACGGAGGAGTAACGTAGGCCGAGTATGACATGGGTGGTAGATTTAAGTCTGTGACGGGTAGTTTACATTCGTTCCGGATAAGCTGACTATCCTTTATACTTCTTGTTCATTTACCTTTTGTCTTTTATTTTCATTTCTTTTAATCTCAAACTCATTAACGGTAGAATTGTCGAACGACGAATCAATAACCAATCTCTGTGGACACGATACGATATAACCTAACCGGTATATATCACCCGGTAAAAATAATACCAACTCTTTGCTTGCCGCTCTACCGCAGCAACAAAATGGCGCCGTTGCCGGGGATTGGTTTTATTATTTATGTATTGCGGTAATTCCGTTGTTTTTGAGTTTTGTAACTATTGTATATGTTGTATAGACTTTGTATATGAACTTGTATATTGTTACATGTACATGTTGTGTGTTTACTTTCCATACTTGTACATATTTGTGATTTTCTTAGTTTTCATGTGATGTTGTGAATTATCTCGTACTCGTAACGTTTGTTGTGTGGTTGTTAGGACACTTTCTTTAGGTTTGCGCGGTGTGGCAATACCATGGCATGACGAAAGGAGGTTACTAGTGCTCGCACAATAAAGGCGTCGAGCTTACGACGTAAAACAAGCATGTTTGTTTATGTTGTTTATGTGTGTGGTGACTTGTGTTTTGACAAGTTGAAATAGGACTTGCTCTTAATTTCAAATTTTCACTTTTCAACTTGTTAATTCCTTTTCACCAATTGTGTGTATTGTTATTTGTTTTTGTTTTGTTATGTCAATTTGTTATTTTCCACAAGTTTGTAGTGTTTTAGCTTGTGGAAGTGTGTATGTATTGTAAATATTGTGTAGATGTGTAAATGAGATTGTATAGGTGTGTAAGTGGAGCTTGCATAGCAGTTGCACCTGTTGCTGTCATTTTTCTACAACTGATGTAGCGCGCTTAGCGCGCTCTGCTGGCGCTTAGCACGCTCTGCTATGCAGGGCCAGTGAATTCTTTTAAAATTTCACTTGGTTTTCCTTTTTCCCACTTTCACCAAGGCTTTTTGTATTGAATAAAATTAGTATTGTTTTTCTAATTCTTTTGTTATTGTTTGAACTCAAATTTTGGTTCGGTAACTTAAAGACTTTTGAGGTGATTTTCTGAGTTTGATCGTTTCAACTCGCGGATGTATGGTAATGATAGTTTTCAAAGTTGGTACACGTCAGGTACTCGTTTATCGCTTTCTATAGCATAACATGTTTAGGAAATTTATCATTTGTATAATTACCATGCTATTCATTCTTTTTGCATTACTTGCTCATGAATTGAATCACTTTAGTACCCTTTTTACCCATAAATCTCTGAGAAAGCTTTCCATTGTTTACATATGTTGAGAGTCCATATTCTTGTTTTAACTGGATTTTATTATGCTTAATCTTTTGTTTTGTGTTGATTGTATGATTGCAAGGAAATGATCAAGGCATTTTGTTGATTTTGAGCATAACTACCTTGGCCAAATATTCAATTCACCTTGTGAGTGTGTGAACCTTTGTTAGCCCCTTTGAACTTTTATCAACATCCATTTTTATTTGAACTTGATGTTTGTCTATGAGTGTCAATTCACTTTTTTGTATGGATGTTGATTTCTTTGTTTCTTGAACCCTCAATTATATGTTGTTGTATGGATTTTTACCTTGCCTTAGAAAGTAGGGAGTATTCACGTAATGATGTTGGTTGAATTCAAGTTGGGGAGAGGAATGTTTATGTGCTTATGTTGTGATTGATATGAGGTTGAGAAAAGAAAAAGAAAGAAAGAAAAAAAGAGAAAAGCTTTGAAAAAGAAAAAGAAAAAGAGTAGGAATAATGTTATGTTAATAAGTGAGGTGTGTTTGATGTGAAATTTGTGATGAAGAATAAGTTTGATTTAAATTATATTGTTTGGAACTTTGTGAGTTGATCACTCCCTTAGGTTTAGGCAAGTTTTTGTTTCGATTAGCTTTAGGACTTATCACTTGTTTGTTAACCAAGCCACATTACAACCTTGAAAAGCCTTTGTGATTCTTGCATTTGTATTTTCAATACGTTTTTGGATGAATGCATAATTTAGTCTATTGTTTGCAAGATTGTGGAGGAGTGTTTTTTATCCCTCACCTTTGTGTGTTCTTCATCTACCGATTAATTTTTACTAGGTGTGATTCATGATTGAGCTTGTTTTGTTTTAGAATGTTTTGCATGATTTTTGTACTTAGGATTTGTTTCGTTTATATGTTATTGTTGTAGTATAGTGGTCAGTTTGTATTTGTCGTGTACATTTTTCGTTTGAACCATACATTTGTTTTCCGTTTCAAAACTTGTTGATTCGTGATTATTTGAGTATCATTCTTTGTTTCTTTGAGTTATTTGACTTTGTTTGAGGACAAACAATGTGTCAAGTTGGGGAGAGTTGATAAGTGTCAAAATGTAGTTATTTTGTATATATGTTTTGTGGCACTTATCTGTTCTTGTTTGTTAATAATCGTTGAATAACCCAAATTTTTGTTGTAAATACGTTCTATTGTGTTTTGCGTACATAATGTATCGTTTGATAGTTTTGTATCTATTTTTTTAGGTATTTGTTGCATATTTGGAGCATGGAGGAATAAAGTGTCGAAGACACGGCTCTGAAGACTCATTTTTGGGAAGACAAACAGCAACTTTCGCGCTTAGCGCGGTTTTGAGCGCGCTTAGCGCTGTTAAGTGATTTGAAATAATAAAGTAAGTCGCGCTTAGCGCGGCTATTGCGCTTAGCGCGGTCTGCGGGATTTTGTTTATAAATACTTTTCAAAACAGATTTCTAGGTTATGGTTTTGGGGTGGTTTTTGATCCCCATTTCCATCAACCTTCATTTTTGGTAGATTAGCTTAGAAAACAACATTAGGATTTGCTCATGGATGATTGGAGGTGGATTGCTCTTCGATTGGCTTTGACAACCAGTGTAGATCTGTGGTTTATCTCTTCTCCTCTTTGTGTATTTCTCTTTTGTTGGGTTTGTATGTATTTCTACTCATAACTCCTGTATATTTATTGCCCTTGGTGTTATATTAAGCTTGCTTTACAAATTTGTGTCGGTGGTTGTCTTAGGTTTTTACTCTATGTTAGGGATTTGAGCTTTACTAGAGATAGATTGCTTAGATTCTTACCTAGGATAATTATCTGTTAGTTCTGAATACTAGAAATGGGTTTAGATCTAACATTCACTTAGAGTATTTGAACTTAATGCCTCTGCGTTGGTGAAGTATGCTAGAGATGGTTATGGAGGTGATGCAGTTGACTTCTGTGTTGTTGAGATAGGCCAAACATGGCTATTGAGATGATTTAGGAGGATTCTCAATTTGGGTTAGAAATAACCAAGGTTGTGAGAGGTATGTGATGACACGGAGGAGTAACGTAGGCCGAGTATGACATGGGTGGTAGATTTAAGTCTGTGACGGGTAGTTTACATTCGTTCCGGATAAGCTGACTATCCTTTATACTTCTTGTTCATTTACCTTTTGTCTTTTATTTTCATTTCTTTTAATCTCAAACTCATTAACGGTAGAATTGTCGAACGACGAATCAATAACCAATCTCTGTGGACACGATACGATATAACCTAACCGGTATATATCACCCGGTAAAAATAATATCAACTCTTTGCTTGCCGCTCTATCGCAGCAACACACAACCAAAAGTTTACTTAGATAAGATGCATTAGGTTATTAACCTACAACAATTTGTAAGTTAAGAGGAGAATGCACATATACTAATTTGTTGGCTTAATACGAATAAATTTCTCAATATTCATATTTTGTGTGTTTGAAATATTTAACTTAGAACTTGTGATCTCACAGGTATCAACCATACAATTAATTTTAGACGTCTAAAGAATGGATCTTCAAGTCCATTTTTATGAACATATGTTACATGATGTTCAATATCAATTTTAATAATATATGTGATACTTATTAAGAAATTTCTGAAAAATCCAGATAATAACATCTGACTCTAATTAGTTGAGAAAACAATTTCACAAACTTCTGGTTGTGACTTGTGAGTAGACATATGCATGATTTTTTAGTCGATGCAACAATTAATGTAATAAAAACTCAATTTCTCAAAATTTTCTTTAGAAACATACATATTTTATTGGATTGAAGAAACTTCTGGTTCTTCAAAACTAATTCTCGCATCATAATACATTCGGGATGACCCAACCGATTTTCCCAACATTCTTAAATTTGATTTGTAAACTTCTGGTTTACAATTATGCTTGTGATTTATGCTTGTTTAATTTGTCAAATTTGATTTGTAAACTTTTGGTTTACAAATATGATTTGTAAACGATTATGCTTGTTTACAATATATAGTGAAAATATAATTGAAATTTTGTTGTTAGCAAAACATTAAGATAAAATAGATATTTTAAACAAATGATTAATTTTCATTTTATTTAATTGTTATAAATTAAAGGGTTAATAGCTATTTATCCCCCTGCAATATAGGCGAGTTTTGATTTACCCCCCTTTTAAAAAAAATGTTTGACCACCCCCTTAAAATGTTAAAATTCTAAGTCTTTTCCCCCCTAGGTGTAAAAATTACCCTCTGGAAAAAAAAAATTATTTACCACCCTGAATTTTACACGCTTAAGGGGGTCCCCAAAAATTATAGGGGGTAATTAAAAAAATATTTTTAAAGGGGGTAAATCAAAACTCGCCTATATTGAAGGGGGTAAATAACTATTAACCCTAAATTAAATCTAAAGAATAAAAAAAAATTATTCATTAATAACTAAATAAAATAAAAATATCATAAGCAAATTTCAATAGAATAATATAAGGAATAAATAAGAATCGGAAAAATCAATATTGATATATTAAGAGACACTATCATTATAATATAATATTTTAAACTGCTATATTAAAAATATAAAATATTTTGAAGATATTCTTGAAAGTATTTTCTTGATTGTCTGATACTTATAAAATTGACCCAAAAAAATTTATCAACTATGATCAACAAAAAATTATAATTCTTCAAAAATGTTTGATATTAAAATAACTATATTATTTGAAATTCTTATGGGATGATAAGAAAAAATACATTCTTTGAACAATCCTTCAGGGATGATGTAATATTTTTGCTTGTTTTTCAAATCTTCAAGTAAGAATAAAGAGAGAAAAAAAAATTACGCAATTGTGAAATCCTCCTGGGATACTTCACTATTATGATATAATCCTTTTAAAATTAGGTAATGTTATTGATGCAATCATTTTTCTAATGTAATCCTTCTAGGATTCATTAATATTATTTAGATCAAATTCTTTTGGGATTCGTTAAAATTATAGATGCAACCTTCTGGGATGGATAATCAAATCCTTCTGGAATGCTTTATAATCAAATCCTTTTGGAATATTTTTGGAATTGTTTAACATGATTGATTCCTTCTGAGATTCGTTAATATTATAGATACAATCTTTTTGGAATTAATATTATAGATACAATCTTTTTGTAATTGTTTAACATGATTGATGCACTTATTGTAGGATGCATAAAAATCATCATTGATTTTCTAATCAATAGAGACAGAATATGTTATTAATAATAATATTAAATTTTAAGTTCTTCTGAAACTATAAATAATTTCATCAATCAAAATTAAAATATCATCATTTGCATAATTATTAGTATGATATTATTCAATAACTCAATCACAAATCATTTTATTAATAAAAATAATATTTGCAATTCTTCAGTTATTTAAGAACTATAAAACAAATGTATTATTTTGCTATCATTCGGGTGTTTTATATGTTCTTCAGGAATTATTAAAAAAATTGAATTTTTTTCCTGATCCTTCGGGGATTCTTCATATGTTCTTCAGGAATTATATAAGAGATTCAATATTTTCCGATCCTGTCGAGATGCTTCGTATGTTCTTCAAAACAATATAAACTTATTATTTTCATATCATTCATGGATACTTGATAAGTTCTTCGGAAACTATATAATAAACTCTTATTTTGTTGTCCTTCAGGAATACTTGATAAGTTCTTCACGAACTTGTTTTGCTATTCTTCCGTAATAGCTTTAACATTATTCATGCAATCCTTCTGGGATGCATGGAAATCATCATTGATTTTCTTTTTCATTTTCTAATCAATATATTTATAAATAACACATAGAGAATATATTAAAAAAAGTATTTTTTAAGTTTCGGAGCTTCGTGCTGATAACGTGTTATGAAATACAGAGAAATAACGAATAAAGGAGAGAGAAAGATAGAATGATTCTATATTATTTAATTCGGTGTAATCGTATACAATGAAATAGATCCTATTTATAAGACATCATACAAACACTATATAACAATCATCCAATTATTCATAACAATAGCGTTTTTTAATATTAATAAAAATATATAATTTTTCATTTACATATTTAAATCTAATAAAAATTAACCACATTGAATTGAATTAGATTAGTAGAATTTTTTTAACATATCATCCAAAATTAAATTGAATCACAAATAAATTTATTTTTTATTAGATGAATTTTTACTTCAAAATTGATTTGAACAGAAAAATCCCTAAATAAGAGAGTTTAATTAACTTATTCTTTTCATCTTTAGATAGAATAAAACAACAACTTGACATTTAAAATATTTGGTTACAAAGTTTAACGTAAAATGTATTTAGCAGAGATGAAAATGGGTAGAATAATTGATGAAAGGTTATCCTATGACAGAGTAAAAAATGTGATGAAATGAAAAATGAAAATATGTCTCTGTATTTGAGAATTTCTTATGGCACCTAGGAAAATAATCTATGTAATATTAAAAAAAAAAATTGGAACTGTATTTCTGGAGCGTACTTTTTTTTGAATAATTATGTTTGAAATCGGAAATGTAATTACGATTTGGTATTGTAATTGTATTTTTGGTTTCTGTATAGACAGTTCTTAACACATTATTATGTGGTTTTATTGCGTTTACAAAATATGTAGTAAAATACGATTTCGATTAATACGAAATAATCACAAAATACGTACTAATGTTCATAAATATTTTGTTCTAAAATACGATACACAAAATATTTCTCAAAGTGTTATCAAAATAATCCAAAATATGAAAAACATAATAGTATTAATAACAAAATGCATCTAAAACTATTAAACTAGTGAGTATGGCGGATAATGAGTCGGTCCGTGATATTTTCAACATTCTTGTGTTGCCTCTTGTACAGCAAAGTCCCCCAGCCTCCACCATGATGGCATCTAGAACACCTTTGACTTCAGAGCCATTAGGAAACAAACCTTTATCAATACTCGCATGCGTAATCTCCATGATACAACGGCACCTAGGCAACACGTCAGTGGCATGATCGGTCCTATCCTGCTCCTCCTCTAGGATCTTCGCATGTGCTGGTCTAGGTGGGTTACCTGGAGCCTCATGTACCAGATTGGGATGTGACACCCTGGAGAACCATAAGATATATTCATCCTCATAGCTCCAATATTTTGGTGTTATGATACTCTGGATACAACAGCAGCAACGAAAAATCAAAAGGTCCTCCTCTAAAACCTTGAGGCGTCTCTGACGCCGCCTCTGGTGCAGGCTATGGATGGGCCACCGGTGCATACTAGGTGGTCTCAGGTGTCTACTGGGTGGAAGTAGGTGTAGACTGAGTGGGAGCAGGTGTAGGTTGGGTGAGAGCATGTGTAGGCTGAGAAGAAGAAGACTCTCATGTCTCAAATACCATAGGGCGTCTGTGGGAGGAATAAGGTGGAGAGGTATGGGTGGGAGTAGGTTTCGGTTGGGAAGGAGGTGTATTCTGTGGGTGGGAATTGGATGTCTCTCCTGGTCCGGATACTTGCGGAAAAGACATGCGTCTGCGGGAGGAAGGAGGTTGAGATAGATTGGAAGAAGACTCTCGCCTGCTAGTCAATAGAGTTGAAGTAGAAACACCATCGGCAATGGGTGTATTCGACACATCCTGTCTAGGATCCTGAAAAACCTTCGTCTTTTTCATACGCACGAAACCATGTTGTGAAAGTCTTTTGTGTGGCAATTTGGATTCTCTCTCATCCATAATACATGGAGAATAAATGAAACAAATATTAAACAATAACACTCTTGTATAAAGAAGAGGGAAAAAACGGTTTGCTGCATAACCGGAAGTATATTTACGATTTTAGTCAGAAACAAAACCAAAAATACACTTCTGGTACGACCTGCAACTTTGCAACAACGTCAATGGTGAAGTAGAGTCTTAATGTAGACAAAAAAACAACCATTGATCATCAAAAATACATATCTAACACTTCCATATTGACTTCAAACATTGCAAGAACTGGAAAAAAAAAATACAGTTTACTACCCTAAAGCACAATTTGTATGTAAAATCAAAAATACTCAATCATGCTCAAAAATAACTTACAATTGATGATTCTCCTTGCTTAGCTCCGGTAATCCCAGATGATTTCCTTATGTGTTGCTATAAACTGATGGATTTTGAAACAATGGTTTTTTTGGAACAATGGTTTTTTTGGAACAATGGTTTTTTTGGAACAATGGGTTTTTGGAGGTTTTGGTGTTTTGGTTTGCAAATGAGGAATGGGAAGAGTTAGCGCACATATATGTCAAAATAAAAATCGGAAATACAACATCGTTTTAGGAAGCTTAATTGTATTTATGGTTTGTACCAACGTGGTAGGGTGTGGCTTCTCACATTCTATTCAGTTTATTTGGGAATCAATGTTGTATTTCCGGTTTGTATGTTTTTTCATATAAAAGGGTGTGCACCGGAGATGCATCTCCGATTCCTGGGGGCATTTTTAGAATTTCACGTTGGTGCCTAAGAAACACTTAGAGTGCATTAAGAAATTCCCATGCATTTTATGTATACACTCAAGAGTTCGTGAAAATTATTTTATTCTATTGCATCATATTAATTTTCATCATTGATACAAGTATAAAATGTTCTTTATCATTTATTCAAATTATGTTTTGTACTAAGTATAATTGATCATTGTATTCAAGTGAAAGTGGTGTGTTTTCTTGTGTGTGTTGTAAAATTAAAAGGTGGTGTTCATTTGTAATTGTGTTAGATATTTAAAAGAGTCAACTGGATTGACTCTAATATATATGACATAATGAAATTTCTCACGGATTATGAGGGGACTAGATTATCCTTGTCTGAAAAGAAAAACCAAGATATATCTTGGTATTCTTTATTTTAATAGTACCAGAAAAATAAGAACAATTTTAAAATTTCACTAATCTCAGTTATTCTAATTCAACCCCCCCCCCCTACATATTACTTTACATACATACTTACATGTTTTTGGTCAAAACCTGGAACAGATCACACCCTAAACAATGTGGAAGTCCAAACAAATTACAAAGATCTTCAATACTCACCCTAACATCTAGCATGGGTTTTAGTCAAATTCATACATTGCAGTTCTTAACCCATCTTTGATACCATATTCAAAGAGTTTGGATCTCATCTTAAAACCTAACTCGGGTGGTGAGGATGCCTAACCATATTTATATATTCAACAGCCCAAAAATTTGAGTAATGTGAAACTCCAATACAAATTCAAAAACATCCAATGAATTTGAATCTCATTCCAAGCGCGGGCTTGAAGGGCGAGGTTGCCCTACACATACATTTATGCATCTAACAGACCGAAAATCAAAAACTCCAAAAAATTACAAATAAATCAAATACATTAAGTAATATAGACAATTTCCAATGACATCAATCATTGAAATTGGTTCAAACTCTATGGATGTTTACATAATTTCTAGTGTCATGCACCTTAGCCAGCTTTGAAACATAAACTTATATCGGTCACGTTATTCCTCCTACTTTTTAACCTTGCTCTAGAAAGAGCGAAGGAAACCCATAAAACAAAATAATGGCTTGGGATTCATATACCTACAACAAATCAAATGAAATCGAATCTTAAATACAAACAATACATTTGTGTTTTCTCCTTCATGCAAGTTCGTGTAGAGGAAATAGGGGGAAATATATAAGGTTTGTCGCACATCAACAAATACTCGAGCGTTCGCACGCTCAAAAATACAATGAAGTCTTCACTGAACTTTATTTGTTCCAAAGGAACAGAAAAATATCGAGAAAACCCACAAAAGAAAGGATAAGATGGTCATCGAAACTAAATTAGGGTTCGGGAGTCGGTTATGCAACGGAAAGATATTAGTATCCCTCACATCCATGGTGCCCACTTAGTTAGTTAAGGAGAAATAGAGTTGTTAGACAACGGTAACTTATCTATAGGGGTGAACAGATCCCCAAAGTAAAATTTAACTTAAAAACTTCTTTTAAAAAATTAAGCAAAAATCATGATAAGCGGAAGTCGTATCCTTGATTGCAAGTCGTCCAAACTGAACAAGTTATATGAGGCTCGAATATGCGTACAATAAATACTCATTTGAATGATGATAATAAGATACTAATATAATAAAATATAAAGTAAATATTTTACAATTACAAGACCAACCAATATTCAATGAAACAATTGATAAAACTAAGTGAAACAATTTATCGAATACTTGGTGTGCACTTAATTTTTTTAGATTTTCCTTTGAGCTTTGTTGGTATGAAAAACCTCATAAAATCTAATAGACTAAAAGGTAATCAACAAAGCACTTTAACGATCAAAGGATTTCCCTATACAAATTAATTGCACAATCAAAGAGTTTAACAAATTTACTTAACAAAATGTATATATATATATATATATATATATATATATATATATATATATATATATATATATAGAGAGAGAGAGAGAGAGAGAGAGAGAGAGAGAGAGAGAGAGAGAGAGAGAGAGAACGAAACAAATATTTGTATAGAAAGTTCAACAATCGACCTTGTTGCGGCTATGTCAACCCTCCATTCCGTTTAGAATTGAGATGAATTTTTTACTATGCAAAAAAATGTTTACAAGAGAAATATGTAGAAATCTAACTCTACAAATCCTATATTTTATGTTGATCCAAGCAATTTATCTTCCCTTGATCTAAGTTTGGTCAAGTCATCCAAGAATACCAATTTGATTCACCGTCTTGTGCTACTTAGTTGTAAGAAACCACCATTCTTCAAAGCTCTTCACTCGGCCGAATCCAAAATGTGAAAGTGTTGCTACTCAAAATTCTCAAACAATTCGCCGTCTCACGCTACTCCTTTGCAAGAACTTCCAGTTCTTCAAAGTATTTCACTCGGTCGAATTCAATATTTGTGAAACCTTGTAAAAACCCTCAAAATCACACTTTGATCTTGAAGTAAAATCTCTCACCATTTTTCTGATGAGATCCCCTATGATTCTAAACTCAACTTTAGGTTACAACCAAACTCTGCGGATGTTTACATAATTTCCAGTGCCATGCACCTTAGCACGGCTAGGAGGCCTACGCTAATATCGGTCACGTTATTCCTCCTACATTTTAACCTTTCCCTTGAAAGAGTGAAGGAAATCCATTAAAAAAAAGTGGCTTGGGATTCATATACTTACAATAAATCAAATGAAGTCAGGTCTTACACACAAACACCACATTAGTGTTTTCTCCTTCATGCAAGTTGGTGTACAGGAAATATGGAGAAAAACCACGAAAGAAAGGATAACATGGTCATTGCAACCAAATTAGAGTTCAGGAGTCGATTATGCAAGGGAAAGATATTAGCATCCCTCACATCCATGGTATCCATTTAGTTAGTTATGCGAAAGAAAGTTGTTAGACAACGGCAACTTATCTAGCCCCGTGAATAGATCCCCAAAGTAAAATTTTATTTAAAAACTTGTTTTACAAAATTAAGAAAAAATCATGGCAAGTGGAAGTCGTATCTTAGATCATAAGTCGTCCAAACTGAACCGGTTATATGAGGCTCGAATATGCATACAATCAATACTCATTTGAATGATGATAATAAGATCTTAATACAATAAAATCTCAAGTAATTGTATTACATTACAAGACCAACCAATATCCAATGAAACAATTAATAAAACTAAGTGAAACAATTTATCGAACACTTGGTGTGCCCTTAATTTTTTCAGATTTCCTTTGAGCTTTGTTGGTGTGAAAAACCTCCTACAACCTAATAGATTGAAAGGTAATCAAGAAAGAACTTTAACAATCAAAGGATTTTCTTCATATACAAATTAATTACACAATCAAAAGGTTTAACAAATTTGATATATCATATGAGAATGTGAGAATGAATAACAACCGTTGAATTTAAAAACGAAAGGTTGAGGTTAAATTGTGATCTTTACTAAATCTCTTTCTTATTAATGACACATGATTTAGTAAAGATTACAATTTAATCACAACCATTCATTTTTAAATCCAACGGTTGTTATTCATTCTCACATTCTTATATAAGTTATCCATTCTCATGTGATATGCCATATATATATGAGGAGGGATCAAATTAAACCCGAAGAGTTACACCATGAGTTACATTCGCTCAAAAACGTCACTTTGGATTAATATTTTTTAAAATCAATCGTTGGATTGAAACATACCATCATATATATATCATACCTATAAAGTTTGAGATCAATCTATAATGATTTACTATGTCATTGAACTACATCAAAATTAACGTTATATGAAAGTCCATTTTGACGTTAATCTTTGGATATCTTGATCATATAGTAAATAATTATAGATTAATCTCCAACTTTATAGGTATGATCTATATGATGGTACGTTTCAATCCAATGGTTGATTTTAAAAAATATTAATTCGAAGTGACGTTTTTGAGCGAGTGTAACTCTTGGTGTAACTCTTCTCTCTCTCTCTCTCTCTCTCTCTCTCTCTCTCTCTCTATATATATATATATATATATATATATATATATATATATATATATATATCAAATTACACCGAGTTACACCATGAGTTACACTCAAACGTCACTTGAATATTTTTAAAATCAATTATTGGATTGAAACATAACATCATATAGATTATACCTATAAAGTTTGAGATTAATCTATAATGATTTACTATGTCATTGAACTACATCAAAATTAACGTTATATGAAAGTCCATTTTGATATTAATCTTTCGATATCTTGATCGTATAGTAAATCATTATCGATTAATCTCAAACTTTATAGGTATGATCTATATGATGGTACGTTTCACTCCAATCGTTGATTTTAAAAAATATTAATTCGAAGTGACGCTTTGAGCAGTGTAACTCATGGTGTAACTCTCTCTCTCTCTCTCTCTCTCTCTCTCTCTCTCTCTCTCTATATATATATATATATATATATATATATATATATATATATATATATATATATATATAGAGAGAGAGAGAGAGGATGGATCAAATTACACCCGAAGAGTTACACCATGAGTTACACTCGCTCAAAAACGTCACTTTGAATTAATATTTTTTAAAATTAACCGTTGGATTGAAACATATCATCATATAGATCATACCTATAAAATTTGAGATTAATCTATAATGATTTACTATGTCATTGAACTACATCAAAATTAACATTATATGAAAGTCCATTTTGACGTTAATTTTTGGATATCTTAATCGTATAGTAAAACTTTATAGATTTATCTCAAACTTTATACATATGATCTATATGATGATATGTTTTGACTCAGCGGTCGATTTTAAAAAATATTAATTTGAAGTGACGTTTTTTACCGAGTGTAACTTATGGTGTAACTCTTCGGGTGTAATTTGATCTCTCTCTCTCTCTCTCTCTCTCTCTCTCTATATATATATATATATACACATAGAGAGAGAGAGAGATCAAATTACACTCGAAGAGTTACACCATGAGTTACACTTGCTCAAAAACGTCACTTCGGATTAATATTTTTTAAAATCAACTGTTGGATTGAAACATACCGTCATATAGATCATACCTATAAAGTTTGAGATTAATCTATAATGATTTACTATGTCATTGAACTACATCAAAATTAACGTTATATGAAAGTCCATTTTGACGTTAATCTTTGGATATCTTGATCGTATAGTAAATCATTATAGATTAATCTCAAACTTTATAGGTATGATCTATATGATGGTATGTTTCAATCCATCGATTGATTTTAAAAAATATTAATCCGAAGTGACGTTTTTGAGCGAATGTAACTCATGATGTAACTCTTCAGATGTAACTCATGATGTAATATAATGACACAAAAATTTGTTGACACAAGAATTTATTTTGGAGTGATACAAAGAGTTAAACATAACTAACCGGCAATACACATCACCCTAAGAACAAATGCAAATGCATGAAAGATTATAAATATAATGCACTAGCAAATTCTTGATTTGCTTCAAAACTATCCCAATTATGCAACACTTTGAATTGGTGCTCCGGATATTGCACACGCATATGTCTATCTTGGCAAAAAAATCACCACTAAAATCAAAAACAAAGATGCTAACATAAAATATTGATCAAGATTTGTGCTAAACATTGCTCAAATTACATGAATTGCAAGAGATAATAAAATAAATAAAAAACATGTTTATATACTAATAACATATACTTCAAATGATGAATCAATAATATGAGGTCACTATAAACATATATAATTCACATTTATTATAATTATCAATTATAGTTATCAATTGAAATTTTTAAAAATGAACATTTATAAAATATATTATATATTGAGCATATAAAAATGCAAAATTCAAAAATGCCTATAAGGTGCATCAAGGTTGAATTTGGATCTTCGAATGTTTTTTCTCTCGTGTTCTTTGTTTTTCATAATCTCAACCAGTCATCCACTTTTAATTTTTTATTTTTTTTTTTAAATAAAAATATCAATTAACCATTGAGTTATGAAAGAAGAGACGGTTGAACAAAAAGGTCAACGAATCATTGTTGACTTTTTCTGTTTTCTGTATTTTTCTTTTAATCAATTAACCAATGAATGAGGATGTTTGAACAAAAAGATCAACAAATCATTGTTGTGACTTTCCTGTCACAAAAAGAATTGGACCCTCTTGTCCTTTTGTGTAGTCAACTCTCATTTTTCTACACTGAATTCGACCTTGCTTGACAGTTGACAAAATAACCAATGTTCCTATGAGAGCAAATTCCACCCTATGAAATTTGAGGATGACTCGCATGAACTCTCTTAAAATGTAAAAGCTCTACCCAATTTCTAAAGGAATAAAAAAGAAAAATTAAGCTATGTTTCTAATTCTAACAAAATTAGATATTTCAATTTTAGTAGATATTTTTAATTTAAATATTTTTTAGAGCTTTTAAAGAGACTAAAGCAATTAATTTTTATGTACAATTTTTAAAAGATGAACTATTATATATAGACATATTAATGCTTAATATGTTGAGAAAATGTGAAATCTGATAAGACCATGGAACAAGACAATATCGCCTATGTTACAAATTTAAAAAAGAAAAGTCTCATGCAACCAATCATCAGACTCAAACCAAATCAGTTATCACCGGATTGAATTTGTTCGGGATTGACAGTGAAAAAAATATGTATCCCACCCCAAAATAATTTCTAACAAAAGAACTAAGGTCAGCAAATCAAAAATACCCAACCAAACAAATTTAGACTCGAAATATCTCATAGTGCATAAAACAGAGTTGCATCAGCCATTGAAGCTTAAAAAGGAACAAAGCTTTTTGAAGTGATTAAGTGAACAATCCTCTAGTGCACAAATAAAGGTGCATCCAAATCCTAAATGCAATGACAGCTACACCCTACATAGTATACACGATTTATGATGAAGATAAGAGGGTACTTGAGCACATACATTATGCTCTAAAATCAAATCAAAATACAAGTATTGAAATCAATCAAAACTACCACTGGGCTAGATAAACCGAATAAATGAAAATCAGGTTGAAAGGAGCTAAGCTAAGCAAGTACTATGATGACAACAGAAACAGAAAAGTAGTAGCACACACCATGATAGACGAATAGGGCGAACATTTATTATGGCGGCAATCTCAAATCTGATACTAGGGAGCCCAACCATGTGGTGGAAGAGTGGAATTTTAGGACCAAGCTCAGGTTTGACAACCGTTTTATAGTAAGACAGACCAGATCATCGCTAACAAAGCATCACATGCCGCAGGTAAAATGTTTGATGAGAGCAATCTTCCACCAAATAGAGCAATAGCTTATAAAAACAATGGGTTGCAGTTGCTCAACTCATCAAGATCGTCCACATAATGAGCCACAATCATAGAAAAAGGAACCAATTTCATCTAAGCCCGTGAAGAAAACAAGGGTGGTAATGCATATTGAGTGCAAGCAATTGCAGATTGCCTGTTGCAGCTGAAAATATTTTATTTGTTTTAGTTTTAAAAACCATGCATGTCCAGTTAGCAACAAAGGAACCCTATGATGAACCCAAAAAGACCACATTTAGCCAAGAATCCTGCCAAAAGGTCAATAACATTAATAAAGCAACGACTGAGTCTGAAATCTAGTGACGATGAAGTATGCATATAACTTGAATATTTAATAATTTACCCGCTTGACCACTTTCCCAAAGATCCAGAAACAGTATACCCAATTCGGCATCCATCCAAAGCCACAAAATATTCCAATAACTCGTTAAACAGAATCAGGTAATCCCGCGGAAAACATGTCATACAACTCCACATGCATGAAAGTCACGAATCACAAGATAACCAGCGGCAATTATTGATAGCATAGAGCACAACATCGAATTCAACAGTATGTCATTAGATTTCAACAGACCAAAAGATCAGCATATAGGAACATTAATTAGTCTAACAAAGGTGCCAAGTATTGCATTTCAAAACACCGGTATCATTGGTCCATCCAAACAACAATCCCAGAACATTGTGAAGGAAAAAAGAAAGCTAAGCATCAACAGCAACCTCTTTGATTTCAAAGCTGCAAAAAGTCACAAATACAGTTTCATTAGAATCAAGAAAAATAGAGGGAAAAGGAGAGATCAATAAACATTACATACCTCGATGAAAAGACCAAAGTATATCAACGAAAGCCTCCAGATCCACGTCGTTCATATGGTCCAGCACGATCACGATCGCGATCACGGGAGTAACGATCATTTCCAGAATCTCCACGACTACCCGTGTCCCTGCTACGACCTCCAGAATAACGATCTCCGTTTCTATCTGGACCATAGTGACCACCACCACCGCTTCCACCGTATCTACTTTCTCTGCCACCACCATACCTCCCTCCTCTTCCCCCTTCACTAGGGCACTCCCTAGCAAAATGACCAGGTTTACCACAATTGAAGCATCCTCCATCACTGGATCCTCGCCCACCTCGGTCACGGTCACGATCACCACGATCACGACCACGTTCTCGGTAACGATCACCATCATCTCTAGCATCTCTAGCTGATCCTTGGTGAGGTTGAGCTTTGTCAACTGTGATAGTCCGGCCATCTAAATCTATCCCATTCATAGAATCAATAGCATCTTCCATTGCTTTCTTTTCATCAAATGTGACAAATCCAAAACCACGAGAACGTCCAGAGAATTTGTCAACAACCACCTATTTACAAAATGAAATTAAAGAGAAAATTAACAATTTCCTTTGTCCAAATAAAATATAATGCTTAAAAAACACCTTATGATTTTTTATCATACAACATTGATTTCTTTTTATCTTGTTTACATCGTTTTCTAATAAAAAGGTTCGGTAAATATTGAAAATTTTCTTCTAACATAAACAAGGATAAAATTTGTTGTCTAGATGCAAGCCAAAAAGTGCAGCATAAACCAATTTCTAGGTACAATCATTAAATAAGATAAAATGACAACATTAATTTGATATTTATCACCTTGGCCTCAGTAAGCTTGCCAAATTTTTCAAATGTATCCTTTAATTTTCTATCCGATGTTGACCATGCAAGGCCACCAACAAAACAACGGTACTCATCTTCATCTGACATTTTAAACTGCATAAAACAAGCATTAGTACATGGTGTTGAAATAACCTGTCCAAGTTAATAAACCCAATTAATCTCAAGCAAGAAGCCAAGAGAATAGGATTCCTTGTAAACCAAAAGGCACGACAATATCAAGATTGAATGAAAAATAGCACTATTAAACAAAACAAAAACAAACAAAAAAAAAAAGAACTCATTACAGCAACAACATGAAATTAAACAAGTCTACATATATTTTGGAACAGCAAACCATTAAATCTGTTTACATATAGATGCTAAAGTGTGGAACTCTCTTTTCATACAATCTGTCAAACTAGAACTTAATTCATAAGAGATTTTGATAAGTATGTAATAGTTAATCAAACTATATGTGGACATATTTATTTTGATGGACATGTAAACCGAAAAAAAAAAAACCATTTGCTTGTCACCAAACAGATATCATGCTGAAAGTCCATACTTACCCAAGTAAAAGCTTATCCAAAATCACTACAAAGAAATAACACAAATAACATACATCAGAAGTATAAACATACATTGATAACAATTACTATTTACTACAAATAAACCTGTATTTCACTCCTAAGATCACAATTCCTCAAAAGATAAAATCAATCATTTCAATTGCAATAAACAACTAAGCAGATGTGTGACCAAGTATCATCATTTAATTTAACCCCAAACACATTTTCCCTTAAGGAGAACAAATTAAGTGAAATATATAAAATGATCTAAGATTGCAGAAAAAATCAAAATTCACACAAATTAAATTAATACACATAGAAATAAGAACATGTATCTATATATCTATAATGATCCAAACAACCCTAAGATTTTCTCAAACATGAATTATACAAAACCCAATAAAATCCTGGATATTTCAGGGAGAATTTGCAGAATTTGAAACCGGGAATAAATCGGGAACAGGTTGATTTTGAAGAACAATTGAATTGAATTGATGAAGAAGAAAACGTAATGGAAATCGAGTAGAGGAATTGGAACGGTACCGTGAGGTGGGTCGGAAGAAGAACGAGTTCTCTCTAGGTTTTCAAAGAAGAGTAAATCGATGAAAATGAAAAGTCTAGACAAGTTGTTTGTTTATTTTCTTTTATTAGCTTAAGCTACCAATTCCACGTGTCAGCACCCCAAAATTTTACCTTCTAATTTTAATTTATCTACTTAGGCATTATATTATTTGCGCACGCTTTCATTAGGTAATTGACATTAAATAGTCATTCATTCATTCATCACATTTGCATTGTTAGTTGCGTTTATGTTGACTGAAAGTCAATTTAAACTAAAGTTCACATCGTTTTGTAGTTGTAAAATACTTTATTTTATTTCATGCATTTTTATCTCTCTACTTGTTTCTTGCATCGTGTTAAATTGATTATATGTCGATGATATTGATATTTCGGTTTTATACACAGACCGTTAAAAACAATTCGACACTGTGAGAAAAATTAGCGGGAAAATATTTCAAGTTTTCGCATTTAACTCACTGTTTTATGAATCTACGTGTTGCGTAGATCATGAAAATGTGCTCTCTCTCTAATTTTGCGATACATTTTGAAAATTCGTTCTTAACCGTAAGTGTTTTGCAACCGGATATTCTTTATTATTATTTTATTTTAATTTTGACCGTTTTGATAATTTTTCTTTAATCTTTGAGACCCGTAATTTATTTTAATGTACTCTTTTATTTTTTCGAATAATTTAGTGTCTGAATGTATATCGTTTTTGACAATTTTAGGTGGCTCATTTTTATTTCATAAAATTCAAACAAAAATACTTTTGGGTTTGTCATTTTTTATCCATTACATTTTTGTGGCTCATTTAATCATTAGGGGTAGTTTTTGCATTATGACATTTATGTAAACCTAATTTATTGTTTATATATTTGAGCATTTGCCACTGTTCGCAAAAGAAAAAGAAGGAAAAATGAGAGAAGGAGACAGATCTGATAATAAAAACGTTTCCTTTTCATCTTCGTAAAACCCACAACACCAACCGCCCACTCTCACTGTATCCTCTTCATCTGAAATCCATCAATTATCATCTTCATCCTCTCTGCGGACAACCACCTTCATCCCTCTGTCATCGACCTCCGTCTCTCTCCATTACTCCACCTCATCGGAAATCTTACCCACACAATACTTCTTTCATCTTCTCATAACACCTTCGTTCCTTCTTCTTGTAACTACTAACCCTTCACCTCACACCAATTCACCAAACTTCAACCCTCATCACCTCCACCCTTTACAATTGCATCCCTCTGATTCCGTAACATCATCCTCACACAGCTATCTTTCATCAAAACCCTCACCTCTCATCGTTCCTTCATCTACTACTTACTAAAACAACAACGAACCAACTTCATCTCCTCCTCCCTCAATCTACTGTCAACACCTTCATCACACCCTCAAACTTCCGTCGTGTTAACTATTCAACTCGCCTTCACGCTGCCATACTCGCCGACACCATCTTCCAGATCCGCTCTCTCCATTTATGGCAACACTCGCTTCAACAACCAGGGAAATCCATCACGTTCTTCGTACAACAACAACAACAAATTGCTTCCTCAACATCATCATCAACTAGCATCGACAACTCCAACTCACAACAACCTTCTACTCTTCACTATGTTCTTCTTCGCAACTTCCTAAAGCAACTTCAACATTTCTATTTCAGATAGATTCGACATTACGGTATCATTTTCATGGTGGTGCAAACTGAACCTCAACATCTCTCCGGACAGCGACTTCGACACTCTATCATTGTTCGATCGGAATAATAAAATCGTCTCTTGAGGTTAGCTATAAGTGTTAATATTTGGTTTGCATTACTATGTCAATATTCATGATAGTGTGTCACTTTGCATGTGCTGAAAATCTGAGTGTTATTTTTCAAAGAGTTTCAGTGATGTTTTGAGTACATTTTGCTTGAAATTGAAATGGTATTAACCATGTTGACATAGGGAATTCGGTTTGTGTTGAACATTATGGAGTTGAAGTTGTTTGAGCATTATAGTGTGTTTTTTGTGTTGTTGTCCAGTCTTCAATTTAATTGATTATGGCTTAATTTTAGAAAAAAAACTTGGTTCGTGCTTTGAAGTCTATTTGAATTGCAACATGAGTGTATTCCATTTGTTTTCGATTTCTATTTGTATTGCAACATAAGTGTATGCCATTTGTTTTTAATTTCTATTTGTATTGCAACATGAGTGTATACCATTTGTTTTCGATTTCTAATGAATTTGAATGTGTCTTGAGTTTGTTCGAGACTTTAAATCCATTAAGCTTGTGGTTACACTTCATATCTTTTACTACCTCCTTGTCAATTCGTAAGTTGTGATTCGACTCATGGTTATGCATGTATGTTTATTTTCTAACTGTGAAGTTTGTTTGGTAATACATGTGCGTCATACAAGTTTCATTTCGATTTTATTATTACTAACTTGTTTGTTGATTTGTGCAAGCTTACAAGAATTCTCAAGAACCATTTCTCCTCATAATTTCATTCTACTTCCGATTTCTATTTTTCACTTGATCCATTAGTTCTATATTGTTTTAATTAGTTGGTGATTGTTAATTAAAATGGATTAGTTTTCTAATCTATTTTCCTTAACTTCGTTAATTAATTTAATCAATATTTAACTAATTGATTTTCTTTCTTATTCTTTTCACTTTGATGAATTAATTCGATTGTTGATTTAGTTACTTGATTTAGTTAATTAAAATGGATTAGTTTACTAATTTATTTTGCTTAACTCAATTAATTAAGTTAATCAACTCTTAATTAATTGATCCATGATTCATTTGTTTCATTGTAGTTTTAATACAAGTTTCTAGATCGAATATTTCTTTGCTATCTTGTCTGTCTGTTTCTTTGGAATTTCATCTGATGCAGGGAATTTCATTTGTATTCATTTGATGCGTCAAGCTTCATATGACATCTTGAAGTTTACCTAAGGCGATTCCTCGCACCATGCGACATAAGCTTTTAATTTATTTAGTTATTTCTATTCAAATCAATTGGGTTGTATTGTTTGTTTATTTAGGCTTTTTATCGCACTTTTCGATTTGATGTATCCCCATTCATAAACTTGTACCCCCATCCCCGCATGGTTTGTAATAGTTTAGGATTTTATTTCCTTGTGTGTTCTAATTATTGCTTAATTACGCGTTTTTCATCATATTAGAACACATAGCCTCCTCTTGGGCTCTTCATCAATGAACAAGTATACATGTGCAGTTCATACTCGCACACATTCATAGTTTGCTCCTGGGCTTTTCTACATCGACAATCATCCGATCGATTGTCTCAATCGGTTGTTTAGAATACTAGCGTCACGCTAATCCCACTTTCTAGGAGCATGCATATGACCATCTTGTATGGGCTTTCTTGTTTTCTTACCTCCTTACTTCTTTAATCGGATTCTCATATCCTCTTGGTCCACATACCAAGTCTTTCCAAAAGGGTTTCATAGTTGAGTTTGGGCATGGTCATTCTCACAAGATTAATCGAAGCCCTAGTTTGCATCGATTAATCATAACCCGAATAAACATTGGTCCAAATACCAATTATCCATGCAAAAGGGTTTCATAGTTGAAGTTAGGAACACCTATCCTCACAAGATTAATCAAGTCCATATACTTGGTTAATCATAACCCGATTCAACTTCTCTTGGTTCATAAACCAATGCATCAAAACACTTTCAAAATTAAGTTAATAAAATTGAACTTGTTTTCAAAAAATGAATTTCATAAAACTTGGGTGATATTTATTTAAGTCGTTGGATGATAGCCCAATGGTTTGAATAAATACGAAGTCTTATTAGATGATAGCCCAATAAGTTAAATACTTCTATTCGCGTCAAAAAATTAATAGAGTAGCATTCGTTTAAGTTGTTGGATGATAGCCTGACGATTTAATTGAATTTAGAATATCTAGGTTATTGGATGATAGCCCAATAAGTTAAATATTTTATTTCACTTGAAACACTTAATAACGTGAACCCTCTTTCACTTCACAATTTCATAATAAAATTTTTGGGATGATAGACGATTGGATGAGCTTACTCGTCCAATTTCTAGTATTTGAATCATTAGATGATAGCCTAATGTTTTAGTACTTTTCACCCACTTAAAATTAACTCAACTCACTCAAATCCTTTTTCGCTCATATGCAATCATCAAACTCTTTTCTTACAAAGAGTGTGTGATAGCCATTTCAAATACGAACAAAGACTTAGCTTTTCAAACAAACTAAACAAATCAAAGTTCAAACATTTGAAATGTTTAAATGCACGATTTTTCTTATAAAATCAATACAACCAACCAAGACATTTTTAAGAGGAACTATGAAACTCTGACTTTCCCATTGCACGAGGGAGTACGTAGGCACAAGATGTAATGTCTTTGGCGAGTTCAAAAACTTAAAAATAAAGACCCTTATTCTTTCTCCTTTATTAAATTTAGAAGTTAGCAAATTTAATAAACACACGTAAACACACACGAACTAAACGGTCTCCATCGAGTACGATGAATGTGAGGGGTGCTAATACCTTCCCCTTGCATAACCGACTCTCAAATTCATCTGTTTTGGTCACGTAGACCGCCTTATCCTTCTTCATGAGTTTTATCTATATTTTCTCGTTCCTTTGGAACAAATAAAATTAGGTGGCTACTTCATTGTTTTAAAAAATAGATTTTGAAAAAACTAGTTATCACACCATGTCACTACTTTTCCTTTTTCTTTTTTACTTTAATAATTTTTTTTCCTGAAATTAAATTGATCCCTTAATTTTTGTTCGTGTCAGAATTAACAACGGATTTAACCATGATTTTAAAGTTTGTAATAAATCGAGAAAATCGACGATTTTTTAAAATCGGTGGTTCATTGCATTTTTTAATTTTTAATTTTTAATTGTTAATTTTTTTATTTATTTTACTCTAAATTTTTAAATTTTAAAAAAAAATTGCAATTTAATTTTTTTATTCATTTTGATTATTTTATTAAAATATTATATTTAAATAAAAAATAAAAAATTAAATAATTAATTATATTATTGACAGAGAAAATGTTGCAAATCCGATTGATTTTGTTACAGATAGTTTTGATATTGAAGAAATATATCTCAATATTGAAATAATCTTTACTCGAAACTAAATAATAGACAATGGAATTATTTTGTTATAAATTATTCAATTATACTATGTTGCAATTATATTTTGTAATTTTGTACTATTTTATTATATATGATACCTATATTTAAAATTTAAATTTAACTTATCAAATTGTAAATTTATTTATGATACGATATTTTCAAAATGTTTAAAATTTAAATTTAAATCATTAAATTGTAAATTTATTTATGATATGATATTTTTTAAAAATTTAAGTTTTAGTTATATTTTTATAAAGATTGAGTCATTCGGTTCGATAAGTTTTATATCTATATAGTTTTGTTACAAAGACCGATCTATTCATCAAAGATAACATGCCTAGAAATTATTAATTTTCTGTTTGAAAAATCCAAGCACTTATAACCTCTATGATTCAGTAGATAACCCTAGAAAACACACAGAGTAGAACGAGGTTGTAACTTATGAATGGTAGGTGACAGGAATAACGGATAAAGAGGCAACCAAATACTTGTAAACATATGTAGGTGGGATCTCAGTGATATAAGAGTTGTGTCGGTGACTAATTTTGAAGTGTTTGTACTATGGAGAATGTTTAAAAGATAAGTTTCCATAAGAAGAGCATGATACCAAAATGATGGGGGAATAGAAGAATGAGCTAGCATAGTGTGTATCATATTATTAATGGTTCTTATTTTGCATTCTACTTTTCCATTTTGTGAGGATGTGTGATGACAAGAGAAACGAAAAACAATGTCATTATCAGTGCAATATTTTTGAAATAACTCATTATTATATTCACCGATATTGTCGCATTGAAAAAATTTGACTTTTTGTGAAAATTGTGTTTGAATAAGTTTTGTAAGTGACTGGAACATTTCAAATACTTGAGATTTTATGCTAATAGGAAATGTCCACATGAAATTTGTAAAATCATCTAAAAATAAGACATAATATTTATTGCCAACAAAACTTAAAATTGGAGACGTTCACAGATCACTATGTAAAATATCAAAGGGCATCAAAGTTGTAGTTTGAGAATTAAGAAGTGACAATTTAACATGTTTGCTTAAAACAAAAGAGTCACAAATAACAGAAGAAATAAAAGGTTCAAAACATATGAACTTATTTTTGCAAAGGGAATTTAAAATAGACACGCTAGGATTACCAAGACGATCGTGCAAGACTCTGGATGTAAGACCGAAAAAAACTGGAGGGAGTGGTGATTGGATATAGATCGCCACAACTGTTATACCTCATGAGAGGGATCCCTGTTTGAAAATCAGATATAGTAAAGCCAAAAGGGTCAAATGAAACAGAGACATTGTTGTCAGTGGTGAGTCACCTCACATAAATCAAATTTTTAATAATTTTTGGGGCATGCAAGACATGGTTTAAGTGAAGGGGTTGGTGAGAGGTGGTAATTTTTGTGTGTCTGGTGCCTTGAATTGGAATTTTATGGCCATTGCCAACAAGAACTTTCTGAATTGAATTTCTTCAAGGAAAATAAGACAAGAGATTACCTTGTGATGTTGTCATGTTAGATGTTGCACCAATATCCATGTACCACTAATTGTCAATAGTGTGGAGAGACATGGTATGCATAGCTGCCTCGATGTCCGTTGGTGTCTAAGATGATGTAGTAGCTTCATATGCCTGAGGATGTAGTCCTTGGATACCTGGCTGCTTTGGAGGATCGGTAGGGCATATCCACCGAGACACGAGATATTGACACAGAGACATAGCCCATAGTGGTGGAGCCCAACCACATGGTTGCCAAGCTGGGTACTATTGTTACTGGTGCCAATGAAGAGAGGACCATGAAGGAGGGACGTTGAAACCTCCAGAGTGAGGTCAACTATAGTTACCACGTCCCCCTCCGCGACCCTAGTTGCCACGAGAGCGAGAACAATTACCAGAGCGACGATTTCCACACTGAGATATGACTTCAGAAGGTCGCTATTAAGTGGCGTGTGTGGCAATATGAGAGCTAGTGTTTTCCATTTTTTCTATACCAGCTTCTTCCAAGGTGAGCATGGAGCGAGCCTGATAGAATGCAGTAAGAGGATTACTCTGAAGAATCTAGGTGGCAACACTAGGGTAAGCTTACAAAAGACTAGATATCAGTTGAAGAACCATACAGTGATTATTGACAGGCGAGTCGACATTTCTTAACTATTCAGAGAGCATCCTCAGATGTTGACAGTAAGTAGACACATTAATAAAATCTTCCATGCGAGTGTTGGAGAACTCTTGCTCAAGAGTGACAACACATGCATTTTGATTATCTTGAAAAATATCTGCCAAATGATTTCATGCTTCTATTGTAGTGGAGTTGGGTTCTATAATAGTGGTCAACGAATTAGTAGAAATAGTGGAATAAATCCACTGAAGGACGGTGGCATCAAGAGTGGTCTATTGTTCATGCTCGGCGTCGGTAAGGGATGGTAGTGCTTTTCCTATAGCTGGAATGATGTGATGTAGGACTCGATGTGAGCGAGTATGAATGTAGAAAAGCTCGGCCCAGGTTCCATATTGATCTTTTTCCATCTCAAGAATAATAGGAATGTGATTCCTAATATTGGAGATGACAAGAGCTGAATGAAAAATTGTTTTTGAACCATTGAGCGTGGTGACCTTGGGCTGGCCGGAATCACCAATGGTGGTTGGACGACTATTGGAGTTGGTGTGTTCAGAATCAGATATGATTTATAGTGGAACACAGACAAAGATTTGAATCGGGAACAAAGTGAAGAAAAACCGTGCGACGTGCGTCGGCAGTGACACAAACATAACAGGGGGCGAGAAACACTGTGGTTCACGGGTTCGACGGTGGCGATACACAGAGGAAGAAGGTTCTGTGGCGGCGATGGCTGCTTCAACGGAGGAGAAGGAGTAAACACATGTTTGGGTGTTTTAGGTTTCTTTTAAGAGGGGCCGATTAGCTCTGCTACCACGTAAGATAATGAAATGTGTGTCTTTCTCATTCATATGAATAGAATATATATAACTATTGTGTAACGTTTGGTCAGGTGTCTAAATATAATTACAGGAAACTAATTATTGTCAATTATAACAAATATTCTATTTTATCAGAATATTCTATCTTATCAAAATATTATATTCTATCACTGTTATGTTAGAATATCTTGTAGACTATGATAATTTTATTAGGCTCTATGAGAAATAGTTTAAGGGACATAAGCCAAGACAATTACACCAATATTGAGAGAGAACCTAACAAGTATACGACATGATGCCCAAACTAAATATTGACCTTATGGGCTCATACCTGGTCGTTGTATCAAGCATGGATTTAGTCACCTAAATCAAGCCACGTTCTCCCACTGATATATTTGACGAGATATATAACACCCCAATTTTAGAATTATGTTGTTTATGTGTTTATTTATTAATATTAGTGATTTGTTGTGGTGATTAGATTATTGTTGAAAATATAAGTTCTTAAGTTAGAATTATTTAGAATAATTAAATAATTGTTTTATGTGAGTTAATGATGAAATATTAAGGAAAATAAAATAATTAGAAGTGTAGAGATTTAAAGGGCAATGGGTTAATTGCATGAGAACAAGTTAGGGCATATGAGCAAAAGCATAATAAGGGTCTAATGATACTACATAAAAAGGGAAAAAAAAGAGAAGATGATTCATTATACATTATACGTGAAAGTTGGGAGAAAATAGGCTAAGGCAAGGAGAAGGCAAGAGACCATCCATCCGTAGACTTTGAAGAAACAATTTCTAGAAGAATTTTAAGGTAGGGGTGAGTAGTTGCATGTTTTCAATTATGATGGGTATGAGGGAATGGTAGAATAAAATTTTAGTTCATCCTTTTTGGATTGCTAATGAATGTGATAAAATAATTGATGATGATGTTGTTGTTAAATGATAATTATATGGTGAGTTTTATTGTCTATTTACGTGATGATTCTGCTTTTGGTTGTTGATAAGTTTTCCTCCATTTTTGAGTTATGAGGTTTTGAGTCATAAACATGAAATTGATGATTCCATGATGTATGTATAATGTTAGGAACTCTAAATAAGTGTTGTATCGTATTTTAATTGTTACATAATTGTAGTATTTCAAATTTTGAGATCGGGGCTTTTTACATAATCGAAATCAGAGGTCCGGAAGACCTCTAACGATGGAAAATGCAAAAAATTATGCATTCTTAAGGTGTTGATGATGTTGTGCCAAACCATTGTGCTTTATTTGAATACTTGCTGATTTTTTATAAGTATATAGTTATGGCGGTTAGCTGATGATGAGTATGTGATGTTGAAATATTGAATGATATCATTGTTGATGATATTGATATTATTGTTGTGTTGTAGGATAATAGTTCGAGTAGGTGAACTATTATCGTGGGTCAATGCGTATGTTGTTTATTGTCAAGAGGAGACTTCAAACATTATGTTGTTGTTGTTGCATTGACGTGTTTTGACATCTATTCATGATATCTTTATTATTGGTGAAAGTGGCAAGTTGCAATTTGAGCAGGGTCAATTGGTGACTTATCTTGAATCCGAACATGATGAATTTTGGGGTTCGAGCAGGGAGCCCCATTATTCTGCGGGCGTGAGCATTAACTATATTTTTTTGCAACTTTTATCCTCTAGAGATGTATGGTCTGCATGGCTGCCCCACACTATCCTATTTTTTGCGGGACAAATCAAGGTTGCATGCATACACCCTCAACAATGTCTGTCCCAACCCTTCTCATATTTTTGTGGGTTTTTGTAGGGATAGCCTAAATGGAACTTGCATGCTTGTTTGCTACCCATTTCCTATATATACTCAATTTGTGGAAGGAGAAAAATGATAACGAAATTTCCTCACAAATACACATAAGAGCTATCCACAACTATACATGGGCAGACTTTTGACATTTGAAAATCTTAAAACTCTCAGACACCCATACACAGTTAGCTGTTGTGTCTCATGGTACTTTTTAGCGAGTACAATTATTGTACACCGTGAAGCCCTAATAAAACTCACACGGGCCACCCCTAGAATCAACAATATATTTATCGCTCGCATCCGCCACCTTCCTTAGTATGATAGGCAAACAATTACTTCAACTAGTAGCAGCTCTGACGACAATCAAATGAAATATAGTTCTGAAGCAGTGGAGTGAGCTTGCAGTACGACTGAGTGGTGGTGGACTTGAAAGTTTAGTACTCCAACGTCCAAGTCAGTGAATGAGTGAGAAATTAATTTAAGTGTGTGAACGAGAAAACTCCTAAAATGACACATGTTATACTTTATATAACGTGAGCAATAAAAACCGACTCAGAGATACAACATCTTATGCAATTTGTCATTCAATCAGATCCAAATATCCAACAGTAATATGTCCTCTTTTTATGCGACACATGTTATTGGACTTTTGATTGTAGGCCTTACGAGCTGCCCATAAAATTTTAGTGAATTAAAAATATCAAAATTTTAAAAATTATAAAATAAGATAAATATAAACTAAAAACAAATGCTAATAAAATTCTAAAAATAAAAATTAAAGACAAAAATGTATTTGAGTGTGAAAAATATGCAATGAAGAATTGTTAAAAGTTGTTTCTCTTTCTCTAAAAGCCTAACCCCACCCCAACTCTCAATCTCAACCATCCATATTCTCCTTACATACAAATCCAACGGCTACAAGGTTAATTCAAAGACTTCATTAATCAAACGAAACACAAATCTAACTCCATTTCAGACGAGGGTTTTGAGCAGGGTTTACAAAATCCAAAATCCCCTCAAAACCATTTTTGTCTCTGCATTCAACTTCAAACTCATTTCTTCAATTTCCCAAGAATCAAAACCATGTGGTATCTCTGTGTTTTCTTTCACAGATATTTGGATTACAGAAAACCCGAAGTTGAATCTTTAGCAGAATTATTCGGAGCTTTTGATGACAGCCAAAACGACGACGTTGGTCCCAAATTGCAATGGAAACTCCCTCAACATCACCACCCAGATTCTCCTTTTCATTTGGTTAATCTCCCTTCTGAACAAATTGCTCGTGACGTCGCCAGCCGAAGTCAGTTTTTTTTCTCTCTTTCTTCATTTTGATTATTGCCCTTTTATTATTTTTCATTTATTTTTTGTGGGTTTGTTTAAATTTTTGATTTTTTGTAGTGGGTTTGTGTAAATTTTTGATTTATTGTAGTGGGTTTGTGTAAATTTTTGATTTTTTATAGTGGGTTTGTGTACATTTTTGATTTTTTTTTGGTGGGTGGTGATTTTGCAGGTATACTTGTGAAGGGAATGTACGAGGTATGGGGTGAAGGGGGTAACTATGAGGAGTTGAAGGATTCTATAATGAGTTACCCAGATGAGAGAAAAGTGCCATATTTGGATTCTAACAGCACTTTCAGGATTACTGTTGATACCTTTGGGAGGGTTATTAGTCAACAGGAGCAAAAGGAACTTATTCAAGGGTTTTCTTATATTCCTTTCAAGGTTTGGTGTCTTTTAACCTGATTTATTGCATTGAAAGTTATGATCTTTAGGATATTGTCATTTTGGTTCTTTGTAAATCCAACTTGATGCTTTAAGAAAATGTTGTGAACTTGATCATTTTGAAGTTTCTAATTTATCAATAGCCATTTTGTTTTTCTTGCGGGCATCCCGACCTCCCCATTTGTTTTCATTTGTGATGGCTATAGAGTCCATTTTCTCATTATTTATTGTGTTATCGCCTTTAAGACAACTCATACTACGGAAGGAATGTATGACTTATCCATTATTGTTTGGTCCACTTTGTTTGCAGGGAAAGGTAAATTTGAGAAACCCAGATAACAACTTCTGGCTAATAGAAATCGATAATTCTGAAGGTAGTAATGGTCTTCCTCGAGTTGCTCAAAAAACAATCTTTTTTGGTCGTGAAGTTGGTGGTTCTGATAGGAAGCTTATACCCACATATGAGTTGAAAAGCCGTAATTATCTTGGGCCAACAGCCATGGATGCCGAGATAGCTTTTTTAATGGCAAATCAAGCACTTGCTACTCCTGGGAAACTAGTGTATGACCCTTTTGTTGGAACCGGAAGTATTCTTGTTGCAGCAGCTCATTATGGAGCAATGACCATGGTATTCTTCTCCTTCTTTCTTCTCTTTTTGAATATTGGTTTCGTCTAGGAAAAACCACATCAATATACACGCTGATGATTTTGTTTAACAAGAACTGATCTAAATTGTTCAGGGTGCTGATATTGACATTAGGGTAGTACGTGATGGACGTGGTCCTGACTGTAATGTTTGGAGTAATTTTAAGCAGGTAATCTTAGCAAACACACTTGCATCTGTTTTACGGCTAGTAAAAAAATTGTATTTGTATATTTGAAATTTAGTACTTGTTATAATGTTATAGACGGAATTTGCTTGAATAAAGCAGACATTGGGATTAGTAGATTATACTATCAATCTCATTCTGATAAACTTACTAGGTTTTACATTTTGCAGTACGGATTGGAAATGCCAGTTGGTCTTTTAAGGGCTGATAACAACCTTCCTCCATGGCGTCCAGGGCTGAAAGAGGTAATTTTATTTTTGTTTGTAAAACAGTTCCTGTCTTTTTCCTGTTGTTCTTATTTTTCTTCCAATCTAAAAGGAGAGAAAATTCTTATTACTCATTGAGGCATTATCTCTAATCTTGCCCCATTATTGGTCAGAGGTCCAATTCCCCCTACCCCAAAATTTTACGCATAACTTTTGCTTAAGCAGAAGAAGTTAGACGAAGTATATAAAATATATGGAATGTAAGTTCAACAAAAGGAGAAGTGTTTCTTACTTAGAGGTGGAAGTTGGAGACCGTATCATCCAACAAATCTCGCGGTTTAAATATAGTTTGTAATACAAAACGATGGAGAAATAGGAGATGTAAACCATCAAATTCAAGCAAGGTGGTTGAAATGGAGGAGGGTTTTAGGGATTTTATGTGACACAAAGGTATTGCTCTAGTTGAAGGGAAAATTTCATTGGATTGCCTGCGATGTTGTACGAGACAGAATATTGGACGGGGTTAAGAATCAACACGAGAATAAAGTGTAGCAAAGATGAAGATGTTGCATTGAATGTGTGGTAAGACTAGACATGATAAGATTAGAAATGACAATATTAGAGAGAGTGTTGACTGTTGAGGTAGCATATATAGTAGAAAAGATGGTAGAAAATAGACTTACGTGGTTTGAACATGTAGAGAGAAGTACCTGTAGATTATGTGGTAAGGAGAGTAGATCAGATGGAGAAGAGTCAAACAGTTTGAGGCATGAGGTAGAGGAAGACCTTAATAAATTCTAAGAGAAGTTATTAAGATAGATCTCGAGAGGAGCTACTTGGATAGAAGCATGGTCCTAGATAAAACATTGTGGCAAAAATTGATCCATGAAGCCTATCCCATTTAGTGGGATAAGGCTTGGTGTTGTCGTTGTTGAAGTGCAAAAATAACTTGAATGGATGCAAACTATGCATTATTTTTGAATATATATTTTTTTAAATTATTGATAACTTTGTGTTTTTTTAATAGATGTTCGATGCCATAATATGTGACCCTCCTTATGGAGTGCGAGCTGGAGGACGCAAATCTGGTGGTAGAAAGCTTCTAAAGGGGGCTGTGGAACCTTATATTGTTCCCGACGACAAACGTACAGATCACATACCATCAACTGCACCTTACAGTTTAGTTGAATGTGTGCACGATTTGCTTGATCTTGCTGCCAGGATGCTTGTAATAGGTGGAAGACTTGTGTTTTTCTATCCTTTTCTGAGAGAAGAAGAATCACCACACAATCATTTTCCAGAGCACCCGTGTTTCAGACTGATTTCTTCTTCTGAGCAGATCCTTAGTTCACGATATTGCAGGATATTACTGACAATGGTTAAGACGGGTCCTTACACAGAGGAAGTAAATTTAGCTGCTCGGATAAAACACCTTGAGTTTAGAGAAAACCATGTGAAGTGGCTAGAAGAAGGTAATCTTCATTCTGCAGTTTTCAGTCCTGCGGATACTCAGTTAACAGAGGCTGGCGATTACAAGATTAAGGATCAAAAGCCTAAATACCGAGGAAAATACGTTTAGACTTCACGGATTAGATGCTTCGGTCCCTTAACAATTACAGTAGACAGACACTAATTTTTGTCCAAGAGAGAACTATAGGGAAATCAGTGTAGTGTACTCATATCCGTCTTTTTTCAATTTAGTGATGTTTTTATCTAACTTGGTTGTTGTGTTTTTTTCTCTTTTATATGATTTGATGAAGTTGAAACATTCTTTTTTGATGCTATTAAGTAAGCAAATTGAATACGTGGAAGTGTAAATGAATTGAATTTGCAAAAGTTTAGAGGAATTGATTTTTCAAAAGTTTAAGTGAACCGAGTTACATTCACCTCTATCTAGGATTACAATTGAAAACTTAATATCAATTTAAGGATATGTCGTGGTGTAACTAGATATTAAGAGGAGTAACTAAAAAAAGTCTATATGCTAATGATAATTTAAAGTTTATTTTGTACACACTCTCGTCAATGTATACTTTCTTACTTCTTGGATGATTATGTGCAAACAGTTAGTCAATTTCAATTTTATAAACTGAATTGTCACTTACAGTAAAAAAAAAATTGTCTTGTCTTCTTATCATTTGAATACTCATATGATTCAGAAAAATTTTGTTACATTTTTTTTAGTATATGAAACACGAGTCTGGATGTGTTTTCTCAGCAATAGTAATCCTTCAAGAGAAAAACCGTGATGTTTCTTCTCAACAATAGTAATCCTTCAAGAAGAAACACAAGACTTTCTGCAGAAACAAAAAACAAGCATAGAATCAACATCACTCTAGAATAGTAGAAGAATCTTCTACATTTAATTTTTCAAAATATTGTTAGTTCACCAATTGACTATAGCTAAAGTATTTGAGGTAAACAATAATGGTTTTAATCAACTTCTCCCAAATTGGTTTTTTATAATACTAAATGTCTTGTTTCCTATGCTCACTTTCAGTAGCATAGAAGTTTGCTTGCACCAAAGGCACAACCAAAAACGAATAATACAAGAAGATCTATTTCTCCATGAATGAAGAGTTTCACAAACGTGTTAATAGATTAGAAATGCTAACAAATTATACACAACTCAACAATCTCATTCCAATTAATAAAACTAGGGTCGTTCATGGTATTTTATTAGAAAATTCAACTGAACCGAACCAAACCAAACCAAACCATTACATAAGGTTATTCGAACTATATCGAACCGTTTTATTTTTTATAAAATCGAACTGCACCAAAAATTTTGGTTTAGTACAACGGTTCGAGATTCTGAACTGTACCAAACCATATAAGATAATTTTTTTCAAAACCAAATAATTTGTTAAATAATATAAAAAATTAATTTTTTTAATTTATTTTGAAAAATAATAACTTTTTTATTTTCAATAAAATTGTATTTTGTTTTAAAAAAATTGGATTTTTTTTTCGAAAAAAATTGATTTTTTTTTTCAAAAAAATTGTTTTTATTTATTTTAGAAAAAAACTGATTTTTTTTTTTTTAGAAAAATTGACTTTTAACAATTTTTTTAATTTTTGGTAAAGTCAATTTTTAAAATTTTCAGAAAAAATTGACTTGTTTTTAAAAAACAATAGATTTTTTTTGAAAAAAATCAATTTATTTTAATTTTTTAGTAAAAACTGACTTTTTTTCTAAAAAAAATTAATTTTATTTTCGGAAAAACTAATTTTAATATCGTAAATTATTTTTTTTTGAAAAAAGTGAATTTTTTAAGTTTTTAGAATTTCTTTTTTTTTTATTTTAAAAAAAAATCATTTTTTTATTTTCAGAAAAAACTCTTTTTTTTTTCTGAAAAAATTATTATTTTTTATTTTTAGAAAAACTGACTTTTTATTTTTAAAAAATTATTTTTACATTTTTGAAAAAAGTCAATTTTTATATTTTCAGAAAAAACTGACTTTTTTTCCAAAAAAAATCAAATTTTCTTATTTTCGAAAAAAATCGTTTTTTTTATTGTCAGAATATTGACTTTTTTTCTGAATTTTTTTTTAATTTTTAGAAAAATTGATTTTTTTATTTTAACTTTTTTTTGAAAAAGTCAATTTTTTAATTTTAAAAAACAATTGACCTTTTTTTTTTAAAAAAAATCAACTATTTTTTTATTTTCCAAAAAACTGATTTTATTATTTTCAATTTTCTTTTTGAAAAAAATCAACTTTTTTTATTTTCTAAAATAAAATTTGATTAAGATACTAAAGTATTAACGGTTCGGTTCGAAACTACTTTGAAATTAATTAATTGCTTAACGGTTCGGTTCTAGAACCATTACCAAAATATAAGTTCAATTCTAGAACCATTACCAAAATATAAGTTCAGTTCACTAACCATTGATAATGGTTCAGTTCTTTTAACTTCAGTTCAGTTTAGCAGTTCGGTTTGCTTCATGGATTTTTTGAACACCCCTAGTTGTCTTGGTGAGTTGTATATGCATACATTTAACTCGATCCTTGTGTGGATGATAAGTAGCGGTGAAACGTTGAGTTTACAAATTGACTTGATCCCTGATGGATAAGTAGCGCTGAAATGTTGAGTTCACATTTGACTCGATTCCAACTAAGTCTAATTGCAACATAATCTAATTAAATAATTTTTAACAAAATAACTCCAATGTGTAAAAAATTTGTTCAAAGAAGAAAAAATTGTTTCAATATTAGAATCTGCTTCATCAATATTAAAATCATCTGTAGTAAAATCAATCGCTTTCGCAACTACTTTTCCATCAATGATATCATTATTTTGTTTTATTTAAAATTTAAAATTTATATTTCATTTTTAAAATTTTAATACTAATTTTTTAATTAAAATAAATGAAACAGGGTCATTTTTATAAAAAAATTTTTTTTAAAAAAAATGCAATTGAATCATCGATTTAAAAAAACTGTCGATTTTTTTAATTTATATTAATTTTTAATAGTTCGCACCGGTTCAATAACATAAATGATCTAATAATTAAATCAGATCATATATATAATTGATTTTCGATTTGATTGATCCAATCAATCGATCCAATATAATTTTTAAAACACTGTTGAAAAATATTTAACTTGCCTATACTACTAGGCTGACATGCATTATTTTAAATTAAGAGAGATAGTCAACTTGCGTTGAAAAATGTGTTTTTTGTATTGTTGTATTAACTATATACATAGAAATGTCATAAATAAACTATTAATGCTTGAGTAACTTATGAACAAGTTAAATAATGTATGTTCTTTTAATTTCAACAACAACATATTCTTTTTGTTCAAAAACAACATATTCCTTGTTTCCTAATTTCAACAAAAAAACTTATTTTTATTAAGATGAATACATGGAAAATCTTGGGAGAGTTGAAACCAGTAATGCTGATGGTTTTGGTGCAAATTGCATATGCTTCTTCAAATGTGATGTACAAAATTGCTATCAATGATGGAATGAGAATAAGGGTAGTAACTTGCTATCGTCTCATTTTTGGAGCTGCCTTCTCTTTTCCTCTTGCTCTTTTTTTAGAGAGGTTTGTTCATATCCCCTTTTACTTCTTTTTGTTTACTATATATTTCTATACTTAATAATGACTAGAATTTGTATGTGTTTTTCTATTGAATTTAAAACAGAAAGACCAGACCAAAACTCACATGGAGGGTGCTTTTTATGTCATTTTGTTGCGGCTTATTCGGGTACGGTTGATGTATATTTTACTGGCGAGGTCTAAGCTACCTCTTAAAAAATTGAGAATAATTTATTCAATTACATATTATTAAAAATTTTTAAAATATTAGATCTATGCATTTTTTCAATTAAAAAAAGTTCAATATCTTATTTTTCATCCAACGTGAGAATCATTACGCAAACTAGACATACCAACATCTTTTTACTCAAAATTAAATTATATATTAATTTTTTATTTTCATTTTGATTCTTTAAAGTTTTAGATTAATGTGTGATTTTAAAATTTTATTTTATAGAATAAATTTTGATTGATACATATCATAAGTGGTAAATTACTTTCAAATTTATAAGGGGTAGCCAATAATTTAACTACTTTAATTATGATAATTTCTATTATTTTGAGAAGATATTTTTTAAGATTAATATGTGATTTTAAATTTTATTTTATAAAATAAATTTTGATTGATACATATCATAAAGGATAAATTACCCTTAAATTTAGAAGGGGTGATCAAGAATTTACCTACTTTAATTATGATAATTTCTATTATTTGAGAAGATGTATATATATGTATATGAGTTTATTTTTTTAAAAATAAATTATATAATTTGAGATTTTAAGCCTATTGTAATTGCATTTATAGATATATAGCAATTTATATTGAAGTTAAATGGTGAATTTAATATATTTTAAAATAATAACATAACCAGAGGGAGTTTATTCCAAAACCTATTTTTCACTGCATTGGATTTGGTATCAGCAACATTTGCTTCTGCTGTTTTTAATCTGGTTCCTGTCATCACTTTCATCCTTGCTATCATGTGCCGGTAAGTACTCACCACCACTATCACTTATAATTTTTTTAGAACTTTTTTCTTGTTATACTAAAACAGTTGTTTTTTTTGTTCCAACTATTTTTAAGCTTAGAAATGTTAAATATGGGAACCATAGCTGGGAAGGTGAAGATATTGGGAACAATAACAGGAGTTATTGGGTCAATGACTCTGATATTTATCAAAGGAGCGGAAATCAACATTTGGAATGTCAACATCAATCTTTTGCATGGCGATCAAAATAATAGTAACATAGGAACAATTAATGCTGACAGCATTAAAAAAGTTGTCGGTGTTTTATGTGGTCTTGGAAGCTGTTTCAGTTTTTCATTATGGCTCATTATTAACGCTAAGATGAGTAAAGAGTATCCATGCTATTACTCAAGCACAACGCTGATGAGTATAATGGGAGCAATACAAGCCATAATCTTTACCCTTTGTGTTGAGAAAGATTGGAGTGAGTGGAATTTGGGTTGGAGTTTCAGACTTGTAACTGCAGCTTATTCGGTATACTTCAAAACCTACTCTTACGAATTTAGTTTCGAAATAAATTTGAATCCTGCATTCACATGTTACTAATTGCAGGGAATTGTGACATCTGGATTAGTGTTAATTTTGACAGCTTGGTGTGTAGAGAAGAAAGGTCCAGTGTATGCATCGGCATTTAGCCCGCTTAATACCTTGATTGTGGCTTTTGTTTGTAACTTGTTGTTAGATGAAGCTCTCTATGTAGGAAGGTATATATGCATATGAAAATACTGCATATACTCATTTGGAAAAATGATTATGGTTATGATTTGTCTAACTCTTGGTTTTTGTGAAACATGTTAGTGTGATTGGAGGCGTGCTAATTGTAGGTGGTTTGTACATGGTGTTATGGGGTAAGAGCAAAGAAACAAACTTCATTACCCAGAAATTTGAAGGGTCAACTGAGGTTGTTGTTATGTCTTCGACGACAACTGATCAGGATTTGGTCACTGCAGCAACAATATCCGCACCAAAGACTAGGAGCAATTTTATTGTTAGATAGATTTAGATCAACTTTCTCATATGAAGTTAGCAAAGTCCATTAGAGAGAATACCATCTATTTTTCTTAAAGATAATTATTTTTAATTGGGGGGGTGCTGTTAGACTTTTTAATATATCTCCATATATGCTTTATAGTTGTTTTCAGCCCATGGCCCATTTAGTAGTATGAAACCCTACTATATATTTCTAACTCTTTGTTCGTTGTTCGTTGAAGGTTAATGAAAATCCGAATTGTTGTTTTATGTTTTATTTCTTTTGTAACTTTAGATTTTTTTTGTTAATCATAGCTAGACCTATCATTTGGTGCTTTCAATCCATGTTCTCATGCCCTCTCAAACCAAACAATCCATCTTCACGAGAGCTAGTAGAGGAGGTTGTTCAAACCGCGGTTCAAACCGCTCAGCTCCATCTCAACAACGCTATGCAGGAATCGTAATTACAAATGAATGAGAATCTTCATTAAGTTGATGAACGATTGAGCGAGCTACTGGCAATTTATAACAATAAATTGGTCAGCTGCATACACGATTAGATAATGAAAACCAAATTTCTAACTCTAGGTATGATTCCCTTATGTGTATTTTGTCTAAGATCATTAAACAACGTGAAACCCACAACTCAGTCGTCGTTCATGTCGCAACCTCTAGCTCTTCCGGCTTAACCCACCTACCATTTTCAAGCACATCACCGATTACTCCCCCTATCATTATCACCCCCACCATACACCACACGAGCCTCTGCAACTTCCTCCCAATGATCTTCCCATAGGACCATTACAACCGTTGTCTGAAACACCGCAACCCAACCTCCACCACCATTCCCTCTGTTACATTATGTTTATGCTACCCCACCCCCATACCATAGTCCTTTCATTCATCGAATTCCTATTCCACAAAGCACGCACAAAACTGCTTTAACCCCATTTCGAACTTCAAAATTGGGACTCCCTTCTTTTGATGGCACAAACCCCTTAGAATGGTTGTTTCAAGCTGACTAATATTTTTCAGTTTTACCAATTACCACCCGAGAATCGACTTTCTTTTATTTCTTTTTATATGAAAGGGGAAGCTTTGTGCTGGTTCAAATGGATGCACCAAAATCATCTCTTAATGTACTGGTTTTCGTTTACAACGCTATTGGAATTACGTTTTGGATCTTCCACCTATGCTATCCACCAATCCGAACTGTTTAAATTGAAACAAGATGGGTCTATTATGGATTACCAAGCAAAGTTTGAAAAATTGGGCAATCAAGTTGTGGGTCTGCCACCTGATGCTATTTTAAATTGTTTCATATCTTGATTAACACATTAAATATGCAATGAACTAGCAACTTTCAAACCCTTTCCATCTCACCAGCTACCGGCCTCGCAAAGTTGATTGAGTCTAAACTCAAGGATTCAAAACCCAAATTCACCAAGCCTTATGTCCCTTATCCAAGAACTAACCATGTAGCCTCTAAACCATTTTCACCTACACTGCTGCCACAAGGTAACAACTCATCCATAAAACCCACCAATTGAATTCCCCAAAAACTCTCCATTAAACGTTTGAGTTTGTTGCAATTACAGGAACGACAAGCTCAGGACCTGTGTTTTAATTGCGATGAAAAAATATCCAAGGTCACAAGTGTACCACTAACCACTTTCTACTTCTGTTGGATGAAAATGATCATGTGAAATCCGTTGAGGTGATTGAGGATGTTCCTGAAAATGAGCTAGAGTCCAATGTTGGTGATACCTAAACATTCAAGTTTAAAGGGAAAATTGGTGGCCTTTCGGTAATGGTATTGGTTAACACATAGAGCACACACAATATCCTATAGCCTAGGATTGCTCATCACCTTAACCTAAAATCCACTTCAATTCCCCAATTTCCAGTGATGGTAAGCAATGAATCTCATTTACAATGTGAGGGTCTTTTTACCAATGTAAAACTTTTCATTAAGGATATATCTTTCCACTTGCCCTTTTATTTATTACCCATTGAGGGCGCTGATGTGGTCCTTGGCATGGAATGGCTACGCACTTTGGGCGCTATTCAGGCTGATTTCTCTATTCCCTATATTACTTTCCACCAAAACAACAATTCTATGATAGTCCAAGGTGATCCTACCTTGCATCCCCTCCATACTATCTTCCATCAATTACGTCATCTAATCCACATCAACTCTATTTATTCATTCCATTTGATTCTTTTTAGACCCACTAATGACCTTGTCCAAAATTCCCAACCTGAATACCCAATTCCCTTGGACAATTCCCCATTCAACTTGTCCCCTGAAATTTCCAAATTTTTTAACAATAACCATAGCATCCTTCAACTCCCCCCCCCCACAAACTTCCTCCACCAGGCCTCATGACCACCATATTAACCTCTTACCTAATACCCCTCCTATCAATGCTAAGCCATACAAGTATCCCCATTAACAAAAGGATGTGATGGCTACCATTGTTCTAGACACGTTACATGATGGAATCATTAAACCTACTACTAGTTCGTTTTCCTCCCATGTTTTACTTGTTAAAAAGAAAGATGGTACTTGGCGTTTTTGTGTGGATTATTGTGCTCTCAATGTTGTTATAATTAAAGACAGATTTCCTATCACCTCCATATATGAATTATTAGATGAATTAGGTTTAACTACTATTTTTACCAAACTAGATCTATGCTCTAGCTATCACCAGATTTGGGATGCATCGGAAGAAATTCATAAAACAACATTTTGGACTTTTTACGGACATTACAAGTTTCTCGTAATGCCCTTCGGGATTACTAATGTCTCTTCCACCTTCTATTCATCCATGCACGATTTGTTAAGGCCTCATTAACATAAATTCATTTTAGTTTTCACTGACCACTTATATCACTTGCATGTTGTTTTTGAGTTGTTGAAATTTAACGTTTTCTATGTGAAAATATCTAAGTGCATTTTTTATAGTGGATAAAGTTCATTATTTGGGACATGTCATCTCAGAGGGTGGTGTTACACCCGACCCAAAAAAAGTTCAGGCCATTTTGGATTAGCCCGTGCCACACTCTCTTACAACGTTACTTGGTTTTTTTGGGTCTAACTGGTTTTACCGCCGCTTTGTGCGTAACTACGCTTCTCTCGCCTCGCCTCTCCCGAATTTGTTATGTTCCACTAGTTTTTGTTAGAGTACATCTGCGACAGAAGCCTTTACAACTTCAAAGAAAACTATGACCGACATGTCGGTCTTAACGATACCAGATTTTACAAAGACTTTTATTGTGGAGAATGATGCTTCTGGTGTTTTTATCGGTGTTGTTCTCTCTTAAGGTAGGCATCTTATAGCTTTCTTCAACAAAAAGATATCCCCTCAAATGTAGGCTTCTTCAATTTATATGTGGGAAATGTTCGTTGTTATAAAGGCAATAAAAAAGTAGCGTGAATATTTAATTGGGCAACACTTTCATATCTATACAGATCAAAAGAGTTTGAGGAATTTGTTTTATAAAAAATCCAAACCCCTGAACAACAAAAATGGGCCACTAAATTATAAGGGTTCAATTTTGTATCTGTTACAAAACTGGAAAAGCTAATCTCGTTGCCGATGCCTTAAGCAGAAAGTTCCAATAAGATGGCTCTGTCTTATTCTCCCTTACTTCTACAATTCCAGATCTTCTGCACTACCTCTGTATGTTTTATGCAACATACCAAAGAGGACAGAAGTTAGTGAAACAAGTTCTTATGAGCACCACTACTCACCAATCTTACAAAGTTTCTAAAGGTCTCTTATATTTCAAGGATCGTTTGTTCATACATGACATTAATGGATTTCTACAAAGCCTTCTTCATGAGTATCACGCCGCTCCCACTACTGGTCATTCTGGGGTCAAAGTGACCCTTGCTCGTGCTTTTGCTTCTTTCTCTTGGCATGGCATCTACCCTGGCATCAAGAATTTTGTCAAACATTGTGTTGCCTGTCAAAAGAACAAATATGTAACACATAAAAGGGTTATTGCAACCTCTTCCAATCCCAAATCAGGTATGGGATGACATTAGTATGGATTTTGTTACAAACTTACCAAACTCGTTTGGTCACACTTTCATTTAAGTTGTATGTGACCTCCTTTCAAAGTTTGTGCATTTTATTACTTTACCCACCCACTTCACAACTAAGAACTTGGCCTCTAGTTTCATAGTTGAAATTGCACGACTTCATGGAACCCAAAAATCCATAGTTTTTGACCGCGAGCTTTTATTCCTCAGCATTTTCTGGAAAGAGTTTGTCAAAGTACAAGGGAAAAATTTAAAATATAGTACAGTCTACCATCCCAAAATGGATGGTCAAACAAAAGTTGTCAATCATTCACTCAAAACTTACCTTCGATGCTTTACTAGCCAAAATTCGTGTCTTTGGTACAAGTATCTCCACCTTTCCGGATTTTGGTTCAATACTTCGTTTCACACTGCCATCCAAATGACTTCGTTCAAGGCCCTCTACGGCAGTGATCCTCCAAATCTTCTAGATTATTTGACCAACTCTATTTCATATGATTCCTTAGTTGTGTCCCTATAACAATAACAAGATCTCATATTACAATTAAAGGAAAATCTAAGGAAAAGTCGGATCTACATGGAAAAGCAGTCGAATCATAAGCATTAACATTTCACCTTTGAAGAGGGTGATTTAGTTCTCCTACGCTTGTGACAAAAAAATTTCTCAGAAGTTAGCAACCCATTATTTTGGACCATATAAAGCTATTAAAAGAGTTGGTGAAGTTGCTTATGTAACACCCCGAATTCTAGATTAATTATTTAATTTTAATTTAGCGTAAATATATGAGTCTTTGTGAAGTGTTTTATATTAATGATGTTTCTAAGTTTTGATGCTTATATATATATATATATATATATATATATATATATATATATATATATATATATCTGTGTGCGTGTGTGTGTGTGTGATATTTTGGAGCTTTATGTGAGTTATTATGATGAAATATATTTTGATGATTTGATGAGCATGAGGCGTATTATGATGAATATGATGGCTTATGTGATGTTGTAATGATTTGTGTGATGCTTAGGTGTTGACGAGCTTTGGAGTATTTTAGAGTAATATATATTAAGTAGAATAATTGTTTAGAATTATTTTAATTGAGAAAATTAAAGAATTGTTATTTAGAAGAAGTAAGGGTAAGATGGTCAATTGAAAGGAATAAGTGATGAAAAGATTGGGAAGTTGAATATTAGGGGTCCAAGGGTTAAACTAGGGAAAATTTTTTTTAGTTACTTCATTCGTACAATCATGAAGGAATTAAGAGATGAGTAAAGAGAAGGTTATGGAACAACAGGCAGAGGGGTGTTTGACTGAACACTAGAGGAATTGGATATTGCTGCTACGAACTAAGGTAAGGGGAGTTTTATCATCTTTATTATATTTGATTTACGGTTTGGATTTTGTAGAATTGCCTTAGGTTTTTGTGAATGATCAATTGATGATTTTGGATGAGGAATTGATGAATTAGAGATGAATAATGATGCTCAAATGATGTATAAATGATGTAGTATCATAGGATAATAATAGATGATGATTACCTATAATTAGATGAAGTTTTAGGACCTATAATATGGTAAAATTGCAGAAAGTTTGGACTAGTTTGTGCAGGATATCGCAGCAGAAAAATCCTGTCCACGAAGAATTGTTAGGCGATGAAATGAGTGTCGTCGAGTGATGGTTATTTCGCCGGTCAAAATGGGAACGAATGGAGGAAGAACTGAGCTAGTTTATGGAGTGCGTCACTCCTAGTGTCACCGGGCGAAGATGGGCACGAAGGGTAGTGTTGCTGGGCGAGGCAGGTTGGTCGTTGGGCGATGGATGCCAGAAGCAAAGGAATATTTTGCAAATCTTAAAATGGTCATAAATTTAGTTCTAGGGCTCGAAATGAGGTGTCATTCAAAGCGTTGGATAGCTGACGCGATGAACTATAATTATGTGAAGTAAAATGTAGAATAAGAATAATAATTCTAGAAAATAAGTTAGGATAAAATTAGTTTCCCCGCATAGAATCGTTTTGATGTCTTGTGATAACGAGGTACGATGATGATGTGACAATCTTATGATAATACTTGATTCATAATGATGTGTATATGATGTATATGATGACATGTTGATTTATATGATGATGCTATGATTTTTTTTTATTTCTTTCGATGTCATGATGATGGTTGTGATGATTCTTGAATGGTGATGCGTGTTGACTAGTCGTGGTCGTACAAATGTGTAGTGATGGTTTAAGACTTCGGTCCAGTGATGGTGATTAAGACTTTGGTCCAGTGATGATGGTAGGGCAATTGTCTAGTGAAGGAAATAATCCCATAGTGTGGATTGGGTGAAACAGTGAAGTGCCCTGGTTCCAAGTGGGAATTGATCCTATTGGTTGGGATCTTTGGAGATTGAAGATGAATGAGTCATCAGTGACATTTTGTTACCACATGCATGAGTCTGTGATGATGAATTATAGTCTAAGTGACATTGTATTTGATGTGTTTTATTTATGTATGATGATAGTTTGTATATGGTGATATATGTGTTCGTAATTGATGAATTGGCGAAGGTGTGAGTATAACATGAAGATGTGATAAAGCAAGATACCTACATCATGTGCATATTTTTCTATGTGTATTTCTTATGTCTTATATAATAATTATGATTTAGTCACCCTTTCTGTTTAAATGTTTCCTCCATGTGGGTAACGTGCAAGTGATCAAGAGTAGTCTGTAGGAGTTTAGAGGATAGCTTCAGGATGTATTTTATTTTCTTTTAGTAGAATAATGAAGTCTTTCTCTAATATGTAACATCGAGATTGAGATCATTTTTTGAGCTATTTATGTCTCTGTTTACTTTGATGTTTTCTAAATTTCCTTGTAATGGTATTAATATCCGATTTGGATCATGATGTTTATTTAGATGAATTATATTAAGTATCCATATTAAGGATGTTTTAAGATTTATGATTTCTGCTGCAATAATTTGGATATGATAAATGAAATATTATCTGGTGTATAGTTGTTACAACCCGTGTTACGGAACATAATACATTTTTATGATGTTTTTGTGAAGATGTGACACCCTTGAATGGTAATATACTCTTATTTATCTATTTAAATAATTGCGTAAATTCCTTCGGTGTAGAAGGGTGTTACAATTTACCACTTGGATCTATCATCGTCTTCAAGGATTCATTCGGTGGTACATGTCTCCCTACTCAAACCTTACCTTGGCGAATCCGCTGAGACTTTTCCCCATCAAGATACTACAACTTCTTCTTAAGTTTCTTCTGTTTTGCTAGCACCAACCCTTGTTCACAACAAGGCTCGACGAAATCTGGAACCATTAAAGACATGCACTCATAGTTTGTAGAAAAATATTGAGAGAGAGAGAGAGAGAGAATGAGGTTCATATGGAAGTGGCAAATGAATCTTTGGAACCATCAATTACTCCACCTTCTGAGTTAAAGTACATGCGTGTTGGCTGTCCCACGCACATGCGTACTTATCATGCCACTTGTCCCGTTAATAACTCCACATGTCCAATTCCCAATACCCACCATTTGATCTTATCCTGTCACATCATTTGTTCCCCCTTGCAAACCCTAATTTTCATGCGGCTATCTCACTGCACACACGTGCCCTACTAATTCCCAATTATCCAATATCCCTAGTTCATTAGGATCTGTCCCAATGCTTTTTACCCCAAGCCCATTTGTTTTCCTATGAACCTTGAGGACAAGGTTCTTTTTGGGCCCTAGAGTATTGATATGAAGTTAGCAAATCCCATTAGAGAGAGAAGACCGTCTATTCTTCTTAAAGATTATTATTGTTAATTAGGGGTGCTGTTAGACTTTTTAATATGTTTATATATGCCTTATATTTGTTTTCGTCCCATGGCCCATTTAGTAGTATAAAACCCTATTATATATTTGTAACCATTTATTCATTGAAGGTTAATGAAAATATGAATTGTTGTTTTATGTTTTATTTCTTTTGCAACCCTAGATCTCCTAGTTAATCTTAGCTAGAACCTATCTCTTTCTAAACTACATCTACCAGTACACACAAAATTATAATAGAAAACCACCACCTTCTGTACTTGTAGCATCACTTCATGGGCCTCGACTCATTTTGGGCGATTATCTTAGCCTTTTTGCACTTAATTTGCTTCTGCCATTTGTTATTTTATCATGAAATTTTCACATCCAAATAAGTTATGTCAATCCATAATACCTCAAGCATAAGGCCTTGGAAAATACTAATAGATTTAATTATAGATCTCGTATAAGTTTTGCAAGAAAGACTTTGGGTGAGTCCCTCAAGCGAGACTTAGGGTGAATCCCTCAAGCGAGGATTGGGACGAACCCCTCAAGCGATACTTGGGACTAGTACTTGAAGTTTCATTTAGATAAGAAAGTGTTGCATTTAATGTTTGTCATGATGCGTATGTCTTAGGAAGCCAAGTCCATTGAGGACCTATGGTTCCCTCACACTTGTTAGAGAGGGAACCATGTGGTGGTTATTTTGAATTTCAATTGTACTAATGACTATATCATGTTATACTCTCATGGTTCAGATTCCATGCTAGTAGGTTATTGTGATGTAGATTGGACTGGTAGTACTGATGACAGAAAAAACATTTCTAGTGGGTATTTATATTTAGGAAACAATTTGATCTCCTAGTTTAATAAAAAACAAAATTGTGTTTCCTTATCTACTGTTGATGTTTTGAGTTGAGAAACTCAAAATACTATTTTTTCAGTAGAAATAAAGTATCCTCTGTTAGTACTTGAGACACTTTTAGTAAGGAAAGAAAGAGAGGGTAATAAAGGAAATAAGAATTTATGTTATTGAATTGTACAAATAACGATACACATTATGACATTTATATACAACCCTAATATGGCATGAGCTACATAACTTGGATTATATTTAAATATTAAATCTAATCAAATCTAATCAAATATTTTAACACACCTCCATAATCCAAGTTGTCGAACCTAAGTTATTCATAGTTGATATGAACTATTCCTAATTTCTTTCACAAGTCCATGAGTCTGTCAATCTTCAATTCTTTGATGAAAATGTCGGTCAACTATGCTTCACTATAGCAATGTCTAACTTCAAGTTCACCTCAATTTACCTTTTCCCTCAAGAAGTGAAACATAGCTTCGATATGTTTACTTCTTCCATGCAGAACTGGATGCTTCTCCAAATTTATAGATGACTTGTTGTTGATTTCCAACACTAGTTGTTTATTCACTTCGACAACCATTTCTTCAAGTACTGATTTGGTCCAAATTTCTTGACAAGACACATAGGATCCTACTATATATCCAGCTTCGCAAGATGACAATGCTACCACGGGTTTCGTCTTCGAACACCATGAGATTGGGGCACCAAATACTTGAAAGAAATATCGAGTTGTGCTTCTTTGATCTTCCTTATCTCCACACCAATTAACATCTCAAAAATAATTCACTATTACTTCTCTGCCTTTAGAATCACGTCGAAATAATATCCCAAAATTTATTAAACCCTTCAAATATCTCAGAATTCTTCTTGAGGATTAATATGTGACACTCTTGGTTCACTCATATATCTAGTTATTATTCCGACTACAAAACCTTTATCAGGTTGACTGTTGCACACATACCTCAGAATCCCACAATTTGCTTGAACAAAGTTACATCAACTTTGTCTTCCTCTCCATTCTTCTCCAACTTTAAATTTTGTTCTACATATGAGGATGCAGGATTCGAATCATCCATTCTGAATCTCTTGAGTATCTCTTTGACATACTTATTTTGATGTATCACCATACCTTGCTTCAACATTTGAAATTTCATGCCTAGGAAATAAGACAATTTTCCCAGATCTGTCATTTTAAGTTCCTTTGTCATCAGCTCTTTGAACTTCGACAAGTTCTCAAAACTATTTCCAGTTACCAGCAAGTCAACGACATATAAGCAAATTATTGTTATATCTTGTGCTACAACCTAAACATAGATACCATAATCTTATTTACATTTGAAAAATCTCAATTCGAATAAGTATGAGTCGATCTTCTTGTTCCGTTCCCTAGGTGCCTGCTTGAGGCCATATAGCGCTTTGTGCAACTTATATACTTTACTCTCTTACTTCTGAATCACAAACCCAAAAGGTTGTGTGACATAAATTACTTCGTCTAAAGGATCATTCAGAAATGTTGATTTCATATCTAAATGAAATGTCGACTAGCCTTGGTGCATTCCAATGTTACCACTAGTCAAACAATCTACAATCTTGCTACTGGAGAAAATACTTCAGAGTAGTCGAGTCCCGCTCTATGAAGAAAACCTCGAGCTACTAACCTTGCTTTATGTCTTGCTATCGACCCATCTTCATTGTGTTTCAACTTGAACACCCACTTTACTTCGATATCTTTTATATATGCTAGAAATTGGACTAACTCTCATGTGTTGTTTCTTTCGATTTTATGTAACTCTTCGACCATAGATAACTTCCACTTATTCATCTTCAAAGCTCCGATATAGTTGATTGGTTCAAAACCTGCAAGTAAAGAAAAAAGAACTAATTCTCCATCTGGTGTTACTTCATCATCACCAGTCACTTCATAATCTTGAAGTCTTTTTGGAAGAACTATAGTTCATTAAGGTCTATTATCTTGTGTTACCCACACGCTCTTTGACTTCGATATTTTCTGGAATGTCAGCAACTACTTTGACTTTGACAGGAATATTACCAATTTCTTCGACAATAACTTCATCAGTTTCTTTGTCAAAACCATAGATCATTAATCGCTTGTTAATTGCATCATTAGAATTCCAATCGCAAGCAGAATTTTCATCAATCACAATATCTATACTCAACAAAATATTCTCATTAATTGGATTGAATAACCTCTATCCACAAGTTTTTATGATATCCTACCAAAACATAGGTTCACTTTTATCATCAAGCTTCCTTCTTCTCAGATCAGAAATATGCTTGTAACACAGAGATCCAAACACCTTCAAATGACTTACTGATGGTCATTTTCCACTCCACACTTCTTCAGGAACCTTGTTCTTTAAAATCTTAGTAGTAAACCTATTCAAAATATAAACTATAGTCGAAACATCTTCTCCCATAAAGACTTTGAAAAATTATTTTCCTTCAGCATGCATCTCACGATATCTAATATGGTTTTGTTTCTTATTTTAGATTCTATTATGTTGAGGCGTATAAGGAGCAGTTACCTCTTGATCAACACCATATTATGCACAAAAATATTCAAATATCTTGGATATGTATTCTCCACCTCCATCTGTTTGCAAAATTTTGATCTTCTTTCCACTATGGTTTTCAACAAGTATCTTGAATCTCTTTAAAATTTCAAATACTTAGTACTTTTGTTTGATCACATAGATCCATAACTTTTGACTGAACTCATCGACAAACGAAACAAAGAATATGTTTCCACCAATGGTATGTTCATCGAATGGATCACATACATCTAAATATACCACTTTGAGAATGAAAGATGATCTCATTGGCATAGCCTAAACGAAAGAATTTTTGGATTGCTTTCTAACTAAACAACCTTCATAGAGTCTGTAAGGAATCTCAAGAATTCGAATTCTTGTAACATATATTGAGTAATTAGTTGATTAAGTGATCTAAAATTAAAATGTTCAAACCTCAAATGCCACAACCAACTATACTTGTGGTCAACAACAATTTTCAAACATTGAACTTTTGTCGAACTGATCATAGTCTTAAATGTCTTGTTCTTCGACAACAAAGATTTTAAAACCAAATTGTTCTTGGTGTTGAAAATTTTCAAAGTTCCATCTTTCATAACAATTGAGAAACCTTGTTTTGACTAGTCGTCCAACACTTAGAAAGTTGCACTTCATTCCAGGTACATAGAGCACATCTTTAATCATAGATTTCATTCCATTACTCATCTGAAAAATTATGTTACCAGTACCTTCTGCTTGCAACGAACTATTATCAATAAGTTTTATCTTTCTCTTCTTCGACTCGTCGTAGTCTTCCAACAAATCATTTCGACTAGTCATGCGATTCGAGCAACATGAGTCAAGGAACCAGATCTTGGATTCGACATGGTTATCTACAACTGCAGCTATAACCACCATACCACCTTCAGAAGCATCTAAATCTGGATGTGCAATGTTCGCTCCTTCGTCATTGCCTGTTGATCCCTTGTCTTTTGTGTACCAACATTTTTAGCTATGTGGCCCCACCTTTCACAGTTATAGAACTACACACCTTTTTTTTTATCTTCTTTGTCCTTTCGATAGTTTCCTCCTCCTCTTTTCGAGGATTCAGAAGCTCTATCTTCGACCTTATTCTTGTGGGGATTCAGCCAAGACTTCTTGCCTTGAGTCTTGTTGAACTTGCCTTTGAATTTGTTGGAACCACCTTCCTTTACCATGACTGAGCTTGCAGAGCTTGTATTGAGTCTTGGACTTCTTTCCTTTTGACAATCCTCATCTCATGCGCCTCTAATGAACCAACCAAATCTTCCACTTTTGTAGTTGCAAGATTATTGGATTCTTGAATACATACGATAACATTATCAATGTGAGAGGTCAATGTTATCATTGCCTTCTCAACTATCATCTTATCAATTATGGTTTCACCATAATCCTTCATGAAATGGACGAGTTTCTGAACCTCCGTCACATATTATGCAACTTTTTTGTCTTCTCCTATCGACAACAACTCTTATTGTTGATGAAAATTTTATAACTTGACAACTTTGACTTTCTCACCTCCTTCGTAATACTTCACTAGAATATCCCATGCCTCCTTCCCCATTTCAGCATGAGAGATTCTGTCAAAATTAGCAGCATAAACAGTCGTCTGAAAGTCATAAACGACCTTGCAATCTTTCTTCTTGACTTCGTTATGGGCTTTTTTTATGCTTCAGTTGCATTTGCAGCCAGCGCTGAAACGTTGTCGATAACTACATTTAGGGTTTCATGGAAGCCAAACAAAGACTACATCTTTTTTTTCATCAGATCCAATTTTTTCCGTCAAGCATTGGAAGAGAATTCAGAATGCTCTTATCAACGACCATTTTTGCAACGGTTGATTCATTTTCCCTAGAAACCCGATCTCTAACGTGAAATTCTTGAATAATCGATCAAGAACAATAAGTGGAAGCTATGGATACCAATTTGTTAGTGCGTGAAACACCTTTATTAAGGAGATAAAGAGAGAATAATAAAGGAAATAAGGATTTGTATTCTTGAATTGTACAAATAATGATACATTATGACTATTTATATAAAATCCTAATTGAATTTGAACTACACAGTTTGAATTATAATTAAATATTAAATCTAATTAAATTTAATATAATATTTTAAAGTCCTCTACACTCAATTATAGAGATTAATCTCTCAAAATAGAGAAGACTAATATGGGTGTCAAAATGATGATAATGATTATAATGAAATGCATGGAAAATAAGAGCGGTTAGACGATTTTGGAGGCATGACCTTGATTGATGAGATTAAATAGTGTTTAAATGAGAGTTTATATTTGCATACTCAAATATATATAACACAACCACAATCTACAAAATAATTATTACAAGGTAAATTTTTGGTTACCCCTTAAAAAATTGGAGGTAAATTATCTCTGATTATTTATATCAATGAAATTTTGTGACATAAAATACATTTTTAAAATTACATATTAAACTAAAATCTTAAAGAATTAAATTAAATCAAGAAAAAAATATATGATTTCATTTTTTTAGTAATAAGATGTTAGCATGTTAAGTGTGAGTAATGATTTTAATATTTTAAGGTTTTAGATTAATATGTAATTTTAAAAATGTATTTTATGCCACAAAATTTCATCGATATAAATCATTAAGGATAAATTGCTCCAATTTTTAAAGCGAAAGCCTAGACCTCACCTTATTACATATACACACATAATTAAAACACGCTACCATATTTATAAACATGTTCTACTTATTCTCATAAGAACATTCCAAATTAAGCTAACTTCTCATGAATTTTATGATGAGCTAGCTTCTCATGAACTTAACAATGGTGTTGTAGATTCCAGATCACCAATAATTCCTGAGGGTGCTTGTGCAATTTTTTTCTCTTGTGTTTCTCTTCCTTTACCCCATAATACCGTGTATAAGCCACAAACAATCAACACTCCTCCAACTAAACTATTAACCAAAAACCATAAATAAATTAAACCAAATCATAATTACAAAAATTACCTAAAAAACATAACCATCGTAAACATGCATAATATTTTACCTTCCTAAGTTTAACTTCTCATCTAAAACCATAGATGCGACAATGGCCACAATAAAAAGCAATAGAGGGTTGAAAGCCGACGCATATAGAGGGCCTTTCATCTGCACAACCCATGCCATGGCAAGAATCATTAATCCTGAGGCTCCAATTCCCTGCTCACACATCAAACAAATCTTCAATTCCTATAGGATTCAAAAGTTTCACATATCTTATGACATAACATTAATATGAAGCATTACCGAAAACGCGACAGTGAGAAGCCTAATATCCCAACCAAGCTTCCATTGATTCAAATCCCTCTCAACTATAAAACCTAAAATAAAACATTGTATTGTTCCTATTATAGACATCAAAGCTATGCTTGATTGAGGGCATGGATATACTTCACTGATCTTAGCCTGAATGATGAGCCAGATTGAGAAACAAAAACAACTAATTACACCAAATAGAACACCTAACAATTCAGAAGTAGTATCAGTAACATGTCCTATTTCTTTGTCTTTAGGATCCAAAAGATTGATTTTAAAAGGCCAAATATCAAATTCAGCTCCTTTGTAAAATGCTAAAACCAAAGCCCCTACAAGTCCAACTATAGTTCCTGCAACCTTTGCCTTTCCTGCTGGTGCTGCCCAATTTAATTTCTCCAAACTGCAGATATCATAAATAAATAATTTTTTGTATATTAACATTTGGATTTAATTCATAGGTTAAAATCTTTTTTACACTGTGAATCAAACATAATAGTTTGAATATGATTAATATAAATGTAAGTGAAATATTTCATGGTATATAGTGTATTGTTGATATTTATGAAACACGTGTAAATGTAACGTACTGATCAATATGTCAATATGTGTCGGTACACCATACACGTTTTTTTTATTAGAAGTGTCAGTAATACGTATATAGATATAGTAGATTAAAATTAAATATATACCCGAAGGATACGGCTAATACAAAGGTGATGGTGGGAACAAGGTTGTAGATAGCTGAAACAAGAGTTGCTGATGACAAAACCAGAGCTCCATAGAAAAGGTTTTGAAATAATGTTCCACTGTTGCATCACATATTTATATATTAGTTTTGTTAATTATTGTTAGTTAAGTGAATTACACATTAATAATTAATAATAAGAATACATACGCAAATAATCCACTTAGAAGTGAAAGGTAAAACACCCTCCAAGTCATTTGCGGCCTCTTCCTGTATAGTAGAAAGAAATAAGATAAAAAAATTTGGTAGTTGATCTATTGCATATATAAGTCATTATCATTTCAATTTGGTTTGAAATTGAAATTTGGTCTATGAATTATTAGTTTAGCACTAGCTACCACCTGGATCCAACTATAGTTAATAATAATAAGCAGCCCAACAAACTTTCTTATTGATTTGATATGCCTCATATTCATAATGCAGACTATATCAATGATGGATGTATTATCTTTTAACATTTTCAAACGTGACGAAATCGTCAATGGCGGCCATCACAAATTGATTGTGGTCTCAGATTATGGGGCCGAAATAAAAAATTTCAAAAAGATTTTATAAATTTGTTTTCTAAAATATAATAAATTTTTTAATATCTATTTATTTTAAATTAAAAACCAAATATTAATATTTTATAACATAAACATATTTTATTTATAATCTAAACATAGTCGATCAAAACGTAGTTGAAGTTACGATCTTTTCAAAAAATTATATTTTAATTGTGATTTTTATGAAAAATTATATGAAATACTTTTAAAATTAAGTAATATTTTTTAAATTTTGGTATTTAGAAAAAGTTTCAATAAGATGATGATATATCTATATAACATTTTAATAACAATTTTTTGAACCAAATTTTCATTTGAAATATTTATGAAAATAACTTTATAAATATTTTATGAACACTAATTTGAAACGTGAAGAATGTCAATAATCACTGTTCGTGAATAGTATTTGAACAATAATTTTAATTGTAAAATAAAGTTTGTTAATGAACTATAAAAAAATGATTAACGGAGTGATGAAATTGTTTAAAATATTGGTTAATAAATTTTGAAGATGATTAATAATATAATTTTGTTTTCATACTCTCTCAATAAATAAAAATGAAACTAAAATAAATTATAATTTTTAAATTTATTATTATAATATTTCATTATTCCAATATATTTGTGAACAATAAAATATGATATAGAGGTGGAAATGTGACGTAAGAATAACATTTTATTAAAATTTATAAGAGATAAAATACATATACGGCATTGTCTTAAAGGATTTTGGAAGCTAAGATTTTGAAAATTTATGTCCATTGACGTATCTATCATTTCTCACACTCTTTAATAAATTGTATCAGTAGTTAGAATCGGTGGAAGTGTAAAATGAAATTTTATCATGGTTCAATGTTATTAATGAAGACGATTCAAAATAAATATAAAATAATATAAATTGTTTGATATTCTTTATATTTAATATATAATTATTTTATTTTAAATTAAATTATAAAAAAGTTAGAATGAATTTTAATTAAAATAATAAGAATGAAAATGGATGAAACACTTATAAACTATAAATTAAAATATTAATTAAAATAGTATCTAAAATATCAGTTATAAATTAATAAATAAATTATAAGTTCGTTACGTTATTAAACATGTCCTTTATTGTTATATGAGACTATAACACAAAATTTCGACTTTAATTCTTTTCATTAGGTTTAAGTATTTAAGTAAAGTCTGATTTGATATAACTATTATCACCATTTTAGTAATAGGATGAATAAATTATCAATAAGAACCTTTTAAATAATAATATTGTTGGATTATATTATACACTTACTCAATTTTAGTAACAAGGCAAGTAAAAGATTTTATTCAAGAAACAAATTAAGATCCAAAGTGATCCTATACTTACCTCTCAAAAATAAGAGCAAGAGGAATAGTTGTAATGGCAGCAAAGGCAAGGCGATAGGCTGCAATGACAATGGTACTCATTCCATCAAAAATGGCAAGTTTGTAAAGAACATTGCAACCTGAAAATACTATTTGCACCAAAACCATTAACAGAGCTGGCTTCAACATATCCCACATACTTCCCATCTTTCACAGCTGCAATGCAATATGCTTTTATGATTTATGATTTAAGGACTATCTATGTATACAAATTTAACGAAGGTAAGTTGGGTTCAAACTATTCACAATAATTCATGCCACTTGTGTTCACAATATAAAAATAAAAATAATCTAAAGGAAATCAAGTATAATACGTTACAAGTGTCCCACAATCATTCCTAGAAAGACAGAAATTTACAAAAATTGTTTTGTTGACTTGAAAAAATAATTGATAGCATCGAAAAAGGAAAGTTTACAAAAATTATGGTGGTTTGAATGGAATAAGATTGAAGATGGTGAATTTTATATTGTTGGTTTTTTTAATTGTATAGAGTTGTTTTTTTTCTTCTTCTTGTTATTATTGTTTTTGTTATATTTTGTTTGACTTGCTACTTTTTGATGTTTAAGGCTATGTTTGGATTAGATAAGAAAGTGAGAGGAAAGAAAATCAAAAATAAAATATTTAAGGAATGAAAATAAAGAGAAAATGAGAAGAAAGTAAGATGATTTTGTTGTTGTTTGGTATTACTGAAAGTGGAAGGCAAGAAAGATGTACCTGTGTAAAATTACATAAATATTCTTATGATAAAATGAATAATATATTTATTGTTTATTTTCAAAATACTTTATATATATATATATATATATATATATATATATATATATATATATATATATATATATATATATATATATATATATATATATATATATATATATATATATATATATATATATATATATATATATATATATATATATATATATATATATATATATATATATATTTTAATATAAATACATGAATATAAATATTAATATGTCTATATGTTAAATAAATTAAATATTTATCACAATTATTTTCAATAAAAATATTTATTTTATAATTAGAAGGAAAGGTTTTTAACTGTGTTGTGATGAATCTATTGAAACAAATAGAAGAAGAGTTTTTTTTATCCGCGTGCTTTCTGTTCATACACTTTCTTTCCTTGATCATTCTTGCAAAACAAACACATCATAAGTGTTATTAGCTTAGTACTGCTTATCTTTTATGATATTACTGTAATGTTACTATTATAATTTATTTAATAATAGTTTATTTTGTTATTTAAAGCACCGTAATAGTAATTCATTTTTTGTTCTTCTGAATTATTTATTATTTTACTATAAAATATTTTATTATGGTCTTTTATATTAATTATTGTGGTAGATGAAAGGTGAATTGTTTTGACTCTCAGAATTAATAAATTTTTCTGTTACAAAAAGGGTTTTTCCTTATAGTCATATAAATATATTAATATTAAAAAACTTATCAGCACAATTTTTGTTAGAAACCGTTAAAAACATTAGTTACATTTTATAACAGTTTTTGTTAACAATCGTGATTCTCTAAACAAAACCCTATCATCTCTCTCTTCCACATGAAGTTCATACTAAAAGGTAATCAAGTTCATACACTTTATCTTTCTTCTTCTTCATAAGCATTCTTCCATATTATTCATATTTTCTTCCATTTTTCTATGAATAGATACTTCCCTTTATTTTATTTTTTCATATGCTTTGTTCTTCATCGTTCCATTTTGTATTACAAAGAATTTTCACCTTGCATGATTTTTTTTGTTATCTCAGTTTCGTGTACGACACTATTTTACATTTGACATATGGTGTTTTTTAACTTGTAGGATTCACAAATGATTTGTGTTGCTATGGAGAAACAATACAGGAAAAACGTCTTCATATTCCACGAATATTTTCAATAAAAGACACATTCGTGAAACATTTTATGAGATGACATGTTGTATCTTGTTCTGTTTTTTTTATAAACGTTGTTGTTATTGATAAATGTTTCTCAAAATAAGAACAAATTTTTTTTAAGTCACAAAGAATGGGTGTGGTTCACAAATGGTTTGTGTTGTTGTGGAGAAATAGAATAAAGCTATTGTGGAAACTTCATCCGTCTTGTATAATTTTTCATAGAAACACAAAGTAGATCACTTCAGTTCATTCTAAGACAAGTATATCATTTCTTTGTCTTCATTTTCCAATAATCTTTTCAGCAAAGTTTATGTTTGCGAAACATTTTATGAGTTGATATGTTATTGGATGTTGTTTTTGTTTTGTTGACAAGAATAATATATTGCTAAATCATAAGAAAAAAACTTCTTTCTATTAGAGCACCTGAGAAGAGGTGGCATTCCGTTGCAAGGTGTCAACAACAGTACAAGTGTGAGGGGGACATTGTGGACCCACACTTGAGGAGGGGTGTTATAATAATAATGCAAGTGTGAGTAAGTGGGTAAATAGTCTCACATTGGATAGGAATGTGGAGACTTGAGCATATATAAGTGGGAGAATCCACTCACTTACCACCTTAAGATTTTAGGTGGACAAGTGATGTGTCTCTCACAAAGGTACATATTCCTTAACTTTGTATCAATGCTCCTAGTAACTTCCCCCAAAAAATGGTATCATGAGCCTTTGGTTTGAGAAATTGCGGTACAAGTGAATTGAGGGGAAGCATTGGGGACTCACACTTAAGGGGGAGTATTAGAATAATAATGCAAGTGTGAATAAGTGGAAAATAGTCCCACATTAGATAGGAATGTGGAGACTTAAGTATATATAAGTGGGAGAATCCACTCACCTATCACCTTAAAATTTTAGGTGGACAAGTGGTATGTCTCTCACAGAGGTGTCTAGTCCTCAACTTTGTATCAATGCTCCTAGTGAACTCCCAAAACACTTTCTACTTAGCAATGTTTTGTTTTTGTAAATCTTGCAGCATTAATTTCATATGTAGATTGATAGAAGATCCAATTAAGTTTATTATATCGCATGTAGATTGCTTATTTCACAAACCCTTCACTTAACATGCATTCATTTAGATTGATTTAGAAAATAATAATATGAAAATTAAGTTATATTTGAAAGTCAATTTAGATCAATCAATATTTTTTGAATTACATGCATCTTATAGTTCATATCTCGCTCTTTAACATATAGAATTTGGTTCAATGTCCTAAGTTCTTCATAGCAACAATTCCTTCACTTCTAGTTTATTTTGAAAAATATCAATTTATTGACTAATTCATACTCAGATTATAACTATCACTATCATCATCATCATTATTATTTTATGATTATTACGATGACAAAGATGATTATGAATCTGAATTCGTCAACAAATTGATGCTTTTCAAAATAAACTAAAGAGAGTGAATTATTTCTATAAAGAACTTAGGTCATTAAACCAAATTCTCTATGTTAAAGAGCGGGAGATAAGTTACCACATGCATTAAATTCGAAAAATAGAGGTTCATTTAAGTTATTTTTCAAAAATAATTTAGTTTTTTAGATTATTATCTTCTATAGTAATTTGAATGGTTTTATTCGTTCAATGAGATGTAGGAAAAAAATAAGTAATTCACATATTTTATAATAAACTCATGTATACATACCACAATAGTTATCTTTTATAAGCGTGGTGAAATATTATTTTTTTTCAAATAAACCTCAGATGTTAGGCCTCGAACCCATGAAATATATATATATATATATATATATATATATATATATATATATATATATATATATATATATATATATATATATATATATATATATATATATATATATATATATATATATTATTAAAGGTAATCTTTGTGATAGGAAACATGCTACCTACTTTATCACCACGACCACACGCTCGTGGTAGAAAGCAACATACTTATAATCACACACTACCTAACAAAGAGCGTACGACCATCATTATATGCATTGCACAATCATTGTTAAAAGTGTTTTCCATAGTAGTGTGTGTAGTTTGGTTAGTTAACTTCTTCCTCGAGAACAAGTAGAGAAACCACGACGAAACCTCTTTGTGTTCCCATCATGGATAGTAAAATACTGAATTCGCTGGAGAAACCTCTAAAGCTGAGGGAGTGTGTTGGGAAAGGAGATTCAGAAGAGCATGTATAACTAGTCAATGAATTTTGAATTATTTCCAAGAAGATAAAATGGAAAAGTGCAAATTATTTGCACTAACTTTGACTGGATTAACCAAACTCTAGTTCAAAGATTTGTCGAACAGGAGCAATGAGTCATGGATCGATCTATGCAGGAGCTTCAACGCTTATTTTGTAGTTGGGAAAAGGAAACCAAATACAATATCTGCTCTCAGTGGTATATCATAGAGGAAGAAAGCGAGGCTACTGTGATACATCAACTATTTTATGCAAGTAGTAGTGGAGGTAGAATGAGTTGAAAAGTGCCTCAAATGCTGGATATTTGAGAATGACTTGTTATAGGATATTTCCTTCAGGAAGAAGCTAGGGTGCAGTGAGGACATAATGTGAAAGAGATATTGAATAATGCATATCCCTTCATCAACCTAGCTGCAACCGATTTAAATTTCACTCGATTATTTGGGAAAGAAGCCAACAAGTAGACAAGTGAATTTGGCTGCGAAACTCGAGGCTAGTATAATAACTATACCTCTCTAAACACTTCTAGAGATACGATATACCATGAGTACGCTAACATAAAATTTCAAAAGGTCAGGATTAGAAATACATTTCATATTAGGGAAAGTACTATTATTGTCAAGACAAAATATTTTCGCTTCCACAAAGGCCATAGCCATACCGCCAATAAATGCATACAACTAAAGGATGAAATTGAGGTCTTACTCAAGATTTCCATCTTATCGGAGTATACCAAGGGCAGAAAGAGAGATATGGAAGAACCATTGAAGAATAAATCATCATTTAAGACTATGAGGGTCGTGGCTAATGAGGAAGACACCAACAACAAGGGGAAAAAAGCCAGTAAGGGAAAACTCCAACATATTATGACCATCATTGGTGGAGTACCATGAGAAAACATCTAATCAAAGTGGAAGATGAAAAATAATATTTCTTAACAGATGGTTGTCACTAAGAAAGACGATAGGCCTTAACTAAGACTCCAGATAGACCAATGCACGAGTTCTATGATAGTGAGAAGGTCAATGGGACCTTGAATGAAATAGTCCCTCTAGTCATTATTTCCATGGTAGGGCCCTTATATGTGTCAGAAATACTTATTAACATCGATAACTCCTATGATATCATGTATTCAAATTTGTTTGAGAAGATGAGGCTCAAGTAAGAAAACTTGTGGGCATATGAAGGTTCAGACTTGCAAGAATTTAAAGGCATGATGACAACCGAACTTTGAGGTTGCATAAAGTTAATGATATATGAAAGAAGGAAGGGATGTCAGCATTATGGAATCAGAATTCCTTATAGTCCCTTGTAATAGTGTCTACAACTACATCCTTGACTGGTCTTTCATAGTGGCCACTGATCTTTAAGGTGCTAATATGATCTACCAGACGCTATAATAGAACCAAGGGAAGTGCAAGGCCATGGAGATCAATGTAGCTTCACTCACTAACCACTTGAGAAGCAGGAACATATGACTTTTTGTAGGAAAAACTAATCGCGTATGTCCAATAGCTAGAAGTGGTTGACTCGACGATCTATGAGCTAAGAAGAATAAGTGCTTGAGAGCCCATCTAGTTATATTTACAATTTTCATCTATGACGATATTTATTGTGTAAATGATTACTTCACAATTTTTATCTTTGATAATATTTCTTGTATAAAGGATTACTTCACAAGGAACGTGTACTGACCTTTGATGGGGAACAACCCCAGAGGCGTCCAATAAACTTTGACAGATGAGCTCGTAAGTTCACACAAAGTTTTGAGCAATTTTCACAAGATCAAATCCATATTCCTTAAACATGAAAAATCAACTACATAATATCTATTATATTTCACTCACACTTTACAATGCTAGGTATTACATTACAAAAAAAAGGTTTTCTAATTCCTAAGGGAGACAATCTTCCTACCTTTGAGAATCTAGTCGGGCGTATTGGCTCCTTAGAAATATGCAGAGGAGCGTGAAAATGCTCTACTTGTTTTAAGGAGTTCTCAAAAGACCTTGAAATAGATGTGATACTAGCAACACATGATTCATTTTAACTCTAAGCCAATAGGGCATTCTTCAGACACAGGTTTTAAAGATTCATTATAGAATCAGAGAGAGAGAGAGAGAGAGAGAGAGAGAGAGAGAGAGAGAGCGTCTTCATATTAGATAAAGTGGCATAAGAAGAAGCCAAAGAATTATCTTTCGTCGATAGCCCCTCACCAAGAATGTTAGTTGATCAACTAAGGAGCCAAGAATATTGAAAGAACTCAAAGAATCATTTATCCCAGTAAGAGAAACATAATATTTTTATACTTCTTACAAGTATGTATTCCGCTGAAGTGTCAAGCTAAGAATACTCTCCTCCATTAGACATTTTTCCTTGAGTCTTCAATTAGACTAGAGAGAATTTTAATGACTATCCCCTCCAACTTCTAGAATTGTAGAAGCACATCGGGTATAATACACCAAATTCGATAGCTCTTCCTCAAGAGCCAGAGGACCAAATCTAAAGAAGGTTAACACGTCCTAATCTAAAGAAGGACCTATGTCCGTTAAGGCTTTGTAAAGGCTACCCTATCGAACAAAGATAGAAACCATCGACAAAATGGCAGGATCAACCTAAGAAAGGGAAATATCTATAAATTTGTGGTTATTAGTTGACATAACTCTCTTCAATTATAGAAAAATAATATGTCGTTAAAATGCAGGTGATGAAGAAACCGAGGTATTGCCTTAAGAAATTGCAAAACTGACTCTTCAAGAATCGTGCGATGACTTGTAAAAAAAAAGCAATATCAACGTTGTAGATAGCCTCATGAAAAAACTTGAGTGATTCAATTTCTAAAGTTCAATATGATGGAACCTATGAAAAGATGTTTTTGACATGGGACACATTTAAGGCACAATTTCCAAGGACATTGATGTCACCTCTTGGATTTCTATTAAAACCATAATTAGGGATGTAAATTGTACCATCCAATGGATACCAACGAAAAATACCCACAATAGACAGGATAAAAATACGCAAAATATATACGAGTACTGACATGTGTAATTACCTATTAAAATAAGCAGGTATGAATGCGGATACATGTACCTTAATAGTTAGTTTCCGCCTGTCTCATATCCTCACAATATATATTTATATATTTTAATCTATATGATAAAAAATATATGTCTATCTCTTTAAAAATACATCACAAATAATCTATTACACATTTTAATATAAGTGATTGGTTTTTTATATAATTCAACAATGAATATTTTGTTAAAAAGTTAAAACGATTTGATATTTTTCAATTTATAGATTTATTTTTACCATAGTAGTTAGTGTAAGGCATTTAGTTCTAAGGCAGGTTCTTTGTGTAAGACATTGGTACACTTGAAAACTGTACATTGACAATCACATAAAAAAAAAACTAGTTTCTTTCATAATCCAAGAAGTACATTTGACACACTTGTAAAATATAATTGTCTTATTAGTCTAATTTCATTTCAGGGTATCGTGTATGCATGTTTCATTGCAACGCGTGTTATATTTTCTTTTATGTGATGGATCTTCTTTTTATCCTTTGAGAGGTATTCAAGTGTGAATACATTTTACTGACCACAAACTGTAATATTGATATAGGATTATCACAAGGGATTTTCTTTTCCTACCTAGTGGGGTTCTTCTTCTCCTCTAGTGAAAAGACAAAAATATTCTTAAATTTCATAAATTAATTTACAAATTCTCATTGGAGGTGGACTTCGCAAGTTAACTTACGAAATAATCTAAGAATTTCTAAAAATAAGGTGAGTTCGCAAGTGAATATGTGAATCCACCTTGTTTTTTTTTAAAATAAGGTGAATTCGCAGATTCACATATGAATTCACCTTATTTTCTAAAAATAAGGTGAATTTGTAAGTTAACTTGCGAATTCACCTTATTGAGTGGATTCGTAAGTTAACTTACGAAGTTTGGGCTGGGAAGATTTATAAAACATTTAACACAATTCATACCATTCATTTAACTTAATTCATAAAATTACATAGTAGATGCAAAAAATTAGATTACATATTATTATAAACGGGAAGCTGTGGACGTTGCAACATCTTGATAACATCTTCCGTTGATCTACGAAGCGACGCATCCATCTCAATCAAATCTTTTGACGAGTACCGATAAAAGGTCTCCCACATAACCTCTCGTCGTCGTTCTTGACTAAAGCCGGTGAACGACTTTTCTTGACATCCGTGAAGGTGAACGATACTCCAGCTTGACTACCTTGCGATTATCTGGATACTGCAACAATGAATGCAGTGTCGTAATGAGCTCGTCGTACGGGGTGTCCCGCGAGAGTCTGAATTGTATTGGCTCACGTGCAGCGGTGAGGTAGACAAATGCAATATGTGGATATGTTTTTGTCATTTTTCTGGTTTTGGTTTGTGATGGAGAAATGAATGAGTTGCAGACCCAATTTATAGCAAAATTCATAACAGCTAACATTTCACAATTTAACTTACGAAATCATCTCTGTGTTATTTTTCTTAAATAATCAGGCATAATTCGCAGGTTAACTTATGATTAACCTGATTTAGTGCATTTCGCAAGTTAACATGCGAATTATGCAGAAACAGAACCAAAACTCAGTTTTGGCTGAAACAAAATTTTGTTTTGTAGTCTTTTTGATATTCAAAAAGTAATACATATAGATAAAATGGAATATACATAGAACTTATATATATATATATATATATATGTGTGTGTGTGTGTGTGTGTGTATTAAAACGATAAGATTTCAATGTTTCGATAATACATACAAAAATGGTTCGGTTATATTCTAAAACGAACCGAAAAAATTATCCCCGCTTAAATCTAAAACCGATTCATTCTTTGATTTATCCCTATTGGCTTCTCTCTCAAGATCCATCAAATGAGTGAGCTCTATCATTCTCTCCAAAAAATGATCCGGCCAAGTTTTCGAGATAAGTGGCCGGAATAGGACAACCCGACTTCAAATATACTTGAACAAAATGACGTGACCGTAGATAGCCAACACACACAATGTGTCCGGATGGATCAATACGCGGTGGAGCTTGTAGAGGAAAAAAGTTTCCAAAAAATCATATCTTGTCAAGTCGACGCGTACCAAGTTATAAGAACTTGCTATTAGATGTCGCATTTCCGAGAAGCACATCCATTTTCAACTGGTGCGTGGACGGTAACACTCAGAGCAAGAGCATGGTGAACTTTATTAAAGTTTTCCTTTGTCGTGTATAGACGCATATAAAGTTCACTATTTGAGGTCAATTCCGAGGTAAGTTTTTTCCAAACAAGAATGTGTTGCTCCTCCCTTTGGTCAAGTAAAGCGGATACGACCCGAAACCCGCAATTACCACTGCTTCCCACATCCATGATATTTTCAATATGGTTCTGCATAAATAAAGGCATCTCATCAATGTATATTATCGGTGGTGGTGGTAGTGGTGGTGGTGGCGGTGTTGGTGTCTGAGGTGGTTTTGAAATTCGCGCTCCTTTTTTGGCACTTATCTTGGATTGTGGGATTGGAGAATCCGGGAATAATTCATTGACAACTTTGTGATAAGAAGGAGTACGTTTGGTTGTCTTTGTCAGTGATTTCATCTTTTTTGTTTTCCTTTGGTTGGGTCGGAGGCTTCATATTGGCTGTTTCTGGAAATGCCACTTTTCTCAATTGTTCTTTAATATGCAACTTTGTAGCTTCGGCCGCTTTGGAAAAACTGTGTACTTTGATTTCCAACTCAGTTGTGATGATTATGTTGGAACTACCTTCCTTTGCCGACTCGTAATCATCGAAACATAGCCTTTTTCAATGAGTGAATATCTCATCCAATCGAATAGGGGAGTTGAGTTTCATTTTTTTGGAAATAATACAAGCACACGGGAGTCCATAAGTTGCCCGCATCGTACACCCACATTTCACACTATCGAGACCCGTTGTTTCCACTCATTTTGCTTCTTCAAAATAAAATTCAATCCTGCCCGAGATATATTGTGAACCAACTGTGCATAAAGAGTTTTGTCTTTGAACCGGTGTTCCAAGACAATTTTGCTCCTTCCAAATGTTGTTTGAATTTCATTTTGTTGGTTTGTGAGCATTTGGTTCACAACATCCCAATATCTACATAAGTCGCCCTTACTATCACCCAATCACTTCTTCAAAGCCGTATGTGCATATTCCACTTTATTAGTGGTTGTGTTCCCCAAATGTCTAACATGGTTTGTCCATGCACACACCATTTTCTATTTCACTTGATCAAGAATAGTGGATTCAATATATTTCAAAAAATTGGGATATTCGATAGAAGAATTAAGAATACCCGTCCATGCACTCATAATCTTCTCCACCACAACACCAGATTTGACAATTTGGCTGTCTTCGTCTTTCTTCTTTTTGGTGCCAACCATTGGGTTTTAGCCTTGCTCTAACATTTTTTGTGATGTGATACCGACAAGTAAAGCGGTAGACGACGGAAACACGGTGGCAACCACATTCATGAGAGCATTATCTCGATCGATGATGATAACCAAAGGCATGTTTTTTTCATCTTTCAACAAAGTCTTGCATACACCCAACGCCCAAGTGACGTTGTCTTCCTTCTCAAATTCCATGAAGCAAAAACCAACCGAAAATGTCTTGTCGGTAGAGGTGACACCAACAATTTCAAGAAGTGGAAGCCTATATTTATTTGTCTTGTATGTCGAATCAATCATTAGAACGGTTGGAAACCTATTGAACAAATCGATACTCGAAGGATGCGTCCAAAATATATCACGGACACTTACATTGTCATCATAAACTCTACGTCTCGAAACATATTTATTATCGTCCAAACATTTCAATAAATGTTGCATTTCGGACCTCGGGCCCCTTTGAGCAACATGTTGTTTGTATAGATAATTGTAAATCAATTTTATATTTGACACACATCCCGCTCTATTCCGTTTCAAACTGGAAAGTATATTTTTAGGCGCAACTTTGATCAGCGACAATTCGAAAACATATTTCTTCTCTTCCACCTTAAGCTGACAAACAATAGGATTCCCATGTTACTTGGTCTCCAAGTTATGATTATGCATTCCGAAAATCATAGTCAACCGCCATAAATTGTCCACTCTACAGTAACCGCGCAACTTGAACAGACACCCACATTTCCTTGAACCCGTGTTTTGTGTTGTAGCTTGCGGATTTTTGGAACGTATGTTCCACTTCTCTCACATGTCAGAATAACAAATGGTTGCCGATTACTACTCCCATTGCCGGACCTCGCGATCACAACGCCAAAACCAAGTTTGCTTGCTCCTATTCTAACACAATCAACCATTTGTTGACGAGTATCAAAAGTTTTGTCATTTCAAAATTTATCTTCATTATCGATCACAACATCAATCGTACTATCTACTTCTTTGACCACGATCAACTTATCGTCTATGTTCACTTTATCCGTAATCGGAACCTTCACAATAGCCTTGACAATGTTGTCGGGGTGCACCATACCTATAACATATAAAATTATGTTAAAACTAGACAAATTACCATAAAACAAAATTCTGGTTTGAGGCATCAGGGAATATTTCGGAAGTTAACTTGCGAGTTTAATTTTGTGAAATTCGCAGGTTAACTTGCGAAGTGACGCTGTTTCATGCAGTACTTTAACATAGTTTTGATTTTGGGTGTGGGTTGAGTGGTTTTTGTGTTTTTGTAGAAAATGAATGGAATAAGGAAAAAGGTGACCATGCAACTATACAAAGAGACACTTCGTAAGTTAACTTACGAATTCACCTAAAAAGGTGAATTCGTAAGTTAACTTACGAATTAAGTTGATTTTTTCAAATCTTAACGTTTAAAATAATAATCGTACAAAATAAGGTGAATTTGCAAGTTAACTTGCGAATTCACCCAGAAAGGTCACTTCACATGTTAACTTGTGAATTCACCCAACAATGTGAATTTGCAGGTTAACTTGCAAATAATATTTTTGATTTTTCAGAGGTGTGAGAGAAACCCACTAAGTGGGTGAAGAAATCCCCTAATCATGATAGTCTATACCTTATGTGGCGGTTGTTTGAGAAAAACTAATTAGAACACTAGAGAATGATAGTTAATTCAATTTCGTTCTAATTATTTCAGGGCACCGGAGCCAATTGTGCCTTAAAAGACATTACACAAAGGAATGAAGTACAATGCAACTGGTGATAAGAGTCAGGGGAAAATAACTAGGAAGTGAGTGAACATTTACACAAGTTTAAAGTATTTTTTTGTTCATTTATTAACATGCCGTGTTATTGCCTTCTCGCTGATATAACTTTCCTTTATTATGTTTTTAAATTTTCAAAGGGATCAGCACCTGCATAAGTTGGTCTTTTAAGCATTGCAACATGACGCTCATGTAACTGTATGTTCGACGAGAGGTTTGCTTTGATAATGACTTGTTCTTATGTTACATATTTGTTTTCAGTCTTAACTTTTTGAAGATTTTTCTATGTTGTGTTGGCAGAAACAATTGGATGGTAAAATAAACGTGGAGATTCCTGGAATTTTGTGTAGTTGCTGTAACAAAGTGGTACTTTTTCTTATTATACAATAAATGTTATGTCGTCTATCGGCTTTAAGTAAACGTCTTACAAGTTTTTTCTGAACATTTTTTTTTGATGATGATCAGGCCATGCCCTTCTACATTTGAAGCACATGCTGGCTCGACATCCCGACGCAAGCCGTACATTTTTATTTTAACTTATACAATGTAAGATATTAGGTTAAGATAATTCTGGATTACTTCGAAAATCGTGTTTGTTCACTTTCCGAACAAAGTATTTCGACCCTAATTTTGCCTGGGTTCACGAAATCTTTGCGGGGATAATTCTCGAAGAACAATCGGTTTTCTGGCAATCGAATACTGATTTTGAATGTAGAGATTAATGATCGGTTTTTTCCTCTGCGAACCGAGGCCAATTGACTCCATAAATAGGAGATCAAAATTTGAAACGAATAGACACACCTTCGGTGCTTGGACCCCTGACGGGCGTCAGCCTTGGAACCCGTTCGATTATTCGTATTCGATTACATTGGCTCAACGAGCATGCACTCCGCACTTCCCTAACTCGTTTCCGAACTTAACGTATAATTGCATTGGCCTTTAGTAAATCACATTACTACTAAAATACATTGGTGATGATAAAATCACCAACATACAATAGATGTTGGTTACTACGCGTCATTGTTTGACACTAGTACAATACTTGTTGGAAAACTGAAACGAGTGTTCTAGTATATGGTGTTTTGGGAATTGACCTGTGTTTTTTTTGTTGCAGTTACCTGCACATATTCGCTGATGGAGTCTCACTACATGAGTTGTCCATTTCTATGTTGAAAAAGAAAATAATTTCTATGGGTGCCAATAGTGATGGTCGCTGTAGTTATTTGTGAACAAGGAGTGCGTCTTTTATGCTGTGATGGATGCCCGAGAACTTTTCGCTTAGGTGAAGTCTTTACTACTTATTGATTTAGACAAGAGCTAGAATATCAAGTTTTTATTCTAAAATCCAATTGATCTTCTCTTAATAATATTAAAAATTGAAGCTGATGTTATCTTGCAATAGCCTCTGAGATTTATACTAGCTTTTGGAACATAAACACTCTTCATTGTGTCTTTGATTATAAGTAATTTGATGTATTTTGATATAAGTATATTCAATTTTGATTAGAGGATTGTGTTATCAGTAATGTATCATGTAGTCAATTTAATGGTGTACTTGAAGTTTTGTTTTTATAATCCAAAAAAATAAAAGAATGGATCTCATAGTTTTTGAATTAATTATTAATTATACTTTTTCTAAAAATATTTATCAATTTGATGATATGCTACTACAAGGTGTGATCAGAATGGTGATAATAAACCGTTTCAATAAAAATAGATACAGGTATGACCTAAAAATGTATATGAAAAAAAATAGCCAAAAAAATTAGCGTCGGCTACCATCGACACTATATAATGACGTGTAATATTTTTTTGTTGAGGGGCAACCCAATCACATATCAGCACGTGGCACACCTTATATGATGATGTGTCCTAACATAGCGACGCACATATCTGACTCTAAATAATGACGTGTAATTTTTTGTTGTTGAGGTCATCCTTATAAGAATTGAACACGTGGCGCATGTTAGCGTCGGTTAACGCATACGCTAAAAGGTTAGACCGACGCAAAGCTAACGCTATCGTCTTAACTTCCAACTTTGGAGAGTCAGTCCAGCACCGACACTCGGCCGACGTTAAACCATATTAGTGTCGATTTTTTGCCTATAAGCGAGGGTTTATGGCCGACGCTAAATCACTGTTTTCTTGTAGTGGGGACTACACTCGTTATAGAGGAATCAAAATAATTTATGTGTAGGATTTACTTATTTCTTTTTCACTTTAAATTATTCTGCTACTGCTTACTCTTACTAAGAACTTGAACTTGATCAGATTCATAAGCTATTGTTCTTAAAAGCAAAAGTTTATCAAATACACAATTCAAACCCACACCCCATGTCTTGTGTATTTTTCTCACCTTCAAGATTCATGTTTAAGATACATCAAACGGCTCCCCATATTTTTCGCCTTAAAGATAGTTGGTGGTCACAACTTCTCCTCACTATAAATAGAGTGTTTCATTCTCAGGTACAAAATTTCAAATTCAAATTTATTGACTATTCTCTTTCATCTACTAACTTGAGTGTTGGTGTTCTAACCTTGCAGGCCCCCTTCGTCACCGCACCTAAAATTCAAGTCCGTTGTTACATGTCACAACCACCGTTCTCCGATCAATTATGGTTACATAGCAGAACAAGCTTAGATATTTTATTCAATCACAGTTTTCTTTAGGTTGTTAGTTATCAAATGAATTTTGTCGTAAGAGATAAAACCTTGAACCGGAAACTTACATTTATTTAACTCAAATAACGTAAAACATATGAGTTACCCATTCACCTTTATTTAATTGTAGTTTAATGACGTCAAATATATTATAAAGTCCTGTTTATTTATTTATGATCTATATGTGAATAATTCAGCTAAAATTATATTAATAATAATACACATACTAAAATATAAAATTTGATGACATCATCATAAATAAATATTGAAAACAATTTTTTAAACAATGAAATGATATATAAAAAAAGAAATAATATTTAAAATATTTAAAATATTTAAAATATTATCATAAAAAATATATATAGAACTAATACAACCTGGATCTAATTATTGTTAAAATTAAGAAGTAGCCCAACAATCTGGTGTGCAAAAAACATATCTTGTTGAACAATAATGATACCAATGATAGGAGTATCATCTTTTAACATTTTCAATGGTGACGAAATCGCCAGTGTTGACCGTCACTAGTTCAAGATAAAAAGGATTTAGAATAATATTGTTGGTCAAAATGTCTAAGTATAACATATTGTATCTATTTTAAAATATGTTATTTGAAGTGTGTGCATATTCTAGGTTTAAAACATAATAATAATGACGAAAACAATTTTATACTACTATCTTTATTATAACTAGAGAGGTTTTAAGTAAGTGGACAATTAAACTAATATACTTTTACACTTTATATTCAGTTAAATTTTATAAATGTTCAATTTATGAAATAAAATTTTAAATTATCCTAATAAATATTAATATGACGTTACTTAATTGAATGGAGGTTTAAAGAATGTTTAAATTTTATGAAAAACAGTCAACCGTCTTTTAATTTTGTGTTAGGTGACTTCTTTTATTTGGTAAGGAATGGGGTGGTGTGGTGGAGCCTTATGCCATGTTTGATTTCAAAAGTGTTTGAATTGTTCTTGAGTCTATGTCAGGATAAATAAATGTCTTTAAACTTTACTTCGATATGACATTATGTGGCTTGGAAGATTTAGAAAATGAAACAGTTATTTTTTGTTGGGAAAGTTCGTTAGTAAATCTTTAGATGTACAAGGAAGTGGAACTCACTGACTTGGCTTGACATTTAAGGGTACGCTGGTTAGCCAACTGTATTCCTTTTGTTTTATGCCTTTTGTTTTATGCAAGAGTTCATGTGCACTTTCCTCCAACTTGCTCTGTCAAATATTTGATGAACTATATTCCTTTTGTTTTATGCAAGAGACTTAGCACATACAAGGTCATTAACTTAAGAGTTAAGCAATTCACAAACAAAATTATCTCAAACTAAGAAGAAGGCTTGTATTTAAAGGCACCCAAAATTAGGGTTTGAAAACACCAAAACTTATTCAATTTCAAAGCAATTACTAAAGGTTAAATAATCTTAATTAGATAATTAAAACATGTGTGATTTTTGTAACAAGCTAACTCAAGATGAGATTCATGAGCAACAAACATAGAAGACAAAGCTTCAATACACAAAACAAATCACCTAATTGATTATCAACATCACAAGAGATGGGAAACACTTGTCTAAAACACTTGTCTAAATCAATGATGGATTATATAAATCAAATGTAAAAAAGAAAAATTGATACTTATAAGTCCTAGGGCAGTGGCATATCCCTATTATAGGCATCTATCATGATCTTACAAAGAACTTCAAGCAATGTTATCAAATTAACAAGTTAAAGTGTCATGACAACATATAAAGATGTAGTCTCTAATGCATAAGGGCAAAGGTGTTCATGAAGGATTAAAATTAGGGTTCTCAAATGTTATGTACTATAGATAACACTAACTAAACATTGAGTAACCATGAAGAGACATAATACAAGAGCTTATGAGAAAATATTAAAGAACTAAAATAAAAAAGACAACAACAAAGAGATCAATTTAGCTTCACATGCTGCCAAAAATAGATGACAATGAAATGTTTCTCTATGGTTCATAGAAGCATAAGAAAGAAGATGAAGAATAGGTATGAAATCAAGATTCAAACATCAAAGAAATGGACATGAATGTCCTCAAATAATCCCACACATAAAATGTAAGTATGAAATGCGCCTAAGAGGTGAATTAGGTGTTTAAATTTTTTATCGGTTCTTTATGATACTTGATGCAATATTTTTGATTTGGTGAATGAAGGTGTGTGAGGATTCTTTATTTTTTGGTTAAGATATTTATGAAAGCGGTAAATGCTGAAAAATAAAGAACACAAGGATATATCCTGGTTCACCTCACAGATCGAGAGTACTCCAGTCCCCTTACAACATGCAAGAGATTTCACTATAGTTAGAATAATTGTACAGCCTACTCACACCAAAGGTGAAGCCTACTATCTAACCTATAGGGAGACTAAAGGCTCTTAACACCTTTAAGGTCTAACAACACTAAATGCAAGAAGAACAATCCTCTTCAATGCACAACTTGCTTCCAACAATCCTGGACAACAAGAATACAACAAGTATGAATGATTTTTACAAGAGTTTTGAGTTTGTAAGATTGTAGAACAATATCACTTTGAGTGATTTATCAATGTACTTGATCTTCCCTTCCAATAACAATAATTCACAATGACTTAGAGATATAGATTGCTCAAGATTTTCTGGTTTATGTTATGTGAAAGTATGTAGAAAATCTCATATGAAAGTATGAACACTTGAATGTGAATATTTGAAATTTGAATAAATTTTGATTGGAAGAGGTAAGAAATGAATTTGAAAAATTGAGTATTTATATGTTCATGGAACCTTTTAAAAATATCATAATCTCTTCATTTTAATCATGAACAAGTGCCAAGATTAGAGACAAATTTTTAGTGAAAGGGTGCATGCATGAATTCTGATTTTTCAAAAACGTGCAGGGTGCAATCGATTGCACCTTTATGCAAATCGATTGCACGGGATCTAAAAGAATGGAATTTCAAAAACTTACAGTGAGAAATCGATAGCACCATTGTGCAAATCGATTGCACTTAGTTAAAAAGTGAAAAAATTTCAGCATGCAATCGATATCACCCTCAAACAGAAGCGTTTTTAAGTTTTTCATTCAGTATGCAATCGATTGCACCTTTGTGTAAATCGATTGCACAGTAAGAAAAATGCAATTTTTGATTTGAAACTTAGTGAAATCAAATGTGTATGTTATGCAATCATGTTAGGAACTTTGAGCATCTAAAACTTAAGTATTTGTGAGACATTGTTATTATACCTTCTCAAAGTTTGTCAAATGCCTTGAGTCAAAGTCTTGATCATGATGTTTTAACTTTAGAGTGTATTATGCCTTGATAAATATCTTTGCCTTCTTTCCATGAGGTTTGTCTTCATCAAAATATGATATAATGATTGATATTGAGAAGCTTGATTCTACATTCTCCCCCTTTTGATGATGACAAACACCCTTCTAAGATGCTTTGAATTTCCGGATTTGACTCCCCCTCAATGTGTGAATTTTAAGAATGTTGGAGAGTTTTTGGTACCTTAAAATTTAGGACAAGGAAATAACAAGCACCAATGCACCTTTCTCCCCCTTTGACATTATCAAAAATAAGGGAAAAATGGGTGAAGTATATGGCATATAGTTTATCATGACATATGCACTTAAAGTTAGTAATGCATACTGCATAAATAAAAGTTAAACATAACATAATTGAAACAAATTCTTAACAAGCAACCATTGTTGTGGTACTAAGTACCTTACATATCCAAATTAAATTGAAGTACAAAATCTGAAACTTAAACATAATGAAAATAACATAACAACTTAAGATGAACAAAGACATAATAAAGCATAAGTCAAGATTGATCCATATCATTGTTTGGCCCGAGATAAGGATGGTATCTTGGTGGAGGGATGGCCGGGTTGTTTGGATCATACAGAGGGATGTATAAATGTGAGTAAAGATAAGAAAATTGATTGTTCACATTGTTTTGAAAGTTGTTGATCCTAGTTGTTGTGGACTCATTGATGGAAGACATTTGAGAATTGATATTTCAGTTGAGGGCAGCAAATTGTTGGGTCATGTAGTCCATCATTTCTTGGTTACTTGGCCCTTGAACATTCGGAGCTTGAGGAAAAGGAACCTCTTCATCACCATCAACCTCTTGATTGCCTTCATTTTCAACATCTTCACCAATGTAGACATAAGCCTTTGATTCCGCATTGTAGATGACACCCATTCTTGCATCCACATTCTTGATAGTGATTTTGTTGCTAGGACCATCCATGGAAAAAGCCTCAAAGCCTTCAAAACTAACATTAAAGTCCTCCAAAATCCGGGTAATAAACCATTCATACGGTAAAAACTTTGACTTCTCATTATACTTTGTCATATGAGTCAATATCATTTTAGCCCAATTTACTGCAATGTTATTTTTCCGAGCAAATAGTAGTTGCATCTCTAAACCGGTAAGGGTGCAATGATTACCGGCTCTTGGAAACAAGACATAGGCCATGAAATAATGGAATAGCCTATCATCAAGATGAAATATACTGGCGGACCAAGAATCTCTAGATGGTTCAACACCACCTAGAGAACGAACTCTTTTTGCATGAAAATCTTGTTCCGAAATCCGACCAAGACTATAGTAAAAGGACCTTTTCTTATAAGTTTTCCATTCTTCATCATCACCATCATATAATGAACTACCGGTACTCGGTATGGCTAAGATTCTTCCTAATTTTGAAGAATTCAACACAATCTTTTTTCCATTAACAAAAGTGACAAGTTGTCCATTTTTCACATGCAAATTGCAAAAAAATAGCCTAACAAGATCCGGGTAGTATGGTCCGAATGATGAAATCAAAGGTTCTAACCCATAAGAAATTAAATCTGTTTGAAAGGTAAAGCATTTGGTAGGAAAAGTTGATAGCATACCATACTTAGGTGTGGAGACAAGTTTGTGTTGAAAGTGTTTGGAGAACATCTCTTCTTGTTGAGCAGTGAGTGGAATATGAGCTGTTGATGATGAAGAAGCTGGACCTTTTCCTTTTGCAGCAGCTGAAGCCTTTCTCTTTTTTCTAGAATCCATGAGTTTGAGTTAGGGTTTGGAGAAAAATTGGGGTTTGATAGTGGATTTTCGGAATTGGGTATGAGTGAGGAAGAAAATGGCTTTTTTTGAGAGTTTATGATATGTTTGTTGGAAATAGGTAGTGGGAAGTGATTGATTATTGGGAAAAGAATTTATGATAAAGAGATGGAGTGGGTATGGATGTGATTGGGTAGAGGAGAGATGGTCAAAGTGATGTAATGGGTCAAGGAAGTAGGTTAAATGGGATAGTAATGAGAAGGAATCAATTCTGACCAAACCATAAAAGCATAATAAAAGGCTATTTTTGCACAGGTGCAATCGATTTGCACTTATAAGCAATCGATTTGCATAGACCAAAAATACGTGTTTTTACAAAAGTTACAGCGTACAATCGATTTGCATCTATGTGCAATTGATTGCAGGCAGTGAAAATGTGAGAAAAGCTACTGTAAGTGCATGTGAAGGTTTAGAGACTTATATATATATTATCATTTAAGTATACTAAACATAAAACGCACATATTTTAATACATTTATGCACATAAAACAAATATAAGAAGGATTAGAAGAAGAGATGCATTTGATAAAATTTTAAAAATAATAAAATGTGCACCTTAATTGAAGTGAATATTTTATGTATCACTTTCATCCAAGATCCCAAGTTCTCTTCGAATTTTATAAAATGGTTCACGAGCAAGCGACTTTGTAAAAATATCTGTGAGTTGATTATGAGTATCCCAAAAGTGACTTCGACATCTCCTTGAAGTACATGATCACGAAGAAAATGATGTCGAATGTCGATGTGTTTGGTTCTTGAATGTATGACTGGATTTTTTGTAATGTTGATTGCACTTGTGTTGTCACATTAAAGAGGAATGCATCCAAGATCAAGTCCGTAGTCACGAAGTTGTTGCTTAAGCCAAAGAATTTGTGCACAACAACTACCTGCTGCTATGTACTCCGCTTCGGCCGTGCTAAGAGAAACACATGCTTGTTTTTTACAAGCCCATGATACTAATGCATTTCCAAGAATGTGACAAGTAACACTTGTGCTTTTTCTATCAGTTTTACAACCTGCATAATCCGCGTCAGAATAACCAATTAAATTGCAAAAACTACCTTTTGGATACCATAAACCGACATTGGTTGTTCCTTTGAGATACTTCATTATTCGCTTGACCGCCATTAGATGAGATTCTTTTGGATTTGCTTGAAAGTGAGCACGAAGACAAACACTAAACATTATGTCAGGACGGCTTGCCGTCAAATATAATAAAGAACCAATCATACCTCGATACTTTGTAATATCAATTGGAATACCGAATTCATCTTGATCAACATATGTACTAGAGCCCATTAGAGTATTCATCGCTTTGCAATTATCCATATCAAATATTTTCAACAACTCTTTGCAATACTTGGATTGATTGATGAAGATTCCATCTTTAGTTGCTTAATTTGTAGTCCAAGAAAGTAATTCATCTTACCCATCATGGACATCTCGAATTCTCCTTGCATCATCAATGAAAATTCTTCACACATTTCTTTGTTAGTCGATCCAAAAATGATATTATCAACATAGACTTGAACCAATAAAGTGTTACTTTTGATTTTCTTAATGAATAAAGTTTTATCAACCTTACCCTTTTCAAAACCTTTTTCACAAAAAAATTGTTAAGCCTATCATACCATGCTCTTGGTGCTTGCTTTAAGCCACAAAGAGTCTTTCTCAACTTAAAGACATGTGAAGGATTCTTGAAGTATTCAAATCCCGGGGGTTTTTTGACATAGACTTTTTCATTGATGTAGCCATTCAAGAATGCACTTTTGATATTCATTTGATAAATCTGAAAATTTAATGAACAAGTGTGATACGGTGAACTGACTTTGAGATTTTTGTATCGCAAATGTGCGGATAGCAAGAGTCGCCACCGACTTTTCTTTTATCCAATTAAGGGAAGGTAAAAAGTACAGAAAAAGACCTTCGTTAGATTCTGAGTAAGGGAGAAGGTTATGAAAAGGGAAGGTATTAACACCCCTTTCCATCCGTAGTTATCTACGGGCTCTTAGTTGCTCTTAGATCATTTTCAAAAAAAGTGCTTTCTGTGTGTTTGACAAAGATGTTTTGAAAAGGCATTTCGCTTTGACTTTGTAATGATTCATGTAGGAATGTATACAAAGTGTTTGGAAATGTTTCGTTTTGAAAAGAGTTTGAACTTTGACAAAAAGTGTGAGGTGTGAAAAGTATTTTGATAGAGCAAGCAACTAAAAGTCTTATTACCTACTCAGAATGGTCGTTTTCGTGTTGTTTTACGTTTCTTTAGAAGAGTGCTATCCATACCATTAGTTGGTAGGTAACCCTATTCGTTGGATGTAAGCGGGACATTCGAAGGGATATCGGATGGTCATAGAAGGCAACTTGTAGGAAGTATCCTAGCACATTCGAAGGGACTATCATCATTTTTCGTAGGCAACAATCGAGGGTCAAGAGCATGTATTCGTAGGCGACATCGTGGGTCTATGATCTTTGTATCGAAGGGACTATGATGATTTGTTTTGAAGGCAACAGTGCTAGAATACCTCTACGTTCGAGGGACTTGACCATTTGTATTCGTAAAGGCAACGAGAGAGAATTACCCTAAGGGGTGCATGTGTGAAAAGAGTGTGTCCATTCAGATATTTTTATCTTGAAGTTATGTGTGATCTATGTCCAATTTTATCTTGCTATTCACGCCTAAGTACTAGCAGTTTATAGGGTGTAGAAAGTAAATTGCGGAAACATAAAGTGCGGAAAGTAAAGTCCTACGCTATTACATGGCTTTGGGGCAGATACATAATTGAAAGTGCGGAAAATAAAAGTCCTAATTAAACTATTACATCCCATAGGCAGTTACATAATTGGAAAAGAAAAGCAATAAAAATCGTCTGAAGCGGTACAACCTGTGAACAGATACAAAATCGGGAAATTCGAGAAAATTGCATAAGAGGAAAATGTTAGTAAAAATAAGTATTTTTGAATGAGAAATTTTTTTTACGTTAGTAATGACATTAATATGATAAGATAATTTTTTTGGTAATTTTTGGAATTGATTTGATAATTAAAAAAAAATTAAAAGTCATTTAAATGATTAATTAGAAATTAAATTAAATATGCATGCAAAAATAATAATTTTAATTTTAAAAATTAAATAAACATTTTTCTGATAATTATGCAAAAAATAAATATTTTTGGAGTTTCTTAGATGCATGATAAAAAATATTAAAGATAAAATAAATTGGATGGAAAATATTAAGGAAAAATAGAAAAAATATGAAAATATAAGTTAGTTTTGCAAAAGAGAAAAAATAACATGGTCCTGACCAGGTTCGAACCTGTGACCATTGAGAGCATCTTCCAATCCCACACCTTAACCACTGAGCCAACGTGTCTTTTGTGTCATGAGAATACAAAGAATTGTTGTTAAGGGTTTGCGTGTCATGAGTTTGAATTCAAAACACAGTCAGCCGTGTGGACTCCAGTCATAACGAATGGACGAATCAGAGATTTCCCTCGCGCCACGCCAGCCTTCACCGGTCAGAGCAAGTCAACGACGCCGGAGCCCTAACTCCGGTCGTCTTCTCCGATCGAACAAAAGCTCAAACCTGCGAAATAAGAGAAATAAATGGCAAAGGGATACCCTACCCCCCTAAATCGACCATTCCGAGTTCAATGGTGCCATCGTTTTGGCTTTAAAACGACTGTATCGTGAGTTTCGAAGAAGAGAACAAAAACTGCCCTAACAATGGCAATTCGGATTCCGGTTGGCATGGGCTTCATGTAATCACCCAGACCTGTTCTATGATACCCCAGGAACTCATAATGATGGTTAGATTCAGGCAAAACACGATGGAAATTAAAAAACGAATTCAAGAAATATATGCATATGTATGATCATGTAAGGCACGATTCAGGTAGCTTTAGCCATGGTTCTTGACCTGGACTTACCCTATGATGCTTCTGGAACACGATTGAGTGCTCAAATTGGACTGGAAACGGCTGGAGAATGGATTTCGAAAATTGCAATTTTGAGAAAAATTTGAGCAAAGTAAGTGTTGTTGTAGGGGCTAGGGTTTCGTCCTTGGCTTTGTGCAATATGCTCAGTATTTATAGAGTGAGGAATGAGTGCAAAGAGAGTGAAAAAAGATATGGTATTCAATGTGATATTAATTCCTTTCAAATAAAATCAAATTTTGGAGAAAATTTGATTTTCTCTTCCATATGCAAGCTAGCACGAAATTGGCAAGTATTGTGGGCTATCTTGGACCTCAAGTTTGATAAAAATCCAACCCATTTGAAAATATATCTTGTTTTCATATTTTATATAATTTAAATTTGAATTAAATGGTTTTAAATTCAAAAATAAATCAATAAAATAGAATGTGGTCATGGCAAAGCATCAATAGGTCACAAATAATATCATGATCAAGTTTGGATCATAAAATTATAGGCCCATTTAGAAAAAATTGATTTTGACAAATATCTCCTTTTGTGCAATTGTTCAAAAATGCCCAACTTCTGAATGGTGTATTTTACTCAATTTTCCACATTTTTGAGTGTTCTTGGAATTTTTAGAAATCTCTAAGTGTCCTCTAAACAACCTCTTTGGTTTCATCTCAATTGGAGTTTCCATGCTCAATAAATATTCAAAACAAAAAGTTGACTTTTTGTTGACTTTGAAAATGACCTGTAATGTTTTGATCCATACCTTCCAAATGAAGCATTTTTTGAACATTCTTGTGAGACATGAAGTTGTAGAGAATTGAATTTCCTTCAAAATGAGATGTGGTGGAAATTTTTTTGAGAAAGTATGAAGAAGTTATGCTCAGTCAAAGTTCAGTTGACTTTTCACTGAAAAACCCTAATTTGGAAAGTTTGACTTTTGAGCAAATCTTGAGTTTTCTTGATGAATCATGATCAACCCTTGATCAAATGATGAATGTAACTTCAAAATGAGGATGTTGACCAAAAATCATGAAGTTTGACTGTATGTTGACCACAGTTGACTTTTTGTCCAATACAACTGATTTTCAACCATCTGAGCAATTGTCTGAGGAAACTTGACTTGTGAGGCTTGAAACTTGACATGTAGAATCTTTGAAGCATATGAGGAGGCATGATGAACATTGGAGATGTTGGAAGTCCATCTTGATCTGAGAATTGCCAAACCCTAGTTTGGGTTGATTGTCTAGGAGAGGGTTTGTCTGGTCAACCCTTGTGAAATCCTTGAGCATGGGTGTATGAAATGTCTTGAGAAGTAGGAGGGAAAATTTTGGGGTATGACAACAAGCATAAGCAAGTAAAAGACGAATAGCTTCTAACCTTGCAACAGGAGCAAATGTTTCTTGATAAGTGCCAAAATGTAGTTATTTTGTATATACATTTTGTGGCACTTATCCGTTCTTTTGTTGATATTCTTCGAATAAATCCCCCGCTTTTTGTATAAATGTGTACATAATAGAATAATTGAGTTTTTGTGTAAATATTGTATCATTTGATAGTTTTTCATCTCTTTTATAGGTATTCATTCATAATTGGAGCATTGAGTAATAAAGGTCAAAGGCTAAGCTTCAAGAGTGCGATTTTGCACAATACGTCATCGAATAAAGCTCAAATTCAACACAACAAAAATCATCAATTTGGTTTATATTTCTTCATGGTTGGATAGAGCATTGAATAAGCTTTCCAACGCTTCAAACCGGGCTCAATTCCGAGTTACGATTCTCAAGATACGACAAAAATAAACCAAATTGATGATTTTTATTGTGTTGAATTTGAGCTTTATTCGATGACGTATTGTGCAAAATCGCACTCTTGAAGCTTAGCCTTTGACCTTTATTACTCAATGCTCCAATTATGAATGAATACCTATAAAAGAGATGAAAAAACTATCAAATGATACAATATTTACACAAAAACTCAATTATTCTATTATGTACACATTTATACAAAAAGCGGGGGATTTATTCGAAGAATATCAACAAAAGAACGGATAAGTGCCACAAAATGTATATACAAAATAACTACATTTTGGCACTTATCATTTCTTCAAAGTCGATTCCTTCTTCTTTATTGTAACCTTGAGCCACCAACCTTACTTTGTTTCAAAACATTATACCATTCTCATCAAGTTTGTTTTTAAACACTCATCGGGTACCTATGATGTGTTTATCACTTGGCCTAGGAACAAGTTCCCAAACTTGATTTCTCTCGAATTGATTTAATTCTTCTTGCATAGAAATTATCCATTGATCGTCTCCTAAGGCTTCATCAACTTTGGAGGGTTCAATTTGAGAAATGAACGCCATGTTTAAGAAAGCATCTTTGAGATTTAATCTTGTTGTAACTCCATGACTAATATCACCAATGATTTTATCAATAGGATGGTCTCTATGAGTTCTCCATTCTTTGGGTAGATCATTGATGTTTGAATCTTGTTGTGGTACTCTTTGTTGATGTTCCGGTTGATTTACATTTTGATTATTTGAAAATTCTTCCGGGGGTAAATCTATAATATCATCATTATCACACACAACTATTTCCTCCTTAGAGGTGTTATTTTCATCAAAAGAAACATGCATAGATTATTCAATAGTTAAAGTTCTTTTATTATAAATTCTATATGCTTTACTAGAAAGCGAATAACCAAGAAATATACCTTTGTCAGATTTCTCGTCAAACTTAACGAGATTGTCTTTGTCATTGTTGAGAACAAAGCATTTGCATCCAAAGATATGAAAGTGAGCAATGTTTGGATTTCTTCCCTTGAAGAGTTCATATGGAGTCTTTTTCAAGATAGTTCTAATGATAACTCGATTTCCAACATAACATGCCGTACTAACCGCATCTGCCCAAAAATACTTTGGTAGATTTGCATCACTAAGCATCGTTCTTGCAAGTTCCACTAGAAACCTATTCTTTCTTTCAACTACTCCATTTTGTTGTGGAGTTCTTGGTGCTGAAAAATTATGAGAGATACCATGTTCTTCACAAAATTCTTCAAATGATGCATTTTGGAATTCTCCACCATGGTCACTTCTTATGGATACTATCTTTAGTGATTTTTTATTTTGAATTTGCTTTGCATACTTCTTAAAGGCTTTGAAAGCATCACTTTTCTGCACAAGAAACAAAGTCCAAGAATATCTAGAAAAATTATCAACAATAACTAAAGCGTATGCATTACCTCCGAAGCTTCTTGTTCTTGATGGACCAAATAAATTCATGTGCAACAATTGTAGTGGCCTTGTAGTGGACACCACATCCTTAGATTTGAAAGTTGATTTTGTTTATTTTCCCTTTTTACAAGCATCACATAATTTATCTTTGACAAACTTTATCTTTGGTAAGCCAATAACAAGATCATGTTTGGTTAATTTATTTAAGTGCTCCATATGAATATGGGCTGCCCTTTTATGCCATAACCATGATTCATTATTGTTTACCATGAGACATTTTACTTTCAAAGATAAATCGTCTAAGGAAATCATAAAAATATTATTAATTCTTTTACCTTTGAGTGTTACCTCATTGGTGACTTCATTAATAATCAAGCATTCATCTTTAGTAAATTTGATCTGGAAGCCTTTGTCACAAAGTTGGCTAATGCTAAGAAGATTGTGCTTTAGTCCTTCAACATAAAGAACATCTTCAATGGATGTGAAAAGTGGTGCACCAACTTTTCCTTTGCCAAGAATTCTTCCCTTGTTGTTATCTCCATAAGTGACATAACCCTTGGCCTTTAAGACTAGATTTGAAAAATGGTTTATGTCACCCGTCATATGTTTGGAACAACCACTATCAAGATACCATAAATTTGAAGTGGTTTTCAAGCACACATACAAAACAAATTAAGTTTTGTTAGGTACCCAAATTGCTTTGGATCCTTCATAATTAGTACCTTTCTTTACCCACACATAATGCCCACTTGGAACACTAAAGTTTCTTACAAAGCAAGCATTAGGTGTGTGGCCTTTAATACCATAATAAAAACAAGTAGGTTCAAAATTACTTCTATATCTAGGAGGATAAGATTTATTCTTAAAAACTCTTTTCTTTTTAGGATAATGTTGAACTACTTTAGGCTTGTTCACTTTCTCTTGGATTGATTGGTTATTAGCCTTAACAAAGATAGTTTTGTTGGGACTTGGTTGAGAAAATTTTGAAAAACCAAATCCACTTTTATCTTTAGGATACCTTTGTGTGCTAAGAACATTTTTCAATCCAACTTGTCCTTTTTCATACCTTTCTAGGACTCTTTTTAATTGAACAATTTGGAAAGAAAGTGATTCACAATTATTGCATACAAAATTCTGTTTTTGATCACTAATCATCTTTTCTTTTTCATCTTTATATTCTTTTTCAATAGTTTCAACTTTTTCTTCTAAAGATGAAATTCTTTTCTTTTGAGATGAAATAGTTCTATATAGAATTTTGAATTCATTTAATAGTTCATCTATAGAACCTTGTGCACCATTATCATAAATAGAGTTATCATAACTAACCTCGCCTTCTTCATCATCAGAATGGTGTGAAGCCATCAATGCTAGATTTGCACTTTCGTCACTATCTGAATCGGATGAAGAACTTATCTCATTATCTTCCCATGCAACATAAGCCCTTTTATTTTTGAATTCCTTTTTTCCTTTGAATCCATTTTTCTTGGAGAGTTTTGGACAATCTGGCTTTATGTGACCTTGCTTTCCACATTCATAACATGTGACATCTTGTGTTGATGTGGAGGCTTCTTTATCTTTATGCTTATAAAATTTCTTTCTTTTGACAAAGTTAGCATTATGAAGATTATTTTTATGACCAAAATATTTTCCTAAATTTTTTACAAGAAGCAAGAAGTTTTCATCTTCCTCCGATGCATCTTTATCTTGACTTTATTTTGAATCTACTTTCAAAGCAATGCCTTTGGATTTCTTATCATGATTCTCATGTTTTTCAAGTCTTCCAAGTTCCATTTCATATTCTTGAAGCTTTCTGAATAATATTGCGGAAGTCATAGTTGCTAGGCTTTTCTTTTCAGATATTGCCGTCACTTTTGGTTTCCATTCCCTAGTTAAATAGCTAAGCACTTTAAGATTTAATTCATCGTTAGTTAAAGTCTTACCGAGTGCCTTCAAATGATTTGTCAAGTGAACGAATCTCTTTTGTAAGTCAAGTATGGATTCTCCGGGGAGAATTCTGAATAATTATATTCTTGACTCAAAGTATTCAATCTAGATCTTTTTACTTTGGCGGTTCCTTCATGAGTTTTTACAAGAGTGTCACAAATTTCCTTTGCCGTTGTACATGTCGATACTCGAAAAAATTCATCCATACTAAGAGCACTTTAAAGAATGTTGTTTTCTTTTTTGTCAAAGAGAACTTTTTTCTTGTCATCTTCATTCCATGATGCTTTAGGCTTTGATGATCCAACACCATTGACAACACAAACTGAAGCAAATGGACCATTCTCAATAGCATCCCATATTTCTTCTCCTTGCGCTTCAAGATGAGCCTTCATGCGAATTTTCCCAAAGTCAAAGTATTCACCACAAAATAATGGAGGCTTATTGTTACTACCACCATCTTTGAAAACCGGATTTTGATTAGCGGAAGCCATTCTGGATCTTTAGGAACAAGTTACCTATAACTTGCTCTGATGCCAATTATAAGTATGAAATGCGCCTAAGAGGGGGGTGAATTAGGTGTTTAAAAAATTTATCGATTCTTTATGATAATTGATGCAATATTTTTGGTTTGGTGAATGAAGGTGTGCGAGGATTCTGTATTTCCTGGTTAAGATATTTATGAAAGCGGTAAATGCTGAAAAATAAAGAACACAAGGATATATCCTGGTTCCCATCACAGATCGAGAGTACTCCAGTCCCCTTACAACATGCAAGAGATTTCACTATAGTTAGAATGATTGTACAACCTACTCACACCAAAGGTGAAGCCTACTATCTGACCTATAGGGAGACCAAAGGCTCTTAACACCTTTAAGGTCTAACAACACTAAGTGCAATAAGAACAATCCTCTTCAATGCACAACTTGCTTCCAACAATCCTGGATAGCAAGAATACAAAAAGTATGAATGATTTTTACAAGATTTTTGAGTTTGTAAGATTGTATAACAATATCACTTTGAGTGATTTATCAATGTACTTTATCTTCCCTTCCAATAACAATAATTCACAATGACTTAGAGATACAGATTGCTCAAGATTTTCTGGTTTATGTTATGTGAAAGTATGTAGAAAATCTCATATGAAAGTATGAACACTTGAATGTGAATATTTGAAATTTGAATAAATTTTGATTGGAAGAGGTAAGAAATGAATTTGAAAAATTGATTATTTATATGTTCATGGCACCTTTTAAAAATATCATAAGTCTCTTCATTTTAATCATGAACAAGTGCCAAGATTAGAGACAAATTTTTAGTGAAAGGGTGCATGAAATGGTGCATGCATGAATTCTGATTTTTCAAAAACGTGCAGGGTGCAATCGGTTGCACCTTGAAATACGGTGGGAGAACTGACTTTGGATTGTTTTGCTTTTGATCGCAAATGTTGCGGATAGCAAGAGTCGCCACCGACTTTTCTTTTATCCAATTAAGGAAAGGTGAAAAGAATAGAAAAAGACCTTCGTTAGATTCTGAGTAAGGGAGAAGGTTATGAAAAGGGAAGGTATTAGCATCCTTTCCATCCGTAGTTATCTACGGGCTCATAGTTGCTTTAGCTCATCTTTAAAATTTACTTTCTGTGTGTGTATTTGAAAATGTTTTTGAAAAGGCATTTCGCTTTGACTTCGTAATGATTCACGCTGGAATGTATACAAAGTGTTTGGAAATGTTTCGTTTTTGAAAAGTGTTTTAACTTTGTAAAAAGTGTGAGGTGTAAAAAAATGTTTTGATAGAGCAAGCAACTAAAAGTCTTATTACCTACTCAGAACAGTCGTTTCTGTGTTATTTTACTTTCCTTTAGAATAGTGCTATCCATACCATTAGTTGGTAGGTAACCTCATTCGTTGGATGTAAAGGGACATTCGAAGGGACATCGGATGGTCATAGAAGGCAACTTGTAGGAGTATCCTAGCACATTCGAAGGGACGATCATCACTTTTTGTAGGCAGTAATCGAGGGACGAGATCATGTACTCGTAGGCCACGTCGAGGGACTATGATCTTTGATTCGAAGGGACTATGATGATATGTTTGTAGGCAACAATGTTAGGATACCTCTATGTTCGAGGGACTTGACCATTTGTTCGAAAGGCGACGAGAGAGAATATTCTAGGGGGTGCATGTGTGAGAAGAGTGTGTTAAATTCAGATATTTTTTGGGGGAGATTGTAACGCCCTGTTTTAATTAATATTATATTATATTAATATTTTCGAATTACCGATCGATATTTATTTTGCGACGAGAATATTTGTATTAATCAATATATCTGATAATATATTCGGCGGCGTTTCGATTCGGTTCGGTTTTTATTCTGTTCGGTTCGGTAAAAGATTATTCGAACCGATATTTAATTCCCCAGAATTATTTTAATTAATTGAATAAATATTATTATTGGATATTATTAGTGTGTTAATTTATAAGTATGGTTGAGGGTCTGGGGAGAAATTTTGTAGAAATGGGGTTTACACCCTTGGCTAGTAAGAGTACACCCTTATAAAACCAATTTTCCTCACTTTCCTTCCATTCATAAAACACTTCTCTTTGTTTTCTTTCCTTTGGCAAAACAAAAACCAAACTTAGAGACTTGGAGAAATGAGGGTTTTGGGAAGAAGAAGAAGAAGAGGAGAAAGAGAGGAGCAAGGTTGGGTTGTAGGATCATCAAGAATCATCCAAGCTTGTGAGGTAAGGAATTTGATTTCTCTATCTCATATTATTAGGGTTTGATAGTATATTTTGGATTTGGGGAGAAAATTGATAGGATGATTTATGAGTTGTGGTTGGTTGATTGTTGAATAGCTTAGAGAAAGTTTGAATTAGGAGTATGGATGGTGGGTATTTTAGGTTCTAGCTTGTAGAAACTTGAAGTATTAAGAATGGAAAAATGAAAAACTAGAAAACCTAAAAAACCAGAAAAATGGAACACTGTCTGTTATGGAAAATCCATGTTTACAGGGAAGATGAGAGTGGGAAGGGAGACGATGGGGGAGGCGCCCACCTCATGCTGAGGGGCGGTCGTTCCCCTCCTGAGGCACCCGCCTCCACTCACATATACATAGCAAGGGACGATCGTCCGTGTGAGGATGGAAGGAGGAAGTGGAAAAACGCAGTTTTGCTGTTTGCTGTATATTGAGTTTTCTGTTTTCTGTCAAACTGTTTTTCTGCATAATTTTAGGTTCTAGTCTCTGTTCGATTCAATTTCCTCAATTCCACCTAGTAACATTTTATACTAATAAAATATAACTATGACATAACTTAGCCGATTAAATTTGGAACCCGAATATGTTCCGATTTTCCGATTCCGGTAAATTCGACGAGGAGCAAGTTGCTCCGAATTCAACGAAAATTAACGTGCTAGCTAAGTTCGACGTGTAGAACGTAGTGGTGAGGTTAGTTTTTAGAAATTACGAGTTTTTACGAGATGACCCGAAATAGGCCCATTTACGGTTAAATTGAACCGAATGGCGTTTTAGTAGATTTAAGATACTTATGGACAATCCGATTTCGATATTGACGATTATGATTAATGCCGGTTGTTAGGAATGACTTTCGCGACGATTATTAATGTTTTGACTATTTTTTCATTTTTGGAATTTGATGAATTAATTGATAATGAAGCGGTGTAAATAAACATAATGTTTGCGACAGTGTTTTTATTAATGAATACTTGTTGATATGCAATGCGATGGTATATGTCTTTGTACATGATGATGTGATGATTATATTGATGTTGTTAATAAATGCTTCCGATTTGTGAATGCATGATTTTGATGATGATGAATTATTAGTGATGTTTTGCATAATGCAAATATGATGCGATGCTATATTTATCTTGATGTGGATAAATTATGGCGATGTGGGCTTTATGCCAATTTTGATGAGTGATGATGATGTTTTTGTGTTGTGTTGTTTATTGTCGAGTCACATACATTGCATTGGCGACGATGGGCTTTTATGCCAAGCGACGAGGCTTTTATGCCAAGTGTTCCTAATTATGGACAAAGCGACGGGTACCACATGCATAACATAGTCGTGTCTCATGAAGTCGGTTATGTTTATGTTTGAGTTGTTTGGCGTTGGGTTTTAATTGAATTGACGATGTTGAATTGCGATGATATATGATGTTTTGTTTGGTGATGATCTTTATGATAAACATGAAATGAATATAACTTGATAATTTCATGATAACTAGGCGATGAATATAAATGATGAGTTTTGTGACGATTTAATTTAGATGAAATGCTTAATGCAAATATGATGTGATGATGTTTGTGACGATGGGCTTTTATGCCAAAAAGCGACGATGGGCTTTAGCCAATTTGTGATGATTTTATTTTTGTTGCTTATGTTATTAGCATTGTTTGGTATTGTTGTTTATAATTATGAGTTGTTGTGACGACTTCGTGGTAATGAAAGTTTATGTGTTGTTGTGACGATTTATGCCGATGAGGATATGGCGATAAAGTGTTGATTATACACATTAGAATGGTGATCAAAGTAGGTGAGATTTAGATATGTGCTGGAATACACTTACTAATCTATATCTTTTATAATTCCAAAACTATATATATATATATATATATATATATATATATATATATATATATATATATATATATTTTAATTATATTTATTGTAGTTTTGGAGTTTTTTTTTTTTTTTTATATTTATAATAATGGTTATGAAAGTTTTAGTTTATAGTCTAGTCACGGGGAATATTTATGTTATCCTTGTTGTTGTTCTTTGATTGTTTTCCTTTTGTGAATAAGAATCATAATTTATGAAAACATGATTTTGATGAGGAAGTTTAATAAAGGGGATGTTTTATTTTTATGAATCAATTTATGATTTGCGACGAGGCTATGTATCCGAGATTTATTGTTTAAAGTGATTTGGTTTTGAAGGTGTGACGCCTCAGTATTTAATTTATAAAATTTTAAATTACTCTAATTTTTGCATATTAAACTTTGGGTAATATTGGGGTGTTACGAAAATTATAATTAGGTTTTATGGAGGGAGCATTTTTTTTCGAAAATTTCAAAAATATTAGTAAAAAGAGTTCGAACCCATGTCCTTTTGAACAATCACGTGTTGCCTTGCCATCTAAAAGTGGGCTATAAAAACAACAAAACAAAAAAGGAGTTTCTAGGAACCTTGCACGAAAAGCACAAAAGTCATCTTCTCCATTCAAATATTCAAACATTTAGCTACGGTTTCTCCGTGGCTAAATCTCTGCAAATCATAACTCAAGAAATATGCAATATAAATTAAATGTAAAGCCATGGATCGATTGCAAATTGTCCCCAACATGAATATGTCCTTAGATTGGTCCAATTTTTCCTATTCCGAGAACCCCTTCTTATAACCCTAACAATGGTCAAACTTAGCATCAAAACTTAAATCAAACAAATAGCTAATCATCTAAACACAAATCAATAATCAAAACATGTTAAATGTGCATGAAAGTCGAAAATTTTAAAGTGAAAGTGCAAACCGTTTGTGAATTCGTGATTTCCCTTGTGAGTATCTAGATCGATTCAGAGGAACTCCAAGAACGTGTTGGAATGCTTGGAATCTCTTGAATTAGACAAAAAAACCTGGCTGCTAGTTGCTTGCTACACACAGATTTTTTGATGCTTGGTAGGGTTCTTTGAGGCCAGAAATTCGTTTCTTGTGCTTGTGGATGCATCATATATTTATAGTAGACTGAATTAGGTCAAGAATTATGAAGAAATTATATGCCAATCAATGAGAAAATATTTGATTTGGAATGAAACCAAACATTGCCTTTTTTGATTAAATCTCATTCAATTCCTTTTCCAATCAATGAATTTCGAAATTGACAGCTTGTATGGCTTGCTTGGACCTCAAGAATGAGACAAAATCCACCTTGCAATTAATTTTTGATTTTCTATTCAGCTAAGGAACATGTTTGAATTAAGAAAAGTTAGGCCCATTTGCAAAAACTTTGGTTTTGTCAAGTATTTCTCTTTGTGCACCTCCTCAAAAATGCTCAACTTGTGCAAGGTGTATCTTGCTCAATTTTTAACATTTTTGGGTGTTCTTGGACTTTTTAGAAATCTCAAGATGTCATCTAAACAACCTTTTTGGTTTCATCTTCATTGGAGTTTCCATGCTCATGAACACTTCTTTACAAAAGTTGACTTTTTGTTGACTTTTAGAATGATCTGTAATGTTTTGATCCATAACTTCCAAATGAAGCATTTTCTGCCCAAGCTTGTGAGACATGAAGTTGTAGAGAATTGAAATCTCTTCAAAATGTGCTGTGGCGGAAAAATTTCTGATAAATCATGTGAAAGTTATGCCTGGTCAAAGTTCTGTTGACTTTTGTCTGAGAAAGCCCAATTTAGAAACTTTGACTTTTGATCAATTCTTGACTTTTCTTGAGGAATCATGATCAACCCTTGATCAAATGATGAATATCACTTCAAAATATTGATGTTGACCAAAAATTATGAAGTTTGACTGTATGTTGACCACAATTGACTTTTGTCCAATACAACTAATTTTCAACCATCTGAGCAAATGTCTGAGGAAACTTGACTTGTAAGGCTTGAAACTTGACATGGAGATTCTTTGAAGCATATGATGAGGCATGATGACCACTGGAGGTGTTAGAGGCCCACCTTGGTTTGAAAATGGCAAAACCCTAGTTTGGGTTGATTGCTTAGGAGAGGGCTTGTCTGGTCAACCCTTGTGAAATCCTTGAGCATGGATATGTGAAATGTCTTGAGAAGTAAGAGGGAAAATTTTGGGGTATGACACACCTTTATGCAAATCGATTGCACGGGCTCTAAAAGAATGAAATTTCCAAAACTTATAGTGAGCAATCGATTGCACCATTGTGCAAATCGATTGCACTTAGTTAAAAAGTGAAAAAATTTCAGCATGCAATCGACTGCGCCATTGTGCAAATCGATTGCACCCTCAAACAAAAGCGTTTTTAAGTTTTTCATCCAGTATGCAATCAATTGCACCTTTGTGTAAATCGATTGCACAGTAAGAAAAATGCAATTTTTGATTTGAAACTTAGTGAAATCAAATGTGTATGTCATGCAATCATGTTAGGAACTTTGAGCATCTAAAACTTAAGTATTTGTGAGGCATTGTTATTATACCTTCTCAAAGTTTGTCAAATGCCTTAAGTCAAAGTCTTGATCATGATGTTTTAACTTTAGAGTGTATTATGCCTTGATAAATATCTTTGCCTTCTTGCCATGAGGTTTGTCTTCATCAAAACATGATATAATGATTGATATTGAGAATCACTATCAGACTTGTTGATGGGATTCCTCATATTTACATTTTGTTGTTGGAATCTTTAATTTTCTATTTGTATTACTGTTGAAGTACTTTGTTGGAACTATTTGTATCTTTTTTTACTTTGGTGTAATGAGATCTAGTTTAGTTGGTGTCTATCACTTCATCTCATGCTCTTGGCTGAAAACCTGGCTCCGAGTATTAGAATCTTGGAAATATATAAACATGTCATCATTTGCATTGCATATATCCACGCATGTATATACATTTTTCATAACAGGCTCTGTTCGGAATTCTTATCTATGGTGATGCTTTTATTTAGCAGAAAACTTTGCAAGTCTCTACTTTTCACCACTTTGTGATTGAATTGAGATATGGAACAACTTCGTGAGGAATTATCATAGATGAAGATTTAGATGGGTCTATTTATGGTAGACATGCAAGTTATGATTCATCGTCAGGAGCTCCCAAAAGAGGAAAACAATAAGTTGAAAACTCAAATGAGTATGGTTATGGAAGCACTGAAGGAGAAAAGCAATTAGGCACCTTCTGCAGTGACCAAAGTTGTTGTTTCTCCTCATCCTTTGGCACCTTGTATTGTGACCAAAGTTGTTGTTTCTCCTCATCATTTGGCACCTTCTGTTGTGACCGAAGTTGTTGTTTCTCCTCATCCTGCAGAATCTCCTTTGAATCAGAAAGAACTTTAGGGATTCTCCTCACCACTTGAGATTCCTACACTTTCCCGCCAACAACCAGATTTTCCTCCTTGGATCAGATCAAGAGGTAGGGGTTATCTTCAAAGAAAGGAAAATTAGGAGAAGCAGTTTGATAAAATCCTAATGCCTTATGCCCATTTGTTACCACTTTTTCTTAGGTTTAAGTTAATTAAGCTTCGTACTGCAAGGCCATGTGCAAATAAGGATGAATGTGATAGCTGTGATTTCCATCTGGATATACTGGTCATAATACTGAAAATTGAAGGGTTTTGAAACGTTTGGTTCAGGATTTACTCGAATTAGGGGCATTCGTGTTCACTCCAGATGGTCAGAACATTCAAGTCAACTTTTTCCCAACTGCAGCACAGAAAAGGGTAACCTCTTTTCATTTTCGAGGATCTTCCTCGCATGTCAAGTTGCCTAAATCACAATTAGGGGCACGCCTTAAGAAACAAAAGCTAGGTCATAATAGATATCACCCATATGGTCCTTCGGGTCAATGAAAGATGAGAGAGCCGCCAATAAAGTTTGAACTAATGTCGTACAACCAGTTACTGACCCACTTGATTGAGCTTCAGTTGGTCAAATTGCAAAAGCCTTTTCCTTCCTGGACATGGGTTCCTGAAAAGCGCAGAAAGGTATGTGAGTACCACTCTGGGGCATCCGGCCATTCGATTGAGTATTATGGGGGATTCAGAAGAAAGGTGCGAGTAGGGATGGCAAAAAAACCCGTACCCGTGGATACCCGCGGGTAAAACCCGTCACGGATATGGATATGATGGTTTAATGGATATCCACGGGTAAAATAAACGGATATTTAATTACTCGATTATTTACGGATACGGATATGGATTTGATGGTACCCGTACCCGTGGATATCCATATCCGCTAATAATTAGAAGAAAAAAACTTAAACGTTAATTTGTTTCATCAAAATTATTATTGTTATTTTCTTAAATACGATATTATTATTACTATTATTATTATTATTTGGATAAAAGAAGAAATAAAATGAAAGTGGTTTATTTTTATTAATGTTTATAATTTGTTAACTTTGAAAATATATTTTTTTTACTTTAAAAAAAATTATTTAAATATACATATTTTTAAAATATATTTAAATAATAGTATCTATGGATACCCGTTAATACCCGCGGATATCTCAAATTTCGCGGATACCCATCTAACGGATACCCGCACGGATATGGGGAGGGTACGGATATCATATTTATTAAATGGGCGGGTAGCGGAAGACTACTACCCGTACTTATGGGTACCCGTTGCCATCCCTAGGTGCGAGACTTAATCAACTCAAAGGTTATTGTATTCACACCAAACGAAGACAGGAATCCGGTATCAATCCAGTGTTCAAGTGAGGTCAAGACAGCTGAATCATATCAACAAGCTTAGACAATGTCCAAGTCTCCTCAATCATGGCAATCTTGGGTTTTCTTTACTGCTTTTTCATTTGTATTTTTTCTTGTTTGTTTAAACATTTCTATCATGTAGACACTTGTTTATTCTTGAATGAAAATCTTAATGCATTAAGTATGTTTGTCTTGAAGTTATCCATTCATTATGACTCATCCATTCGCTATCGCTCATAAAATGACTTGCTTGCATATTGATGCCAACTTCACCAAGTCTTTTTCTTAGGAAAAGATTGGGTGAGGATGATGATACTAAAATGCTAATATTTGGTGTGTATACTTTTGAGTATGACCCTGTTGACGATGCACAAGACTTGATTCAATTCCCTAACACCAAAGTTATAAGGGAGATAGACCCTCGTTAACCCCTTTGATCATTGAAGTAGGACTTTCTTTTCTATTCAGAAAAAAACCCTCATTTTCCTAACTTGGGGCAGGGTAGTGTTCAATTAATCCGGTCGAGCGTTCAGAAGTGCGCAATCAAAGGATACAACAATGGTTATCCTCCAAAAGGTTGAGGAAAGTACAAATTGCAATGGTCAACCTTCGTTTGTCAACATGGAATCCTTCATCTACCAAAGAGTCAGATAGTCAAAATCACTTCCAACAAATCGAGGATGGTGTGGGAATCAACGACTTGTTCAAAAGGGAATCATGAATAGGAAAGAAGCGGATAACCCGCTAAGTTGAACTTGATAATAAGTCGCTTAGGAAAAAAAGGCAAATTTTGGAAAGAAAATTAAAAAGCCAGAAAGGCTAGAAAGGTTAAAGAAAGATTCTCAGTAAGAGAGCAAAGTCGTGTGATCAGACACCAGAATTTAAGGTGAGTGACTATCGTGTCTGTAAACCTTGTGGGATCCATCAAGCATGTCCAAGAAATCTCAGCAGAAGTTAGCCATACCAAACTCTTTTGAGACTTGAATGCTCGTATCAAGTTGACTGAATTTAGGATTGGAGAACATCACAACGGGGGTGGGCACCAAATATTTTGAGCCTTAAAGTTTTTTCTAAAAACCGTGAACCAGACCACGTTACAACCCTTAAAATTCCTAACTGAAGCACGGGTTAATTCACAAGCATACTACGATGAGATAACATTTTCTTGATTCCTAAAGTGTGTGCTGATTTTCATCGTTGGCATCATATGTTTTGTCTTGTCATTCTTAAAAACGAAAATTTTTAAATGTTGAGTTTTAAAAGTGTTTTGTTCACAAGTCGCAAAATCATTTCCATATAAAAACTTCAAGACTTGCGTAAATGTTGCATTAGAATTTTCATTCTCATAATAAACACTCTTTTGTACGCGAAAGAACTGTTTGACATCAAGTGAGTTTGCACAATGAGCATCAGTGAAGAGCTTAATCTTGTCAAAGAAGAGGTCTTGACTCTGTTGAATCAAAAGTCGATCTTTTCAAAGAATTGGTGATATCCAGGGGCATGTTTTCTAGATACTCTGTTAATCGCAAGACATTTTGGTGTCTTTTAGTCTGAGTACCCTAAGGGGTGTTGTTTTTCTAAATGAGTCCGCTGAGTATGAATAGTGTGTTGCTTTACTGTTTGGGTACCTTCAAGGGGAATGAAGTTTGCAGATTCAACCAATCTGGGGAATTTTCCAATGACTCCGTTGAGTAACAAAAGACCCATTTAAGGGACAATCAAGAATCAGATTGCTTGGGATCTAAATGTTTATGTTGAGATGTTGATTACCTAGAAGTCTCCGTTGAGCGTTGTCTTGTATCACTTCCAGTTGGTCATAAGGGACATATTGTTTCTAGCATCTGTTTGAGCACGAAGGATTTCAAGTTGAGAATTATGGTTGTGCTGTCATCCAAACTTCGAGAACTTATCTTTCCTTCGTGCGCATGAGATGAAGAAATGGTCTGCCAAGATTCCGTAAATCTGGGGCATTTGATCTCTCAAGTTTTCATCAATCTGGGGAAAGTTATCTTGATAATACAGATCTTAGGAAATCTTTTTCAAGACAGGTTCTTCAACAGTACTATAGATTGGGACAAGACATTATGCAGGGACATTCCTTTATTTCATAGTTGATCAGTTTAAGTCCAGTCACAAGCTAAATGATTGGCGAATTTGAAGAGTATGTCAGATAGTTAGGATTTTTATCCTCAGTCCATCAAATATTTGATTATAAAGTTTTGTTGTTACTTCATCAGAAGTTAGAGACCTTTATCTCCAATTAAAGTCAGGATTGTTATCCTCATCACAAATCTCGTGAAGTCTTCTCAAGGCGAATATTTTCAAAGATCATTGATCTAAAGTTGTTACGTCGAGATTCGATGAATCTCTAAATGAACCAGATGTGTAAGGAGAACTATTTAGAGCTTGAATACACCAGGGGAATTTTATCTTGAATTAATTCAATCCATGTTTCTACAGAGATTTTCCCCGGTGAGTTGCACTCATGTTTGACTTGGGGAAGATTCGGTTTGATTTGATGGGAAGGATTGGTGGCATGAAATATCTCCACCTTGGGGAATACCCCACAACACCGAAGTTTCTATTTCTCTCCAGTAAGTCTCCCAAAACGAATGGATTATGGCCAGAGGATTCCCCAGTTTTACCTGAAAGTTGTTTTTTCCTCGGTATCGTCAGGTGAAGATTTTTGTCTGATAAGATGTGATTGATAAAATCTCTTGGTTAAGAATCTATATCTCCAATGGAGTTGTGTTACCCTTGTGTTAACAAAGGAACACTCATTTTCCAAGGCGAAGTGACCATGGATGACCTCCTTAATTCCCTAGTCGAGTTATTTCATTTGGAAGTTCTCGTTCAAGAATTCTCTCTTTTCCCCAGTGTATCTACTATGCATATGAGATTTCTTATTCAAGGTTTCTCCTCTCCCTGGCGAAGAAATTTTCTTTCAAGATTGTGGCTCATTGCTTCTCATTCCCCAGTGGAGTTGTCTTATATGAAATGTCTTATTTTTTCATACCCATATGAACTGTTTGACTTGGATCTTGCATCCCTTTGCTCTCCTGTCTCCCCAATGAGTTTTAATCCTGTTGGTTGGTGATAAGCATTGTATCACTTGAGGCGTATGCTATCGCGGTTTCCAATCCCGCATCCCTTTTATCCCCAGTGAAGACTTTTCTTATCACATATCATATGTGACTTTCCAGTAAAGTTTCTTAGAGACCCAACTATCTACTCTCCGTAATAATTGTGTGCAAAACTTCTCCTATCCTTGACCAGAGGTTGGTTGCACTCCATGAGGTCTTAGGATTCTTTATCCCTGTCGGATTCAACATTATTTAATATCTTCTTCTGCATCGTACAATCTTCATTTGGCATCCCTGAATCTCCAGTGTTGCCCTGATTTTCTCCAGTGAATTTTGCATTTATTTTTGCAAATTGTATCAAGTTTTGGCCTGATATTGATTGGCTTCTTGATTAGCCATTCCCCGGGGAAACATTGAATCATGCATCATTACATTGCATCCTCAAAATGTAATATTATGTTATCATTCGGGACTTTACTCCATGAAATAATAATTCAAACATGCATTGAAACATAAGCCTTTATCGCTTCTATGTTCCCCAACGAATTTGTTAACTTCGGATCATATCCCCGGTAAGGTCTCTATCCTTAATGTCGTGATTGTCATCCCCACAAATATTTAGATTAATAATTTTAATTTGATTGATTGTATACACATTGTTTTTGGTCGTAGCCCAATTCTTCCCTGGTGCCACTTCATGGGTCTAGTCTATACTACCTTTGTTGATTCATTTCAATGTCTACCAATATATCTTTTGAAAGCCAGTTTTATCCTGACAATCATTTTAGCAAGTGTTTTAGAAGTACGCTCTAACCACTCTACTTTGGGTCGAGTTTTGATCTTGTTGTCTGTGCATGAAATCCAGTTTGTTTTGTCCTGGTACTCATCTAGTTTTTTGTTTAACTAGGTTCCATGAGTCAAGTTTTACCTCATTTTGTTTCTTATTCTTGGGATTCTTTCAGTTCCATCGTGCTATCTATCTCCAGTTGAAACCTTTCCCCTTTATTCCTCGGATTCGTTCAACTTTGTCTACTGTCTATCCTTGGTTGGGATGTCTCTTTTATAACTATTGGGTTCATTCAACTTCGTCTACTGTATACCCTTTAGTTTGAGATCAACAAGTTCTCTGAGAAACATGAACTCTGACCACTTTGCTATGGGTCGAGTCCGTTTCTCGTTTCTCGTGCGTGAAATCCAGTTTTTGTCCTGGTACTCATTTCTAAAGTGTTTTGATCTTCTAGTATTGTCGAGTCGAGTTTTATCTTGTTCTGTGTCGCTCCATGGATTCGTTCAGCTTTGTCTAATGTCTATCCTTGGTTGACCTGTCTCATTCATACCTTCAGTTTTCCATAGTTTCCAATGTTTACCCTTGGTTGAAACTAGTAGGTGTCCCTAGAATCACGCACTCTAGTCACCTTTCTTGTAGGACCCTTTCCATAGTTGTCCTATTGCGTACTTTTTAGAAGTATAGTTTTATCTAGTCTTCTAGTTTGAGTTTTATCTCATCTCTTTCAGAGTTTGTGCTACAGTTTCATCCTATTACATGTTGTTGGGATAATAATATTCATTAGATCCTATACTTATTAAAGGTCAATGTTAGTTGACTTTTCTCGTGAATCAACTTTGTTTGATATTCCATAAGTCCAACGTCCTCCGGCTTCTTTTGGAAAGTTACACTCTTTCTCTCAAGAGTGTAAATTTTCGGGTTCTTTTGTATTCCATCCTATTCCACTATGAATGCTCGAAGGTTTCCACCAGTTCTCGCTTATCAAGTTCAAGAAGATTGAATAGGGGCAACTGTTGCACCCCAAAATTTACCCTCTTGATTTAGACTTATGTATCATCATAAACATCATGTTGCATTGCATTCATACATTGTGATATGATCAAAGTCCTTTGGTTCTCAAGTCCCCTACAAGCTATGGAGGTTGATTGTGTGAATATTTTGTTCTAAGGGAGTCTCAAGTTCCCATGTCTTTGGATTTATCAAGTAAAAAGGGTGTATTATAGCTCAAGGCATCTCATTTGTCTCATTGATTTCCCAATAGTTGAAGTTTTACAAAGAATTAAAGAGGAATTCGTCTTTGTTATCCATCTGATGAAATTAGGGTTTTGGCTCATTGTGAAGTTCGAAGCTTGTCTAGGTCAATTCTTTGAAGCATAATCTTCCTATTATCATTTATGCTGATTCAAAGAACTTCTCAATGAATTTAGAGGATTTGAGGTTTTGAAGCTTGATTGGCTATCTCCTTACACAAGGTGCAGAATTAGGGTTTTGGATATAACCAGGATTTCTTCAGATTTTTCATTCAAACTTAATTTCATGTGTTTCTATATGTTGTTGAGCATCCATGGTTAAATTATTGAGGTTCAATTTTGATTGGAAGCAAGTCAATTGATCACAAGGGGCAAAATTATCATTTTGGTCAAAATCAGTCAAAGTCAGGAGTTGACCATGTGGACTTTCGGTCAACCATCAATTCAAATATCCTCTTTTCAAATTTCATGATCAAATTCACCATTGAATCAAAGTAATTGAAGAAATTAGGGTTAACTTGTTCTTGAAGTTATTTGAAGTTTGAAATTTTTTTAAGTGTCCACCCTATAGAACATTGCCATGTCATAACTTTCTTAATTTTTATCTAATGGTTGCATACCATACATTTTTGGAAAGCTTGAGAAAAATGCTACAAATTTGTCATGTGTAAAATTTCTCAAAAATGCACCATTTTAAAGATAATGGGCTTATAAGTTTCAAAAACAAGACATGTAAATGCCCAGCAAGCATGCCTTCTCCTTGCCTCCTACGCGCGTTTTTTCAACAAACACGTGGTGTGCAAGATGTAGAGGTTAATTTCTTTCAATTCAAAAGGAATTTAAAAAATGTACTTTTTGCATTTTGAAGATGACATGGAGAGCTTTTGATCAAGCTTGGAATCACCTCAAATAGCTAATTATCAATCAAGTTATGATCATTGCAAGTTCAGGTTAAAATTGGACTCCATGCATGATCATGCGCGAGCAGACCCAGGCTTCTATGGCTTGATTTTATTAAACTTTGGAAGAGGATATCTCACTCAATACCTCATCATTTTGCATGATTCAAAGCTCAGGTTGGATTTCATTGAGAGCTCTATCCATGGCCTAAGTTGCAAGGAAAACGCACGAGCCAATCATGAATGGCTCAAGCTCAAAGTTGGGTGTTGAGATTTGTACATTGCCATGGTTATTTTTCACGTTCTTTGCATTGTTTGATTACAAGTCATATAGCTATTTGGTTAGCACAATTTCAACACCACTTCCCTTGCCAAAAGAAGCCAAGCATGTGCATTATAAGGATAGTACTAAATTACCTCAAATATTGCAAGTTTAGGCAATTTTTGTGATTTTGAAAATTCTCTCATGGTTGTATTACCAATGCAGCTCATTATTTTACATGTGCCTCACTCATTTCCACTCACACTCAGCTGTCCAAAATGCATACAAACTCAAGGAAATAACGAGCAAAACACACAGCATAGCAAACATTCCATTTTTCTGTTTTTTTTTTTGTAATTATCTTCTAACGAATTTCTAGACCACTGAGACCATTATACCCTCATTCTTTCCTCTCTATATAAGCTCATAACCACACTCATTCTGGCCCTAGACGCCTCATTACACCAAAATTCAGATCTGAACTTCTTCCTATTTTTCTTCGAAGATTCATTTTCTCTTATTCCAAGGCTCATTTCTCAACTTATTCATCTCCATTGAAGCTCAGAGGATCAACAGAAGAGGATTTCTTATTGTTCAGAGTCACCAGTTGAGTTTATTTCTCAACTCAAGAGGTAAATGTTCAAACTTGAATCTTCATTTTCAGTTATTTTAGTTGAAATAAAGCATGTATGTATAGGTATAGCTGGCCAAATATTAAGTTTGATGTATATCTTTGCTTGTTTGTGAAGTATTTTGAATAATATGAAGTTATGAACATTCGTGTTTGGATGATTTTCATGATTTTCATGGCTTGATTTCTTGATGTGTGGTTGATCTTTTTGAAATCTAAGAGTTTCTTGTTGTTCCTTTCCATGTGGTCTTCATTCTGTGCGTTGAATCGTGAAAAATGGTTGAGAAATAAGTAAGATACAAAGTCCAGAAGATAGGTGTGTGATCTGTGTGAAACACGTGTGTAGGGCATGGCTCAAGATTTAATTTTTCATGGTTTATTTGATATATTAATCTTTCTAGATTTAATTTTTGATAATTTTATTAATAAAAAAATGCAAAAATTGACTTTTCTGACCTTTTGAGGTTCATGTATTGATGTTTAAATTTTTATTTGAATTTTTCTTGACTAGATAATATTTGTTTGGAATTTTTTATTTAATTGATCAATTACATGGTTTTTGTTACTTATACCTCAAGTTAGGCCTCATATGCTAGTTTACCTTGACTTTCAAGTTAGCTTATGATTAGGTTAGGGTTTTATGATCCCTTAGGAACCTAGAACTAATTTGTTTATAGATTTTAGGGCTTGATTTGATATTTTTCTCAACATTACTAAATTAGGGTTTCTAGTTTGATCATCTCATGAACATTGCTTGCTGGTGCATTTTCATTTTCTATTTGAATTTTGCCAATTTTGATTTGTGTTTTTTATTCCTTACTTTTAATTGTCTTAAGAATGTTGTGATATTTTTGTTTTGATTTTACAAGTATTGTTACTATTTTTGAGCCAAGCATCTCTTCCATAGATCCATTGGTGTTTCTTTTGACATAGAGGTATATTGGAATGCATTTATGAAACCCTTGAGGAATCAATTTCTATTTTATTTTCATCCTCATTTCTGATTTAGGGAATTGATTTCATCAATGAAAAATTCACTTCCCCTAAATATACTTTCATCTTCAATTTTGTTTGATGATTGCTCATGATCAAGGTTTAGAAGGTATCTCTTGGGCACCATCTTAAAAAACCCTCATGCAAAGCTCCCTCAAATATGACCCATATTGGTTTTGATATTTAATTATTAAATTGCTATTATATAATTCTCCTACAATACTTAATGGACATTCCATTGTCCATTCATCATGGTGACAAGTTAGGAGCCACATCTTTTAGCTTTGACCTAATTGCATGTGTATGATTACTTGAGAACTCATATGTCCACTCATTTTTGTATTTGAATATTTTTTTCATGACCTATTCTTCTTCTTATTCCTTATGCTTCTTTGAACCATAGAGAGGCATTTCATTGTCATCTTTTCTAGGTATCATGTGAGAAGCTAAATTGGTCATTTGTTGTTGTTTTTTTAAGTTTAATTCTTTAATGCTTGTTTATGAGTTTTAGTGCTTTGTCTCATTATTGTTACTCAATTTTTACTTAGTATTGTCCATAGTACATAACATTTGGGAACCTTAATTTAGATATTCTATGATCACCTTTGTTTTTATGCATTAGAGACTATACACTTATATGATGTCATGACACTTTAACTTCTTAATTTGATAAAATTGTTTAAAGTTCCTTTCAAGTTCATGATAGATACTTATCATAGGGAGATGAACTTACCTAGGACCTATAAGTATAATTTTTCTTTGCACACTTGATTTATATCACCTATTACTAATTTAGACAAGTGTTTTCCATCTCTTATGGTGTTGACTATCAATTAGGTGACTTGTTTTGTGTATTGAAGCTTTGTCTTCTACATTTGGTGCTCATGAACCCCATCTTGAGTTAGCTTATTACACAAGTCACACATGTCTTAATTATCTAATTAATACCATTTTTTTTTTATATTTATCAATTGATTTGAACTTGGATTAGCTTTGATGCTTTTAAACCCTAATTTTGTGCGCCTTTGAGTACAAGCCTTCTTCCTTGCTTGAGATACTTTTGTTTGTGATTTGTTTAGCTCTTGAGATAATTACCTTGCATGTGATAACATAATTTAGTCTTAACCTCTATTCATAGGTGCTTGATTTATGTTGGTTTTACTTTTAATTAGCTTGCTAATTGATTTTGTGCTAGCTTTGCATTAACATGTTGGAATGTTTTGTGTATGCGCTTTGAATGAGTCTTGTCTACATATCTTTATTATGTTGTTTAGGATACTGACCTTGTATGTTTCATTACCTCTTCATCTTGTTCCTTGTCCATGTTTGACTTATTGACTTGTATGCTTGCTTAAGTTGACTTTTAGGGTTGAATCTTGACTTCTTCCTTGGATAGTTTTGTGTTAGATGTGATATTGAGGCATGTTAATTATTTTTGTGCTTTGTATGAATATTATCTCTATGTTTTAATCACTGAACTCACTCTCATGTGACACTTAGAACAAGTATGATCAAGCACACATACAAACACACCTTTGTTCGCACTTGTATGAATTGAGATTGTTTGTCTTAAGTGATTTGTTAGTGATTTTTCCTTATGCATGTTTGTATGTTTTGATTGAATTATTGGAGCATTTTCTACTGTATTGTATGTTTTCTAACTTTTCATGATTCATTCCCTTTCATCTATGCCTTTTCTTGACTTCTTTTGACTTGTAAACGATTTCTAGGTCAAAGTTTCAACTAGTTTTTGTACTAGTGTTGTAATTACATATTTGTGGTATCTTTTGTTTGTGTTTTGATTATGAATTATTATATGTGATTTTTCTACTATAATCACTTCATTTTGACACTCTCTTTTCATGTTATGTATGTCACACACCTATATTCACTTCACCACACACAATTGTTGCATGTTTACGCACTCTTATAGAATTTTTGTTCATGAATTTTTTGTGGCTTTGTTTGCATGATGTAAGTGATTTATTAACATGTTAGCTACTGCCTTTTATTTCATTCTACCTTCTAATTCTTCCTTCATCTTAGCTATGCTTAAAATCTCACACAATTTGTTTTCCGTATGCTTTTAGGACTAGTTTTGATCTACTTTGTGCACTAGCTTTGCATGTATGTTTTATAATGATGTTTGATGTTTGTTTATGGTTTGTAAGAGCTTTGCATATGTATGTTGTGTCTACTGACCTTACTTAACATGATACCATGCATGATTGTTCACTCTTTTGTTTCACTTCATCTTCTTCTCTTCTTTCCCTGCCTTTTTGTTAGTGTTTTATTTATGTGCTTTTGCCAAAGCATTTTGTTTTCTTCTTCCCCTTTTCTCATTTGGTTTTCTTTAACCAAGATGATTGATATTATAGTCTTTCCTTAGGATCACTCTATTATGTTAGTTGTCGAGTTTTGAAATTAGGTTAAGTATCCATGCATGCCAACATTAGGTAGATAATCTAAGTAGTTTCCCTTGTTCGTATCCATAACTTAGGATCGACTTTGCATGATAATAATTAGTATTAGAAATAGGTTAGTTTCCCTTAGCCATTTTACCTTTATCCTTTTGCATACTTAAAATTAAAAATTTGTTTTGTCAAGTGCATTAAGACATCCTAATAATATTGAAACTTTTTCCAAAGTAAAAGATACAAACCAAATCCCATAGTGTTGTTGACGTTCTGTCGTCCCTTCTGTTGCTAACGTTTCGTCATCCCTTCTATTGCTGATGTTCCGTCATCCCTACTGTTGATAAAGTTCCATCGTCCCTTCTGTTGTTGATGTTCCATCGTCCCTTCTGTTGTTGACGTTTTGTCGCCCCCGTTGTTGATGTTTCATCATCGTTCCGTCTGTAGATGATGTTTCGTCTTCATGGAGGTGTTTCATCATCGTTATTTGCTGTCTCGTCTTCTAAATTAAAAAACACAAACCAACCAAAATAAGAGAGCCAGACTACGGTGCTCTGACTTTCCCATTGCATGAGGGAATACATAGGCATCTTGTCGCGGGGCTTGATCGAGCAACCTTTGTAATTATTTTCTTCTTTCCCCGTGTTTCTTTATTTTTCTTTCTTTTTTGCATGCATTATACCTCATATGCAAACTTAGTTAGATTTTACACACATTAGATAGAGAGTAAAAGCGGATACCATAGAGTACTACGGACGTGTGGGGTGCTAATACATTCCCATCACGTAACAGACTTCCTTACCTGATCTCTTGGTCGCAAGACCGTGATTTCTCCGTTTCAGGTTTTCTCGATGTTTACCTTTCCTTATTGGTGGGATAAAAAACGTTCGATGGGGACTTCATTGGTATATAGTTATATTTCTTTGATTTTTGGTCGGTTCTTTCAAATGCTAGCAAAACTCAACGACACTAAATCCACACAACTTTGATATGATTTAAATACGAACAGCCACATTACGACACAACTAAAGCATTTTTTCCAGAAATTGTCAAGTTTGATACGATTTATTATGATTGTCAACCACTCTATGCATGTAACACTAGTCGTGATTTCAACCCTATTGTTATGTTATTGTATGTTATAAGTTTATTACTAGTTGAAACTATTTAAAATCTATATGCGTTTCAATATTTTCACCTTCGTTGCTAACCTTTATATCTATTGTATTGCTCATCCAAGTGTCTAGAATCAATTACGTTTGTAAGATGAGTCTGGCTGTAAAAATAATCAAATGCTCCTTCAAGATGCCAATCACTAGCCTTGAGCCTATAATGCTACTTTCTCACCGAAAATAAAACTCGATTATCATCGACAACTTAAGTTAAGGATGAAGTTGACAAGAATTAATACAACACACACACACAAAATTAGAAAGAATCACCTTAACAAACTAAAATTCACTATCAACAATATTTTGCCAATCCGAGTAACTCACTTTAAAATAAAGAACCAATTTTGATCGGACCAAAATATGAATACGGAGGAACGGAAAAAATTAAAAGTTTTACTCGACAACTAAAGAGGTAAAAACACGAAAACCCATATATTAATGTTTCTTCATAAACAAATTTAGTGACTAAGTTTGAAAATCTGAAGAAAAAAAAAGGTTTCATAAAGAAAGTTACAAATTTAGCAAAATATACATTGTCATTATATATGCCTGTGATATACAGTGGAGTGGTACCAGAAATCATAAACAATCGAAATATCTTTACATCTTAAACTCAATTCCATTTTATTTATGAAAGGTATAAACGATGATGATGAAATGAAATAATATAAGTGATGAGATGGAGTGAAACCCATATCAGTTCACTCAATCCACTTTAATTATTCCAATCAATAGAATATCATTTCATCCCATCCCAAAACTCTTTATTCTATCAATCAAAACTTAGCCTAGGTTAAAATCAAATGGGGACAGGATACCAATCGGGTATAAAATCAAACATTCATTGCTTAATAGCTTAACAGGAAAACCTCTAAAAGTACATGGGGTTCAACACAAATGGGCACATGATCACAATTATGTGTAGAAATGAGATCAAAATATTAATGTAACACCCCAATTCTACCCCAAGTAATTATTCAATAAAATCAGAGTATAAATTTTTTCCAACATAATCAGGATGTCAAACTTTTCAACTTAAACACATAAACCTATCATTGTTATTCAAAACAGATACATAACTCTTTAAAGAGGCGGAACTAACACAACACATAATTTTTAGTCTTCAAACATAAACGACTTCATTAATCACGCAGCGGAGTCTTAATAGTTTTCACATAAGACATGGCATCTTTTGAGTCATAAACAACATCAACATAATTGACTCCTCAATCAATGACATAAAATTCAACATTAAAACAACAAAATAAGACAAGTGTTCATTTTCCCCCGAGTGCTACGTATCAGAGAAATGACACTGAACTTGGACTAAAAACAGTAACATCTACTCCTCCTGGTTACCTGCACTTACCAATATAAAGACAACGACGAAACAAAAGAAAGGGTGAGATATCAAACTACATAATTGAGATCATGATAAATAATATATAGTTAGAATTATATAAAATCACTATTTTGTCATCTCACAATCAATCAACAACAAACATAATTTAATCACACAACAACATCATTATGCACTAAAGTATGCGACTTGGACAAATGAAAATGCATGTGGTACCATCGGAGTAAAACTACCAAGTTAGAAATATGCCAGTTTACTGAGGCATGGACAAGGCGTAAGCCTTCAACTTAATAATTTGCCAATCCAGGCCAACATGTGCCAATCCAGGCCAACTTAATAATGCAATGTATGTCATGCAACCTCAACTTCAACAACAAAATCATGACAACGCAACAACAACAACACACAAAAACGACAACATAACAACTGGTCAACCGCAATTCAACATTGGCCATAAGCCTACAACTTAATATTTGCCCATAAATATAGGAAATACAATAACATCATCATGAACATCATAAACTTCATGCATCAGTATTACTTCATAACAGCGTTACAGACTTCGTTATAATAACAACATAACGACAACAACAAGAACACCCGGTTCACCAATTACCCGACATTACACACGGAAAACCATATTGATTTATTAAAAGTTCATCTAATGTGTTTAAAAATGTTTTTATAAGATAGATCATAGGTTCGGCACCAATTCAAACGACACTTAAATTAGAGTTACGGTTGCACAAATATGACCAAAACAGTTTTCAAGGTATTTTTCATTTTTCCTATAGTATGTATCGACGCATAAGTCGTATGTGTCGACTCATCCCTTAAATTTTCAATTTTTTTAAACAGCTTGTATCGACGCATGAGTCCATGTGTCAACTCATCCTTTAAAATTTCCAATTTTTCAAATAGCTTGTATCGACGCATAAATCGTATGTGTCGACTCATACATCATTCTAGATTCTGTTTCTCAAAGTTTTTAACATCATGTGTCGACCCATAGCCATTTCTATCGACGCATACTGAATTTAAACTTCTATTTTTAAAACTTAATACAATATGTATCGATACATGGCCTCTCGTGTCGATACATGCTGCGTGAAAATGCCCAAATATGAGTTTCAACAACCCAATTCCATGTACATCTTTGATTTAAGGTCCCAACATCCCATACATCTCAACCCCAACATCCCAACAGTCCATATCAGTATGTCATGGTTAATTACACACAAATTTGTTCATCAATTTTCATGGATTATCAAGCACCAATTTGGGATTTCCAACAACAACAACATGAGACAAAACTAGCAAAATTATAAACCCCAACTATCTATCATTCATCATATTCCCAATTAGAAAGCAAGAACCTCACCCTTACCTTGTGAATCAGAGGTTGATTTGCTTAGAGATGGAGGTTTGCCCTAGCTCAAGCTTCGCTTCTTCTCTTCTCTTCCTTTTCCCCCCAAAACCTCTTTTTCTCCTCTACTCATAAAATAACCCTTTCCTCTCTTCTTATTCTACTTCTTTTAAATAATAACAGTATTATTATTATTCTTATTAATATTATTATTATTCATACAACTTATTTTAATTCATCACCCTATAATCATATAATGACTCAAATTGGCATTCTACACTATTATCAATTATTTGGAAAAATATACGAAAATATTAAATTAAATAAATAATAAAATAATTCGGGTGTTACAATTAACACAGATAATCAATATCGAAAACACAATATGCAACTCAACACAATCATCAAACATGTTTTTAAAATAAGTAACAGTTTGAAGAAAATTTATACAACGATTCAAATAACATAATCATTCAGCTTCGACAACAAATAACCCAACATCAATAATCATCCTTATTCCAACATTATTTCAACAATGTAACCAACTCAATAACACCATGAGTATTTTTACTTACTCATCAAAACAGTCCAGAAAAATTAACTAAATGAAAGCAGTAATAAAAAGTCTTACCAATTAGAATTATCTAGAAAGTGATGTTGTGCTTGTAATGAACAACAGTTGCTATTATGTTGGGCTTCGAACGACAACGACAGGATTACAACGTCGTGCTGAATCAGAAAGCGTTGTCGCAGAGATTGATCGACATTGTGAGTTATGAGAAGCCAATGGAGGGAATCAGGTTGAATGAAGCTGGTTTGAGTTGAAGCAGCTCAGAGGTGAAGTTGTTGTTGCATAGGTGAGAAAGATCAAACACGGTGGAGGTAGCACGAGGAGGAAATCAGGGTTTTAACGCGATGAAGGTTAGGTTTGAAGGGTTGCGAACGGTTCAGTGAGGTGAAGGGATCTCGGTGGCGTTAATGGAGGTGGCAGAATGGTTGTTACGAGAGAGGAATCTGAACGCCGAAGATGGTTGTGACAGGGAGAAATGCCGAAGATTGAGAAAGGTTGAAAGGTTGCATCGGAACTAATGAAGATTGCGAAGAAGATTGAGGAGAAGAGTGATGAACGAAGATGCGCTTTAAGAGAGAGGAATCTGAACGAAGATTGCAGAGAAACAGGGTTTAGAGAAGGTTCTGAACATTCGAAAGAAAGAAATGAAAATGTTTGTTTTATTTAAAAATAAAAAATAAAAGGCCTTAGGCAGCGCTTTTTCAGGAAGCTAGTGCTGTATAAGGTAGGCCTCTAGCAGCGCTTTTGAAAAGCAGTGTCTAAGGGGGTGCATCTAGCAGCGCTTTTTGAAATAACCTTAGACAACGCTTTTGGAAAGCGCTGTCAAAAGTGTGCCTTATGCAGCGTTTTTTAAAAGCGTTGTCTAAAGGTAACCCTTAGGCAGCGCTTTTGCTAAAATTTCTACAAACTTTTGCTCCGTATATTTATCTTTTTGGCGTAGTGTGAACCATCTTACACAACTTCACATTATTCAAACCACCACAAGCTTTAATCATATAAGGAAAAATATACTTATCAATAGCCAAGCGGATAAAACAACAACAAGAGAGACAATTTTCACAAAACTAATAAAATATTAGCCCCCAAGCAAACAAAAAACACAAACTTATTAATCTTAATTAAAATATTAAACTTGTTTTACAATTATTTTTAAATGAATCATGTTTTCGGAGAATCTAATGCAAACATTAGCAATTCTTTGCATCACTTTTTCAAACATAGTGAAACCCTATCGTAAATATAATAAAAATCAATTGCAATATATTGTCAAAGGCATCGACAGATTTAAAACGAAAGAAGCGATACAAATAAAGATGCTTTCAACTTGATGGAGAAATGTCAACGATTGAGAAAGAAAAGAAATTAGGAAAGTAAGATTCTTCAGAATCTATAGTAAACCTAGAAAAATTGGAAAGGAGAGCAAAATTTATTAGAGTACGAAAAGCTGGTCTGTGTCGGTTGTTTCTCCGGAGGGAGATGTGTTGAGGCGCCGGAGGGAGATTTTAACAAAGGGAGCTCTGTTAGAAGGGAGCGATGTTTGGCCGGAAGCAGGCGGAAGGTGAAGTTTCGTGCAGAAGAGGAGAAGAAGAATGTGGAACAAACAAAATCTAGAATGTAAGTTTTTATTTATATATAAATTGACCTTTGACAGCGCTTTTAGGAAGCTCTTCAAAAAAAGGCTTTAGCAATGCTTTCTAGATTTTTTTTTCCAATTTTAATTGACTTTAGGCTGCGTTTTTAGAAAGCGTTGTCTAAAGTGTGGCTTTAGCAGTGCTTTGGGCCTATGGAAGTGTTTTTTACTAGTGGGACTATGGCAGTGCTCTATAATGTTGGACCTATGACAATGCTTTTTTAAAATATAAGCATATAATAATGCTTTATTAAAGCGCTTTCTTTAATGAACCAAAGACATCATTTTTGCAGCATTTTTTCTCAACTTTAGGCAGCGCTTTTTGTAAAGGCTGTCTAATATATATAATTTTAAAATTTAAAATTTTATCGGGACATTTAGCAACACTTTAATATAGAAGTGTTGTATAAAGTGTGCTGCCTAAAAGAAGTTTTTGGAGATTAATAAAAAAAATCTCTATGCTACCAACATCAGAACATACCTTTGATCAAAACTACCAACATCAGATACATACCCATCTTGATTTTTTTTTGTTGCTTTCGCACCGATTTCGACCTATAAAATAGATCGACTAATCTGACTCATGCTACGGAGGCACGTGCACTGGCCAAACTACCCATCTTGAATTTTAGAGATGAAGAAAAGTCTAAAAAATTTAGCCATAACTGAATACTACAAAGTCTAATATCTTTTTAGAAAGAGGTCAAACAACCCGATACAATATCTCCTCAAAGCAATTCATATGATCATCCTTCTTGGGTCCTAGCTAATCCATTCCTCTTCACCAAGTAAAATTGGAGGGGTTTTCAAAAAAACCTACCTCCACACGAGAAGTACCCAGAGGATATACCATAACAGACAAATAAAATATGTGACCACATGAAATTGTCTTTGGTGACATAAACTTTTTTATTTATTGAAATGTAAGATTCTTGTGATTCTAAGGGAAATTATTTGACCAATAAATAAATAAATATTTTTTTACGTGGTTTACATGATCGGGGTATTAGATTCTTGAAAAAAATATTAGTGTTATGATTTTATGATTCAATGATAACCGGCTTTAAAAAATCATGAGAAAAATCTTTGTTCATATAAAAAATAAACTATGGCAATATCATTTATTAAAGTTATGTTTTTAAAATAATTCACTTTTAAATTATGTGATTTGAACAAACAAACTAACTCAAATTTTGTATAAATAAAACAAGCTAAAATCAATTTTATTCAACGGCAAACAGAATTTAAATTAAACTAAATTTATCAACTTAAATCATGTTGGGGTGGGAGGATAAAAAAGTGTTTGATTTGTAAATAACGATTAAAAACATTTGGTTGTTTATTTCAATTTGTCACACTTCACCCTTATTCCTTTGTCTATTTTTTGAGACAATTTTGATACTCTTCTTTTGTCGATATTGTATTGAAGATAAAGATTTGACTACAATTATCGTGGGCTCCAACTCACTAATACACTTATGTTCAATGTTAGTATGACCATACATGGATACAGATAGAGTTATATGCGACAAATCTACCTCGTGACTAAGAAATGTTCCGCAGATACCAGCAACCATTATAAATTATTCTTCTTCTCACGTTTCACCAACTTAAAATAAAGCATGTCAACATCACAAATAGTTCACACCTTCTACAATAGGTAATTACACCATCCTCCTTCTTTAAAATTGTTCAATATCACAAACTTCATCAAAATCATCCTGATTATTGAGCATATAATTCCACCGTCCCCGTCTACAACACCCTCAACTCCCTCACTCAAAGACATTGATCCTAAACTTTGTGTTGGGAAATAACACAGCAGACAAAGAAAAAAAACTGAACACAACTAACAAAATAAGAATAAAACGTGAAAACTCTAAAACTGGAGAAAACCAAGATCGTTATCTAAATCGACAATTAGAGAATGATTACTATGTGAAAATTTTATAACACATAGACTTCTCTACTCTCACCCCAGTCCCCTAGTGCACTCACACTATTACAAAGCAAATATTTAAACTAAAAGTCAAATATATGCTTAAAGTGATATTGACTGGTGAATCTAAGAACAAAGAACTTAGGTCCAATATATAGCCTTGGTCTCCCCCTTGCTTCACCACAATAAGTAATGTGGGACTTCTCAAAAAGCTACTTTTTAACCTCCTTCTTTATTAAAGAAATTAGGCCTACTATCAACCCCAACAATCTCCACCTTGATTGTAATGGTCTTCAATCTTCATTGTCTACACCGACAATCATAACTCTCATTGTCTATACTAACAAATCAAATTATCATATTCCACCATAAAGAGTATACTACACTTGAAACTAAATCATCCCAAGAATTTTCTTTACGTCGAAGCCTTGTTGAAAGATTATGGTGCAACTCCCATGTTGGTTTTTAGGACGTTCTTTAGCCATTGACACATCTCACCACACATATTGCATCAATGCCAATCAATGCCCGTGTGCTATTTTGAATCCGATAGCAACGATTTCTCCTTTTGCATGGTATACCGGAAATACCAAAAGGACACACCTTATCTTGTAGAAAAGATCACCATCATCTCCCAAAACAAGAGAGACGTTGCTAGCACTTGCCTCAAAGTCTTTTTCAGATACTGCTCCACCTGGACAATTTCTCTTTAAATGCCTAGACTTTCTACACTTCCAACACACCATATTATTTGCATGAATCTTTTTCTCATTAGCCCCACCTCTAGTTAGCAACGCCGAGCTTGATGAAGTACTTTCATCAGTGTTCATCCTCCTTTCTTCAGAAATAATTTTAGTTGCAACTTCTTCAAAACTCAACTTTTCTTTCCTGTACATCAAAACAGGTTTGAGATGAACATAAGACGGTGGAAGGGACAAAATGAGCCTTAACGCTTTATCTTCATCATCAATCTCAACTTTAATAGATTCAAGCTTAGAAACAATATTATTCAAAGTACTAAGATGATTAGAGATTTTCGTACCCTTATGCGCAAAGTGTGGAATTGCTCCTTTAGAAACAAACGATTTGAGATGTCCTTTGCCTGATATAACCCTTCGAGCCTTTCCCAGAGTTCCTTGGCTGATGACAAATTTTGCACATTCGCAAGAACATTCTTTTCCAAACACAAATGAATTTCACCTGCAGCTCTCAAATCTAGTTCCTCCCACTTGTCAGCCTCCATGTTGGAAGTGTTTCCTTTTAGCGCCTTGTGTAATCCTGATTGTATCAACACATCCTTGACTTGTACTTTCCACAAGCCAAAGTTGATTCTTCCATCAAACTTCTCTATGTCAAACTTCATCGCACTTGAGTAAGACATAGAAGTTGCATGCACACTGCAAAACATGCACCAAGTAGGTTCCCAAGAAAGAGAGGTGGGTCACAACGGACACGCTTAAATACCAAGTTTTTCCTTAGCCAGAACCTCCCTAAATAGCACTTTCACAACACCATCCCTTCTTCAGCACCGTCACAATATCACAATTCTTTTCTTATGTGGAAGATCAGACAATGTTGCAACCACAGAGAATACTAAGAATTGTGATATCTCATCGAGCCGAAGCTCTAAATCGACAACCAGAGAATTATTACTATGGAAGGATAGATCAAATGTTGTGTTCAAGGAGATCTTCAATCTCTTTTGCATCCATTTGTTTCTGATATGAACAAAAAAAGAAGAAGGGTAAGACACAAAAGTAGGTTAGATAAATAAATAATCTTTTGCTCAAATAAATATTTAAGAAAACTAACCTTAAACCCAAATAGTTTTCTACTCTTACAATCCATCATAGAGAACTCTTCATGGCAAACACTCTTGCAAACCTAAAACTCTTTATGACGTTACAATGCTTGAGAGGCACAAGTTTTGATATTCAATATGCTTTTATAGTGGAGTTTTTTCATGTTTCACGCGGATCACTTATGGTAATTTCTTGAGCGTTGATAGTCATGAAATGGACGACGAGGATTTGATTAAGGATTTGTTAAATGTACCAATTTTAACGCTAAATTTTACGTTGGTATTTTAGGAAAATCGACGTGTTACAACATTTTAACTTAAAAATAAAAAAATACAACTAAATAGGGGTTCCAATTTTAATTCTATATTTTAACGCTAGAGTTTACCTCGATTTTGTAAAAAAAAACCGACAGGTTAGAACATTTAATTTACAATAATACAATTAACAGGGAATTTAGAACAACATGTGGCACTCATGCATTAGAAACGTCTCTTTTAGGTTATCACTAGAATATCAATGGTCATCTTATTTAAATTCGTAACGCCTCTTTTAGATTATCAAAGAGGATTTTGAGATATTTAAACGCCTAATTACCAACTCATTGATTCAAAGAATTTTCTTATTTTCAACTTTTCGTTACCAACTCTTTGTTTCCTTGTTACGAATTTATCAAAAATGCATGCAAATCTGTTGTTTGTTATCAAAGAAAAGTGTGTTATCTTCAATGATTTCGAAGTTTTAGAAAAACATTGAGGGAAGCTGTTACTAAACAAAAGTTTAGTAGTTACTTTAACATTCTACACGGATCCATATACACTACACGGATCCATATATGGATGAATATGTCTGTTGTGTCAGCTGGTGATAAATAAATCACTGAATCCTATGTCAATGGCGATTGTTTTTCATTACTCTATCATTGATTTCTTTGACAATGAAATGTGAAGAGTTTGTTAGTTGTGTTGAACATTATGAATCCAACCGTGTCTACACAAACTTCTTTGACCGACTTTATACCAAAAATACTAATCTCTCTAGTCCTACTTCTCTACACCCTATTGCAAAATTTTGGTTTCAACTTCTAGTGTCAAATCCCCTCCCAAGAGAGAAAGACATGGAAACACTTACTTGGTATGACAAGCATCTCTTGTTATTCCTCACCTACAACATGAGAGTTAATCTTCCTTTTACCATTTTCAACTTTTTAAAGAAAATGATAGAGACTTCTCGTGAGGAAAAGACTTTCCTCATACCTTATGGAAGAGTTCTTTTTGAACTTTTCAATAAGTTAGGGATGGTTAGGGGTGATGTTGTAGTTGTGTGGACTGAGAAGTTTGAAATTATTGACTAGTTTTATTTGTTTGTGTTGTTGTGGTTGCTTTGGTGATGTTGTAGTTCCTATCAATGAAATATTTAAATTTTACTATTATTATCTATTCTTGTTTAATCCAGTTTTTGTGTTAATTCATTGGGAATAGTTAAAATTACGGCAAATAGGATTCGAAGCGAGGTTTCTTATAACTATATTACCTCGGTTCTAAAACAAAAAACGAGATAACAGGTTTATTATTATTTTATGGATTAAAGAAGGCGCTAACTTATAGTTGTGTTACCTCGGTTTTTTATAACACTGACATAACATGTTTATTATCTTATTAATAAAATCAAACATTACGCTCACATGACATATTCTCTCGATTTTTAGCGTGTTGGACATGAAAGCTCTGTCATGAAATATATTATTTGTTGTAGTGGTGTTACGGTGGTTATACAACATGATTTCTAATGTCATTCTCAATACCATCATTGAACATGACTATACTGTAAAACTTGTTTGGAACATGTTGTTTGACATATTCTATGACAACAAAAATTATAGGGCTATTTACCTATAGCAAAATATTTCACGCATTCATATGAAACATTTTTCGGATGCATCCTTTTATTATCAACATCTCATATCCCTACCTGACCAACCATCTAATGTTGGAGCTCAGGTCTCCAATGAACATATGGTTCTCCAACTCATATCAGGCCTAATCGATGCTTATGATAGTGTGGGCTCAAAAATTCTTCACCGTGACTTTATTCCACCCTCTTACAAAGCATGCTCCATGATCATTTTAGATTAAATAGCCAGAACAAAAAGGCCAGCCAACACCACTAAAAGTGTTGTCTTCATCACCTCACACACTGATGCATCGACTACCACACCTTCTAACCGTTGTAGAGGTAATAACAATCATGTCAAATGAGGTAATGGTCGCAACTATCAGGGTAGAGGAAGAAACAATGGACATGGTGGCGGTCACTCTTAACATCCATAGTTGACTTTACCACCTTAGCCACTTCAACAGCAACAATGGACTTATCCATCATATCTCAAACAGAATTAGTAGTGAAATATTCCACATAGGTGTCAACCTTGGTCCACTCCACCATGTCGGTACCCGATAATTAGAAACTCTAACAAGCAAGCTAGTATTCTTGGGCAAAAGCCAAATCACCAAACTCATGTAGCGGCGGCAACTGCACCGTACTAGGCCTGACACCAAGGATCCTCTCAATATGCCCTAATAGACATCCAAGATGCTATGGTATATAATGGTATATAGACACCGAGGCTACTTCACATATTTTTTTACTATAAATAATATCGTTCACACCTTTCTATCTCATGCCTCTATCCCACCCTCCTTTTGGAACCATGCCTTGAAAATGGAAACATACTTATATAACATCCTCCATACCAAAAAACTTGGGATCCATTCACCCACTAAGATACTCTATAAAAAAAATCCTTCCTATTCACTTCTTTGAGTCCTCGGGTATCCATACGATCTAATGTATCAACCTCTACAAATAAATTATAACCTCGATCAAGACCATATGAATTATTAGGCTATCCACCTAATCATAGATGATAAAAGTGTTATGAGCTATCCAGACATAAAATCCTTATTTTTAGGCATGTCATATTCGAAGAAAATATGTTACCCTTTTCTACATAAATGCTCCTAATAGGGTTAAGTACATATTTTTTAGATAATGACAACTCATATGGAACTCCTACACCAAATACTCTAACCCCAACTAACCTTCAATCTAATAATTTTCAAACACCAACCTCAAACCCACATCCATGGTTGTTAACAGAGCATAACAAAACTTTCATAGATTAGTTTAATGAAAGTATTTCTAAAGGGGATTGTGTATCAGATAATTGCAAATAGTTGTCATGTTTTCCTAAGTTTATTGTAATTACATAGAGTGCATACGACATTAGTACATATTTTTTCAATACATAATCAAAAGATGATTGCAGCACCATGCAAAATATTTGGGTTATGGTTGATGCTGAATCCATGTACTTTTCCAGTTCTGTTCGAATGCAGGTATAGCAGGCAACCAAAAAGTAAAGTATTTACTTTTACCGGGTGATATATACCGGTTCGGTTATATCGTATTGTGTCCACAGACATTGGTTATTGATTCGTCGTTCAACAATTCTATCGTTAATGAGTTTGGAAATAAATAGTTGTAAATAAAAGACAAAAAGTAAATGAACAAAAACTATAAAGGATAGACAGCTTGTCCGGAACAAATGCACACTACCTGTCACATACTTAAATCTATCGTCCAGTTATACTCAACCTACGATACTCGTCCGTGTCATCACATACCTCTCACAACCCAAGCTATTTCTAACCCAAATTGAGAACTGCATCACCTCGATAGCCATGTCTGGCCTACCTTAACAACACAGAAGTCAACCGTGTCACTCATAATGACTATCTCTAGCTTGAAACAACCAACACAGAGGCATTAATCAAGGATAATCTAACTAAATGTCAACTCTAATCCCATTTCTAGCATTCAGAAACTAACAGATAATCATCCTAGGTAAGAATCTAAGCAATCTATGTCTAGCAAAGCTCAAATCCCTAACACAAGGTGAAAACCTAAGACAATCACCAACACAGATTCGTAAAGAAAACTTTATACAACACCACGAGCGACAAATATACATGAGTTATGAGTAGAAATATATGCATACCCAACAAATAAAGAAATACATAGAGAGGAGAAGAGATAAACCACAAATTTACACCGGTTTGTCAGAGTCTATCGAAGAGTAATCCACCTTCAATCATCCCTATGCAAAGCCTAATGTTGTTTTCTAAGCTAATCTATCAAAAATAAAGATTGATGGAAATGGGGATCAAAATCTACCCAAAAACCATAACCTAAAAAGCGATAAAAATGAAGTTATAAAACAAAACTCTGACGACCGTGCTCAGCGGCGTGGGCGCGCTCAGCGGCGTATGAGATATTTACATACTAAACCAACCTAAAGGCCGCTCAACAACGTTTAAAAACTCTCTTTGCCGCAACAGTGCCAAAATAAGAAGCACGCTACAAATCCCGCTCAGTGGCCTGACCGCGTTGAGCGGCCTCTCCTAAGCAAAACTGGTCTTTTATTCATCAAAATTGCATCTTCGGAGCCGTGTCTTCGACACTTTATTCCTCGATGCTCCAACACGCACAAATACCTACAAAAATACATTAAAACTAATCAAACGGTACATTATGTACATAAAACACAATAAACGTATTTACAACAAAAGTGGGGTTATTCAACGATTATTAGCAAACAAGAACGAATAAGTGTCACAAAACATATATACAAAATAACTACATTTTGGCACTTATCAACTGTCCCAACTTGACACATTTTTTGTCCTCAAACAAAGTCAAGTAAACCTAAAGAAACAAAAAACGATAATTAAAGAATCACGAATCAACAAGTTTTTAAAATGGAAAACAAATGTATGGTTCAAATGCAAACGTACACGACAAATACATACTTACCACCATACAACAACAACAACAACATATAAACGAAACAAATCCTAACTACAAAAATCATGCAAAATATTCTAAAACAAAACAAGCTCAATCATAAATCACACCTAGCAAAAATTCATCCGTAGATGAAGAACACACAAAGGTGAGGTACAAAAAAAACTCATCCACAAACTTGCAAACAAAAAACTAAATTATGAATTTATCCAAAAAAACTCAATTGAAAATACAAATGCAAGAATCACAAGGGCTTTTCAAGGTTTTAATGTGGCTTGGTTAACAAACAAGTGATAAGTCCTAAAGCTAATCGAAACAAAAAATTGCCTAAACCTAAGGGAGTGATCAACTCACAAATTTTCAAACAATATAATTTCAATCAAACTTCTTCTTCTTCACAAATTCCACATCAAAATACCTTACTTATTAACACAACATTATTCATACTCTTTTTGTTTTTGTTTTTCAAAGCTTTTTATCTTTTTGTCTTTCTTTTTCTAATTTTTCTTTTTTTTCACTTTTTTTTCTTTTTCTTTTCTCAACCTCATATCAATCACAACATAAGCACATAAACATTCCTCTCTCCAACTTGAATTCAACCAAAATTATTATGTGAATACTCCCTACTTTCTAAGGCAAGGTAAAAATTCATACAATAACATATAGTTGAGGGTTCAAGAAACAAAGAAATCAACATCCAGATAAAAAAGTTGAATTCAACACTCATAGACAAGCATCAAGTTCAAATAAACATGGATATTGATAAAAGTTCAAAGGGGTTAACAGAGATTCACACACTCACAAGGTAAATTGAATATTTGGCCAAGGTAGTTGTGCTCAAAATCAAACAAAAATGCCTTGATCATTTTTATGCATCCATACAATCAACAAAAACAAAAGATTAAGCATAATAAAATCTAGCTAAAACAAGAATTGTGGCCTCCATATGTGAACAATGGAAAGCTTCCTCACATTTATGGGTAAAAAAACTAAAGTGATTCAAATCATGAGCAAGTAATGAAAAATAATGATTGGCATGGTAGTTGTACAAATGATAAATTTCCTAAATATGTTATGCAACAAAAAGTGATAAACAAGTATCTGACGTGTACCAACTTTGAAAACTATCATTACCATACATCCGCGAGTTGAAACGATCAAACTCGGAAAATCACAAAATGCAACCTCAAGCTACCAGACCAAAATTTGAGTCCAAACAACAACAAAAGAAATAAAAAAATAATATTAATTTTATTCAATACAAAAATCCTAGGTGAAAGTGGGAAAAAGGAAAGCCAAGTGAAATTAAAAAGAATTCAATGACTCTTTACAACAGAGCATGCTAAGTGGGCTGGAGCGCGCTACACCAGTTGCAAAAACATAAGGCAACTGGTGCAACTGATATGTAAGCCTCCATTTAACACTTACACCATCTCATTTACACATCTAAACAATATTTACAATACATACACACTTCCACAAGTTAAAACACTACAAACTTATGGAAAAACAACAAATTGACATAACAAAACAAACACAAATAACAATACAAAAACTTGGTGAAAATGAATTAACAAGTTGAAAAGTGAAGATTTGAAATAAAGAACATGTCCTATTTCAACTTGTTAAAACACGTTTGTTTTACGTCGTAAGCTCGACGCCTTTATTGTGCGAGCACTAGTAACCTCCTCCCGCCATGCCATGGTATTGTCACAACGCGCAAACCTAAAGAAAGTGTCCTAACAACCACACAACAAACATTACGAATACGAGATAACTTACAACAATACTTGAAAATAAGAAAAAACAAACATATGTACAAGTATGGAAAGTAAACACACAACATGTACAAGTAACAATATACAAGTTCATATACAAAGTCTATACAACCTATACATTAATGACAAAACTCAAAAACAACGGAATTATCGCAATACAGAAACAATAAAATCAATCCCCGACCACGACACCATTTTGTTTGAATGCAGGTATAGCAGGCAAGCAAAAAGTAAAGTGTTTATTTTTACCGGATGATATATACCGGTTAGGTTATATCGTATCGTGTCCACAGAGATTGGTTATTGATTCGTCGTTCGATAATTCTATCGTTAATAAGTTTCGGAATAAATAGTTGTAAAGAAAAGACAAAAAGTAAATGAACAAAAACTATAAAGGATAGACAGCTTGTCCGGAACGAATGCACACTACCCATCACAGACTTAAATCTACCGTCCAGTTATACTCATCCTACGATACTCATCCGTGTTATCACATACCTCTCACAACCCAAGCTATTTATAATCCAAATTGAGAATTCAACTGCATCACCTCAATAGCCATGTCTGGCCTACCTTAACAACACAGAAGTCAACTGTGTCACTCGTAACGACTACCTTTGGCTCGAAAAAACCAACACAGAGGCATTAATCACATATACTCTCAGTAAATGTCAGCTCTAAACCCATTTCTAGCATTCAGAAACTAACAGATAATCATCTTAGGTAAGAATCTAAGCAATCCATGTCTAGCAAAGCTCAAATCTCGAACACAAGGTAAAAACCTAAGACAATCACCAACACAAATTCATAAAGCAAACTTTATACAATGCCAAGGGCGACAAATATACATGAGTTATAAGTAAAAATGCATACATACCCAACAAATAGAAAAATACATAGAGAGGAGAAGAGATAAACCACAAATTTACACCAGTTTGTTAGAGCCTATCAAAGAGCAATCTATCTTCAATCATCCGTATGCAAAGCCTAATGTTATTTTCTAAGCTAATCTATATGATCAGTGCATTTTAATGCACATTCTTCCATATTTGAATTTAATCATTTCTATGCTTTTCTTTATTTATTTTTATATTTTATAATGTTTTTCGAATTTAGTTTATTTTTGTTTTAATTTAATTTTCGTGCTTTATTTTCAGCATTTGCAGCTTTCACGGAAACATTTATAACTTGAGCTACAAGAATCGGATTGAGGAGTTTGACCATGCGTTGGAAAGCTAAGAGAAAGATCTACAACTCTCTAGTTGTGGGAAGAAGTTGATTCGGAATGTAGCAAGGTTGAAAAAGTCGTTGAAGTTATAACATTTTTTATATTTAAGTTTTGGGTCATTTGTTTTGGGCCTGGGTTGTGTTTTTGACCCAGTTGGGTTATGACCCGAATCCTTGTCCTTGCTATACCTAGCAGCCACTACAATAATTTGGGATTACCTTTCATTATTCAGAAAAAAATACTTTTTGTTTTTGACGATTATGATGAGGAACTAAACATCCAGAGTCGATCTAGTGTATTTAGGTTCCAACACTTGAGATTATTATAATGTTAATTTCAGTTTAATTCCTTTCAATAATATTTTGTGTTATTGTATGCTTAATTCAATTGCATAAAATATATTGATTCAATTTGGTTGATTGTATGATCCTAACTTAGACTCATCGCGTTTGCTTAATTCGTTGTTGTGTCTGATCAATCATGTTTGCTTAATCCATGAAAATTTATCCCGTTTGCTTAATTCGGACAATAGGATCGTACATCTCACAAACTTCACTGCGCTTGTCACTGGGTTTGTATCCAAATAGGAATAGACAATCTGCTTCGGGTATTAAAATTATAATAATCGATGATAATAGGAACTGAATCAGTAGATTGACTTATTTTATAATCACTTATTTTAAGCGCTTATTTTCTTAATCGATCACCAAACCAACCCCCTAATTTAATTTACCTTCGGTTAGTAATAATCAAGAATCCTTGTGAGACGATTCGAGTCATTGTCGCTATACTACGTTTTCAAAAATTACTCGTTTTGATTCGCGCGCGACAGCGGATTAAATTGGCGCCGTTGCCGGGGATTCTTGTTGTTATTAACTAATTTTAGAGTCTTAGGATTAGTATTCTCGCATTTAGGCCCTAGTTTCCTCACGGTTTTGGCCAATTCGCGTTTAGAGTCGGAAAAAGAGGTTTTTAGAAAATCTGTGTGCGATTGTATAATATTTTTGCCTACTGGAAGCAAAAATATCATGCGATCAAATTTGGTGTTTCATAGAGTCGAATTCATCTTTTTTCGCCAAATTCATCTTTTTTCTATTTTTAATTAATTTATTACTGTTTCATAGAGTCGAAAAAAATCAAAAAAAATCTCAAAATTATTATTTTACGTCATTAGATTAAATTTGGTGTTTTTGTATTTTTATGAATTTATTTTAATAGTTTGTCTTCTTTCTATTTGATTCTGCTTGTTTGGGACATAGTTTGTATTTATATGTTTGTTGATAAGATGGCTGAACAAAGAACTTTGAGGCAATTGGTTTCCCCTTATATGGACTATAATGGTTTATGTATTGACTATCCTACAGGTGATGCACCTTTTGAATTGAAATCTAGTTTAATACATTTGCTGCCTAGATTTAATGGTTTTGCAGGTGAGGATGCACATACGCATCTAAAAGAATTCCAGGTTGTGAGCTATGCACCTCCCAAGCCTTCACTAGAGGACATTGTTAAACAAATGGCTGCAAATAATCTCCAATATCAACAACAAATAGATTATACTTTACAGACTCTGCAAACACAGATTGGACAACTTGCCACTTTGGTGAATGTCATGCAACAAGCTCAAGGATCAAACCAACAACCCTTGGAAGAGAGTTCTGTTTTTCAAATAGAGTTTATTTCTGAAATTGTTAATGATACTTGTAGTGATTTATTTGCAGCTGATTTTCCATCATTGTCTGATTTTGACGATGTTTATTCTTGTGATGTTTGTACTGACACTAAAATTTGCTCTGTTTGTGCTGAAATTGAGGCTGCCTTGCAAGTTGATATTCTTACTGCAGATGAGGTTGCAAATGAAGTTGTTCATGTAGATGAAACTCTGGACACCCCGGCTGCCCGGAACAAACCATCCATCGAACAACCACCTTCCCAAGAGCTGAAACAAATTCCTGAAAATCTTAAATATGCTTATTTAGAGATGAATGAAAAGCTACCGGTTATAATTTCGTCTAACCTTAATTTTTATCAAGAAAATAAGATTTTGCAGGTTTTGAAGAAGCATAAGAAGGAGATTGGGTGGACTTTGGCCGACATTTCCAATATTAGGCCATCCATGATTTTGCACATGTTCTCAATTGAAGGGGAAGATGAAACAAAACTAGTGAGGAATCCCTTCAATCTTTTGATCACCGATGTTGTTGAAAAGAAGATCACGTGCTCATTCGACACTTTTACTTATCGAAGATTCTTCTTTGATCCTGGAATAAAAGGCGAAGGCAGTGATAAAATTCTCAAGTTCAATGGATATTACCCAAAACTACTCCATGAGAGCCCCACTTTGGAAGAAGAGAATGTAGAAGATCTGTCTTTGAGAAAGGATGCTTATGTGATTACTTATCCTCCTTGACTACTCAGGTGTGTTCTTTCCTTTCTCTCTCTCACTCCTATTTAGTAGTTATATCTTTTCATTGAGGACAATGCTTGTTTTAAGTGTGGGGGAGAGAATCCTTTGTTTTATTTGCTTTTGTTTCCTGTTTTCTTGTTTTGTTTTGTTTTTAGTTATAAAATAAATTGCATCTGGTTTGAAATTTCTGGGGTTAGAGATTAATCTGAGGTTAGTTGTGGAGACTTGGGAAAAGTTCATAAGATCGGTATCGTCTTAACACTGTAAGTCTCCTGCATATGGAAATTGATTTGAATTCTTATTATGTTTTAGCCTTGAATTCTCATTCTCTGACAGCTCTTGAGTAGTTTATTTCAGCAGTCAGCACCATCTCACACACACTCTACGCAAGGAAGCTGATGAATATAAGTGAGTGTTCCGGAGAAAAAAAATTAAAAGAGGAAAAAAAAGGAATGCGCCTTCTAAGTTTGGTGACCCTCACCCCGTCACTTAACCCAACGGTCGTAGAGCCTACAAAAAAGAGAGTTGATAATAAGACTCGTTGTTAGTTGGTTCAGCGGTTTCTGGTGCTGAACTTGGTAGGGAGGATTACGGTCTGATCCCCTGCAACTACAACTGAGTAAGCAAAGGGTTATGCCACATAAGTACCAGAACCCCGTGCAAAAAGGATCAGAGTCACTAACCGGTCGCTTTTCTATGAGTGTGTGGAGATAACGGGCTTAATGTGATTGCGCCTGAATGAAAATAGAGCAAAAAGGAGGATGAGTAAGTTAGACTTTAGCATAATAATTTAATTCGAATTGGTTTGTATATTCAGGAGGCAAGATTAGTGTTCCTACGATATCCTTAGTATGCAAGATTAGTACCTGTCATTGCAATATTAACTGAAGAAGAGTTTGTAGCCTAGAATGAGTAAATGTTGATGTTGTTGAGTTTCTTTTTGAGTTTTAATTTTATTTTGCTCGGAGTGCAAAAGTTCAACTTTGGGGGAATTTGATCAGTGCATTTTAATGCACATTCTTCCATATTTGAATTTAATCATTTCTATGCTTTTCTTTATTTATTTTTATATTTTATAATGTTTTTCGAATTTAGTTTATTTTTGTTTTAATTTAATTTTCGTGCTTTATTTTCAGCATTTGCAGCTTTCACGGAAACATTTACAACTTGAGCTACAGGAATCGGATTGAGGCGTTTGACCATGCGTTGGAAAGCTAAGAGAAAGATCTACAACTCTCTAGTTGTGGGCAAAAGTTGATTCGGACTGTAGAAAGGTTGAAAAAGTCGTTGACGTTACCACATTTTTTATATTTAAGTTTTGGGTCATTTGTTTTGGGCCTGGGTTGTGTTTTTGACCCAGTTGGGTTATGACCCGAATCCTTGTCCTTGCTATACCTAGCAGCCACTACAGTAATTTGGGATTACCTTTCATTATTCAGAAAAAAATACTTTTTGTTTTTGACGATTATGATGAGGAACTAAACATCCAGAGTCGATCTAGTGTATTCAGGTTCCAACACTTGAGATTATTATAATGTTAATTTCAGTTTAATTCCTTTCAATAATATTTTGTGTTATTGTATGCTTAATTCAATTGCATAAAATATATTGATTCAATTTGGTTGATTGTATGATCCTAACTTAGACTCATCGCGTTTGCTTAATTCGTTGTTGTGTCTGATCAATCATGTTTGCTTAATCCATGAAAACTTATCCCGTTTGCTTAATTCGGACAATAGGATCGTACATCTCACAAACTTCACTGCGCTTGTCACTGGGTTTGTATCCAAATAGGAATAGACAATCTGCTTCGGGTATTAAAATTATAATAATCGATGATAATAGGAACTGAATCAGTAGATTGACTTATTTTATAATCACTTATTTTAAGCGCTTATTTTCTTAATCGATCACCAAACCAACCCCCTAATTTAATTTACCTTCGGTTAGTAATAATCAAGAATCCTTGTGAGACGATTCGAGTCATTGTCGCTATACTACGTTTTCAAAAATTACTCTCAGTAAATGTCAGCTCTAAATCCATTTCTAGCATTCCGAAACTAACAGATAATCATCTTAGGTAAGAATCTAAGCAATCCATGTCTAGCAAAGCTCAAATCTCTAACACAAGGTAAAAACCTAAGACAATCACCAACACAAATTCATAAAGCAAACTTTATACAATGCCAAGGGCGACAAATATACATGAGTTATAAGTAGAAATGCATACATACCCAACAAATAGAGAAATACATAGAGAGGAGAAGTGATAAACCACAAATTTACACCAGTTTGTTAGAGCCTATCAAAGAGCAATCTATCTTCAATCATCCGTATGCAAAGCCTAATGTTATTTTCTAAGCTAATCTATAAAAAATATAGGTTGATGGAAATGGGGATCAAAATTCACCCCAATACCATAACCTAAAAAGTGCTAAAAATGAAGTTATAAAACAAAACTCAGACGACCGCGCTTAGCAGCGTGGGCGCGCTCAGCAGCGTCAGAAATATTTACACACTAAACCTACCTAAACGCCACTCAGCGGTGTTTAAAAATTCTCTCTGTCGCAATAGTGCCAGAACAAGAAGTGCACTGCAAACCCCGCTCAGTGGCATGACCGCGCTGAGCGACCTCTCCTAAGCAAAACTGGTCTTTTATTTATCAAAATTGCATCTTCGGAGTCGTGTCTTCGACATTTTATTCCTCGAAGCTCCAACACGCACAAATACCTACAAAAATATATTAAAACTAATCAAACGGTACATTATGCACACAAAACACAATAAAACGTATTTACAACAAAAAGTGGGGTTATTAAACGATTATTAACAAACAAGAACGGATAAGTGCCACAAAACATATATACAAAATAACTACATTTTGGCACTTATCAAGTTCCAAAGATAATAATCGTGTACTAGCATCTAGAGCATACTTTGAGGTTATTGATGAAACTCCAAAGATTGACTATGTTTCTTTAAAGTGCCTTTAGTTAAGTGAAAGTGGATTGACAACAACACTGGTGTAGAAACAAATGAATTAAGATTTACACAGGGTTGATCTTCAAGGAAAACATTTTCCCGATATTACCGATGAAAATAAAGATTTTAACTATGAGACGCCTTGTTTAGCAACACATGTACGTCAATCATTGGAAAAAATTATTAAAATGTTGTGCATACTATGTGTATGGGAAAACTAGTAAGTAAATGGTTTATTGCTTTTTTTTAATCATTTGTTTTAGTTTTGATGTAAAATTATAATGTGTTCCATTTTGGATTTGCATTTGTTGTAACCAATGAACTTTTGTGGTACAATGTTTCAGATTAAGGAATAGACATGTCAAAATTACATCGATCATTAGAAAAAAATGATTCAGATGTTATGTGTGAGATTTTAGATCGAACTCTATTGGGTCAAAGGTAGTATATTAGTTCAACAAAGTTTAGCATGCATTCGAAGTTTGCTCACATGTTGTTTTCGAAGTGTTACAAGCTGTAGTCGAAGTGTGTTCTAGCTTGTAGTGTCGAAGGATGCTAGGATTGATAGCATCGAATTGGGCCTGTTTGTTATGTCCAATAGGTTAAGAGCTTGTACCCTAAGTTAGCTTCTAATGGGTATTTGTGATAAAAGTCCATTAGTTTAGTATGTTAGGTTTATTATAAATAGCATACTAGTCTCTCATCATTGCATACTACAAATCTTATTTTAGGGTGAGAGGGTTATTTGTTATTCTTGTATACATGTAATCTTATTTAAAGAGTAAGGAAAGAATAGCAGTTAATAATCAATCCATGTGTTCATCGTGTTCTTCATTTTTTCCTACCCTAATTGTTTCTTGATCATTAATCAACAAGTTTATATTTTGTTCTAAGGCATCCGATTCACAACAAATTAGTGTGGTGAGCGTGGAGAAGATGCCTTTGACAAAGTATGATATTGAAAAGTTCACCGGAATGAACGATTTTGGTCCGTGGCCCTTGAAGATGAAAGCCCTACTGGTTCAGCAGGGTTGTTTGGAAGCGTTGAAGGGAGAATCAACCATGAATGAAACGTTAACGGTAGATGAGAAGACGAAAATGATATAGAAGTCCCACAGCGCAATTTTGTTGAGCCTTGGTGATAAGGTTATTTGACAGGTATCAAAGGAGACAATGACGACAAGGTTATAGATGAAACTTGAAAGATTGTACATGACCAAATCGTTGGTGAATCGACTCTACCTGAAGCAAGCTTTGTATTCATTCAAGATGATTGAAGACAAAGTGCTGGCTGAGGACTTGGATATGTTCAACAAGCTGATTCTTGATCTTAAAAATATTGATATGAAGATCGACGATGTAGATCAAGCGCTGATGTTATTGTGCGTGTTGCCCAGATCACATGCTCACTTGAAAGAAACTCTCTTGTATGGAAGGGAGTCCCCGACCTTTGAAGAAGTTCAATCAGCCTTGTATTAGAAGGAGTTGAATGAAGGAAAGGAGCATAAACCTTCGCCGGTTGGTGAAGGTTTGACCGTAGAAAATTCTTGCGAAAGGATAATAAGTTCGATAAGAAGAAAGGTAAAAGTAAGCAGAAGTTTTACAGTGGTGAAGCACCTGGTATTCGATGCTATCATTGTAAGAAGGAGGGTTACACAAGAAAAGTGTGCCATGAACGCCTGAAAGATCATGGAGGAAAGGATAATGGAAATGCAGCTATTGTTCAAGATGATTTCGACTCATTTGATGTTCTTGTGGTTTCGAGCAGCAACCCGTCGAAGGAGTGGATTATGGATTCTGGGTGCACTTGGCACATGAATCCAAACAAAGACTTGTTCGAGGAATTATGTGATCAAGATGGTGGATCTGTATTTCTGGGGGAAAACAAAACTTGCAAGATTTCAGGTGTTGGATCTGTGAGATTCAAACTCCATGATGATTCAATAAGGTTATTGACTGAAGTTAGGTATGTACCTGATTTGAAGAGAAATTTGATTTCTCTTGGTGAATTCGTCAAGAAAGGATATGTTTTTCAAGGAGAGAAAAGTATCCTAAGAGTCATGAAGGGGTCGAAGGAAGTCTTGAGAGGCGTGACGAAACAAGGCTTTTATACCCTTGACGCTAAAGTTGTAAGTGGTACAACAAATGTTGCATCCACGAAACCTTTGTCGAAGACAAAAATTTGGCACATGAGATTGGGCCATGTTAGTGAAAGAGGTATGGTCGAATTAGGGAAACAAAATTTCCTTGGTGGAGACAAAGTCGAAAAGCTGAAGTTTTGTGAGCCCTGTGTACTTGGAAAATCTTGCACAGTGAAGTTCAACAAAGGTAAACAAATAACACATGGATCCCTTGATTACATCCATGCTGATCTTTGGGGGCCTGCAAGGTGTCCATCACATTTAGGAGCAAGTTATTTTCTATCCATAGTAGGTGACTATTCCAAAAAGTTATGGGTATTCATTCAGAAGACTAAGGATGAAACTTTTGAGAATTTCAAAGGTTGGAAGACTTTGGTCGAAAATCAAACTGGCAGAAATGTTAAGAGGTTGAGAACAGACAATGGTCTTGAATTTTGCAATGAGGCATTCGACAACTTTTGTGATGCCTCTGGTATTTCAAGGCACAAAACTACTGCATGCACTCCACAACAAAATAGTTTGGCTGAAAGGTTTAATCGAACCATCTTGGAAAGAGTTGGATGCATATTGACTAGTGTTGGGTTAAAGAAGGTGTTTTGGGCTGAGGCTGTTTCGACAACAACATATCTGATAAACAAATGTCCTTCGATTGCGTTAGATATGAAGACACCTGAAGAAGTTTGGTAGGGACATCCACCAAATCTTGACAAACTAAGAGTAGTTGTTTGTGTAGCCTATCCTTACATTAGGCAAGATAAGGTCGAACCTAGAGCTCTTAAATGCATGTTCATGGGATACCCTGAAGTATCAAAGCTTATAGGCTATGGTTCCTAGAGTCACGTCACAAAAGTATTATCACCAGTCGAGATGTTGTTTTCAATGAAGCTGAAATGGATTTCAAGGAAAAGGATGATGTTGGTCGAAATGCAGAAGTATCTGACGAAGAGCTGGTCCAGGTAGAGATTCCTGTTGAGGTGGAGCATGTTGATGTTGAATTGCATATCCCAGATAAAGTCGAAGAAGCAGAGGATGCTGATGAAGTTGAGGAAACTGCCGATGACTATCTATTGGCAAGTGATAGGAAACTAAGAGTCATCAAGCCACCTCAAAGATTTGGGTATGCAGATCTTATAGTTTATGCCTTAATCTCTGCTAGTGAGGTTCTAGGTGAAGAACCAAGAGACCATAAGGAAGTTATGAAGAGTCGAGATAAGACTGAATGACTGAAGGTCATGGATGATGAGATGAAGTCTCTTCATGGTAACAACACTTGGGAATTGATCAAGAAACCTGCTGGAGCCAGGTTAGTCAGCTGTAAATGGATTTTCAAAGTTAAGGAAGAAATCGAAGGAGTGGCGTCGAAAAGATACAAGGCAAGGTTGGTTGCAAGGGGTTTCACTCATAAAGAAGGTGTAGACTTTAATGATGTGTTTTCTCCTATTGTGAAGCATATGTCCATTCGAATGTTGCTTGCCATGGTGGCAAAGTTCGATCTTGAACTGGAACAAATGGATGTAAAGACTAGTTCTTGTATGGTGATCTAGATGAAACAATCCTGATGAGGCAACCTGAAGGGTATGTCAAAAAGGGAAAGGAAGATTATGTGTGCAAGTTGAATAGATCTTTATATGGGCTGAAACAATCTCCTCGATAGTGGAATAGGAGATTCGACAAATTCATGGCACGCATAAGTTTCGTTAGAAGTCAGCTCGACCACTGTGTTTACTTCAGATTTTGTCCTGATAATTCATTTGTTATTTTGTTGCTTTATGTTGATGATATTCTCATAGCAAGTAATAATGTCGAATAGGTATTGAGGGTGAAGGATGAACTCAATAAGGAGTTCGAAATGAAGGATCTAGGAGCAACTTCCAGGATTCTTTGGATTGACATTCGAAGAGATAGCGATCAAATTATGCTTATCTCAAGAGGCATATTTACTAAGATTCTCAAAAGTTTGGTACATCGAATTCGAAGCCTGTTGTGACTCCAACAAACCCTTAATTCAAGTTGAGTATTGATCAATGTCCCAGTACTGAGGTCGAAAGAGCTTATATGAATAGCATCTCATATGCTAATGTAGTAGGTTCTCTGATGTATGCTATGGTTTGTCTTGGACCCGACATAGCATATGCGAGAAGTCTTGTAGCGGTACATGGCGAATCTCGAAAGGCTCACTGGCAAGCATTGAAGTGGATTCTAAGGTACATAAATGGGTCTCCGAACAGAGTCTTAATTTATGGTGGAGCCTTGGGTGAAGACAGTAAAGCAGTAATCGAAGGATATGTCGACTCTGATTATGCAGGTTGTATAGATTCCAGAAAATCTATTTCTGGATATGTTTTCACTTTATTTGGTACAACAATTAGTTGGAAAGCAACACTTCAGAAGGTTGTTGCATTTTCAACCACTAGAGCGGAATATATTGCTTTAACTGAAGCTGTGAAAGAAGCATTATGGCTTGAAGGTTTTGCTAAGGAGCTGAAAATTCGAGGTGAAGTTATCACTGTTAAATGTGATAGTCAAAGTGAAGTACATCTGTCGAAGAATTCAGCCTATCATGAGTGAACCAAGCACATTGATGTGAGGCTGCATTTCATCAGAGGGGTAATTGAGCGTGGAGAAGTCCAACTGCTGAAGGTTTCGACAGGATTATAATGTTGCTGATATGATCATCAAGCAATTGCCTAGTTTCAAGTTTTTTCACTGTATGCAGTTGATAAAGCTGCATGAAGAAAACTAGTTCATTAGTTGATAATAGAGTTTGTTCCAAGGTGGAGATTTGTGAGATATTGGATCGAACTCCATTAAGTCGAAGGTAGTATCTTGGTTTGACGGTTCAACAAAGTTTAGCATGCAATCGAAGGTTGCTCACATGATGTTGTTGAAGTGTTACAAGTTGTAGTCGAAGTGTGTTCTAGCTTGTAGTATCGAAGGATACTAGGATTGATAGCATCAAATTGGGCCTGTTTGTTATGTCCAATTGGTTAAGTTCGCTTGTACCCTAAGTTAGCTTGTAATGGGTATTTGTGATAAAAGCCCATTAGTTTAGTATGTTAGGTTTATTATAAATAGCATACTAGTCTCTCATCATTGCATATTGCAAATCCTATTTTAGGGTGAGAGGGTTATTTGTTATTCTTGTATACTTGTAATCTTATTTCAAGAGTAAGGAAAGAATAGCAGTTAAAAACCAATCCTTGTGTTCACCGTGTTCTTCATTTTTTTCTACCCTAATTGTTTCTTGATTATTAATCAACAATTTTATATTTTGTTCTAAGGCATCCGATTCACAACATTATGCATGTTATTCGTCGTGATCATGAAGAGGGAATATGAGAAAAATAGTAAGTAAATGGTTTATTGCTTTTGTTTCTTAATCATTTATTTTAGTTTTGATGTAAAATTATAAAGTTTGTGCCATTTTGGGTTTGCGTTAGGTGTTATCATGAATATTTGTGGTATAATATTTTAAATTGAGGAATTGAATGGCAAAATGTACAATGTCTCTATTTCAAGAATCTGCAAAATATGATTTTGTATTCTCTTATGTAATACAAGTCCAAACGACAGTAAAAAAACTTAATTTCTCACTTTTATCTTAAAATCGAGGTAATAACATTGAGTTATTACCTCGGTTCTACAAAACAACGAGAGTTAATATTGCGCGTTATCCAGTTTTAAAATAATAGAAATGTTGATGCATGGGGTCGAACCCAGTTGCAAATAACTAACAACTCATCTTTTAAACAACTGGGGTGATAAAGAGATATCTTTTCATGACGTCTTTCGTTACATTGCTTCCATAGCTGAGATTAAACACATTTTGCATCAACCATAAAAGTTAAAAATTCTACCTAAGTTCTAAGTTTTAAGAGGGTGAAAAGATTTAAAAACTGCAAAATTAAAAATAATTTAGAAACAAACTTCTCAAGAAGCTATTTATCTTTTTAACGTTTTGAAAGTGTTTTACAAAAGCAAAACAATTATGCCTTTAGTCTTTCTTTTTTATTTTATTTTATATGTAACAAACAAAAATCTATCTTGATCAAGTGTTGGTTCCAAATATGGCATAACGCACCTCCCTGCCACTACATATTTCAGTCAAAATAGCAAGTCATTGACATTGACAAAACATCCAATGATATAACTGTAATGCGCACGTTATAATAAAACATTCTTTTAAGGAATTATTATAATATTTACTATACACTTCTTAATGAATATACATATTTAAAGATGGGAAATCATCAAGCATTATTGGAAAAAGAACACAGTTCCTAATCACCATATAAATGCATTGTTTCTCAGCAACATTTCCACACCACCACCATCTTCTCAAAACAACATTTGCAGCTATATCACAATATTAGTAATAGTGAAGATGGAGAGTATAAGTAGCATATGGCAAGGTTTGAAACCAGACATGCTAATGGTGTTAGTTCAGATTGCATATGCTGCGGTGAATATAATATACAAGCTCGCAATAAATGATGGAATGAACATGAGAGTAGCTTCGGCATATCGCCTCATTTGTGCATCCGCTTTCACTATCCCAGTTGCTCTTATTTTTGATAGGAAGAAGAAAGAAAAAATTACTTGGAGTGTGCTTTCTAAGACATTTCTATGTGGATTGTTTGGGTATGTAAATGTAACATATTATCAAGTATAATTTCTTCATTCATCTAACGTTGCAAAGAAAACCCTAATATATTGGTATGTAATTTTTAGCGGAAGTTTGTCTGTAAACCTTTATCTTGAAGCTCTGGCTTTAACGTCAGCAACATTTATGTTGGTCGTTTTCAACCTAATTCCAGCCATTACCTTCATCATGGCTGTGTGTTTCGGGTACATATATATATCTATCACATATATATCTATCAACCACTCTGTCTTATTGTTATAATATGTTTCATTATTTTTATTTGGACCTTAATTTATTTACTTTTGGTTGTTTTTTCATAGAATGGATAAATTTAATTTGAAGGTGGTGGAAGGAAAGGCCAAGGTGATAGGAACATTACTAGGAATTAGTGGTGCAATGTTGATGATTTTTTTCAATGGTGTAGAAATTCATATTTGGTCTTCCAATATCAACCTTTTGCATCCGCATCACAACCAAAATGAACAAATGGCATCTTACCATGGTGACTTTCGTAAAAAATTGTTGGGTGTTTCATTTGCACTAGCAAGCGGTTGCGCTTTCTCGTTGTGGTTTATTATTCAGGTCAGTTTATTCATTCACCAGTTGTTGTACACATATGTAGTCCTTTTTATGAAGCAATAGTTTTATGTGAATTTTTGTGATTTGGATTTGGTAATTGGTATCTTAGCATTGTTGTCATTCTTCTCTTTTACACGGCACAGGCTAAGTTGAATGAGGAATACTCAAATCATCACTCAAGTGCAGCTTTAACATCCATAATGGGAGCCATTCAAGCAACTGCTATTGCTCTTTGTGTTGAAAGAGATTGGAATCAATGGAAGCTAGGAAACAACCTCAGGATTCTTGCCGTTATTTATCCAGTATGCTCCTAGTAACTAATCATATTCATCTTTCTTTAATCAATTACTTGGTCAAAGCAAGTTTTTAAATATGAGTACATGTTGATGTAGGGAATTGTGACATCTGGATTAGTCGTTACCGCTACGGCTTGGTGCATAAAGATGAGGGGCCCTCTATTTGCATCTATTTTCAGCCCTTTACAACTCTTTCTTGTAGTTATAGCTGCTTATTTCATGTTGGATGAGAAATTATATTTGGGAAGGTATATTCTATATCTAACTTCATGTTTTTTATTCTGTTTTTCAGCCATCACTATATTCACAATTAACTTTTTAGAAATGTTTTCATAGTATGCTTGGAGCAGTGGTGATTGTGTCCGGTCTCTATGCAGTGCTTTGGGGCCAAAGCAGAGAAATTAAAAATAAAATGAAGATGTTAGAAATTACAAGAATGTCTGATAATGATGAGCGGCCTGTTGTTATTTCCATGCCTGTTTCCCATGATAGAGTCATCCAAAGCTGCCAAAGTTCAGCCATTACTAAAGAGAATGTTGTTAATGATCAATGACCATGATTTTGATGTATGGGAAGATGAAAAAGCTCAAATTAATTATTGGATATTAAATGTAATTAGATTAATTAAGACCCGCACCATTACTAAAGAGAATGTTGTTAATGATCAATGACCATGATTTTGATGTATGGGAAGATGAAAAAGCTCAAATTAATTGTTGGATATTAAAAGTAATTAGATTAATTAAGACCCGCACCATTACTAAAGAGAATCTATTATACATCTATAAAAATCTATGTATCTGGATTTTACCACAACACCCCAGCTAAAAAAATTCTTTTTTGGTCTATTCTATTAGGGTAAAATTGGAAACTCAAAAATATCTTGCACCACATTGATTTGAATCTGATGTGGCACTCCCATAATTTTTCACAACTTTTTCAATTTTTTTTAAACCAAATAAATCCCACAATTAGTTGCCCATTTATTAATATTATACTGTTTTTTAAAATAAAAAAACCATTTGAAATTATTTGTTTTGCAGCGTGATCTTCCCAACCATATGGGGAATACCAATTCATTATGCCTTGCCATTCATTGTGCCTCTCTTCCTCTTCCCCATGCCAATTCATTATGCCTCTCTTCATCAGAATTCAAATTCTAATGGAACACCAAAGGTTTTCCACTCTTCCTTCAATCCTTCCCCATGCCTATTCATTCTCTCTCTGAATCAATATTCCAATTTGCAATGGAAAACCAACCGTTCTTCTCTCTTCCTTCAATGATTCCCCCAAACCTTCTCATCATCAATGTCCTCACTGTTCTCTTATTATTGTCTGGAGCTTCTAAGGCTTTGTCGACGAGCACCGCTAAAATTTATGTTGCGCATTCCACCAGCCCACTCCTCATCGTCTTCCTCATCGCTATCACCACCTAACATAGGTCCAAGTTTCCGAACTTGAACTTTTCTGGGAGTGGGTGTTTGTCGCTTCCGTTTTATATTTGCTGTATATAGTGAATAATCCATTGTGTCGTCCTTCAATGCATTCTTAAACTCCTGATATCTTTGAATGAATTCTTGTGGATTTGCAAGCAAACTGAACAGAGATTCACCAATATTAAATGGAATACTCTGTCTTGAGAAAACCTCACCAGGTTTTGGCGGTTCTGCCTGAACTTTCTCCAGATCCTCTTTTGAGAAGGAAAAGGTATCTGCAAAACCTGCAGCATGTGGCTTTACTTTTGACCTACCATTATGTGATAAAGGACAATCTGGCAACTGGTGATTTGTTCCATTTAAATCCACAGAAGTCGTCTCATCGAGGAAGATGGTGAGTGGACTGCACCTACCATTGCTAACCCAGAATACAAGGGACCATGGAAGCCAAAGGTTTGTGTGGAAACATTGATTGACGGTATATTACAATATGTTTGGGGGTGGATTTCTTTACTAACTCGTGTTTACGTCCCCAGAAAATTATGAACCCTAACTACAATGGAAAGTGGAAGGCACCATTGATTGACAACCCGTTTACTTTCATCCTTGCATTAATTAATATGTAATTGTTTGTTATGGTGTATTATTCTTAACATTTGAAGTATATATATTTGCGGACTTCAAGGATGACCCGACCTATATGTGTTCAAGTTGAAGTATGTTGGTATTGAATTGTGGCAGGTAAAGGGTTCATTATGTTTGCTTTACATACTTTCATTTGAGCCTTAATTATCCGATTTCTGAGCCAACAATTGTGCCTAAAGTAATTGGTGGCTTTGTTGATCAAACATTCCTTTTCAAAATCTGTTGCAAGGTTGATACATATGTGCTTTTTTTATGCAGATCTATGTTGTTGATAGTTTGGACCGCGAGAGAATTGGGAAAGCAAAGCAAGAATTTTGTTTGATTCGGTATTATAAAATTTATATGTCTTATACACTTACTGATTTCAAAATACTGCTGTTACACCCTTACTGATTTCAAAATACTGCTGTTACACCCTTACTGATTTTAAAATACTGCTTCTATAATCTGTTATTCTGCTTCTGTTTGATGCAGACTTGAGGCTGCAAACACTTCTTCCAACCGAAAGACAAAGTCTGCAAACACTTCTTCCAACCGAAAGACATCAAACAATAATTCTTCAGGCTCGAAGTTTTCATCTAAAGAAAACATCAGGTGTATGACTTAAGATATTTGTATGGATATTCGTTTAACTCTTAGATGATGCAGAATCATGTTCTCAGGGAAACATGACTCCTGTAACCAAGATTTATTACTTTGTTGTGTGTTTTTTCATTCTTCAGCTGACATATTCTTTATTTTTTGCATTTCCACCTACAATGCTAAGTTGTTTCCCATGTGTATAATTGTTCAATTTTCTTCTGCTTTTCTACAGGTTTCACTTACAAGGAATTTCAAACAAAATTTGATGGGCATGCCATTCTTTTTCTGAGCAGACAACAAAAATACTATGAAGTGGTTTAACTAATTCTCATAAGGCAAAAGGACAACTTGAGGAAGGGGTATTCATCTTTAGAAAAATAGATACATAAATCTTGATTGTTTTGGTGATATCATGTCTTCTTCTATACATAAATGTTAGCAAAGATACTATAAAACCTCATCACACTTCTGTGTCAGGTGGATAGTTTTTTATTACAGTAAAATAGTTTCTATTTTTTTCCATCTGCATTACAACTTTTATCTCCTACTATATTTGGAATGTTGATTAATTGCATGCTTCTCACATGCAATCATAACATGAATATGAGTATCGTTTGTTTCTTTATTAATTTTAATGGTCATATATTTCCTTATAGGATACACATAACTGATTAATAATCCGAAAACTTAAAAAGGTATATTATGTTATGTTGTGTAAAGAAAATGTTACATTAAACAATGGTATTCTCTGTGTTATTGTAGCAACTATTTGAAGTTTCAAATCAACAAGAAAGTGGAGGATTTAATGGATTTGAAGCTTTTTTGGTATACCTTTTTTACAAGGATGTTTAATTTAGGAAGGTTTAAATAGGTGTGCGTGTTTAGATTATATTTTTTTTAAAATGCTTTGGTTAGTTTTTCATTTAATGTAATCATTTATTTATAATAGAGATTGAACAACATAAATGATAGATATTTGCTCTTGGAAAAAAAAGACCAAAAATCAAAAGAATGATTCAGAACAATTTTTTTTTTATAAACGGGGATAAGTTACAATTATTTTCATAAATGGAAAATTAAAATTTGATAAATGATAATATTATTTTCATAAATGGAAAATTAAAATTTGATAAATGATTTTATAAATTGGGATAAATTACAATTATTTTTATAAGTAGAAAATTAAAATTTGATAAACGATTTTATAAATTGGGATAAATTACAATTATTTTTATAAACGGATTTTATAAATTATATATTATGTGAATATTAACAAATTAAAGTATGAATTCAAACTTATAAATGAGTGTTTAGCATATGTAAATCCAAAGAAGCTCCATGCGATAACACAGGTTAAATATTTAGTTTATCATTATAAAAATATATGAATACAAATTATTTTATAATTATTTAGATCCTTATATGAAATCAAATATATTTTGAAATTATTTAGATTTTTATAAAAAAGTTAACAAAAGAAAACAAAATCAATTGAAATTTTGTATGGAGGTAGTAATATGAAAATATGAAGAAAAAAAATTAAATCAAAACTTTACAAATATATCTTTTGAATAGAGGTATTAATATTATTTAATTTTATTATATATAGAAATTATTTTGAATGGTAACATTAATACATTTTATTTTTATGTATGATTTGATTTCAAAAATTTATGATCAATAAATTTTGAATGGAATTATAATTTAACCAATAAAATTTTCTACTGACTTCTAAATATATTTGTGTATATTTATTGAAAGGTTACATTTATATTCTTGAAAAATTAACGTAGTTTAAACGATGTATTGCTAACTATAAATATATTGTTAGTAAAATTAACAAAAAGTATATTGTAAATATATAAAAGGTAAAGTAAATAAGAACTCTAATATTTAAAGCATATCACAATCTTTTAAATTAACTTTAAAATTATAATCATGATAAAAAATGTTAAATTGTAGTCATGAAATTTTAATGAAAATGATAATCATAAAAATTAATAATAAAAGGTATAAATTTATTCATACAATCCTTTTATAAATTGAATAAAAATTGATACAATCTTTTTATCATCTAATAATTGAAATGTAACGAAGTTGTCTCTATGAGATAGCAAATGTAGACTGTTCATTTTAATATTCATATTTTAAAAATTTATATTGCTATTGTTTTATATAATTGAAGTTAGAGAATCGAAAATACGATTTATTATAAGTACATATCAATGCTTAAAAATTTATGTATATTATTAACTTATATTTAAACTTTACAAAAGATAATTTAGTAGACATGAAGTTAATGAATTCAAACTTTACAAAAGATAATTTGGTAGACATGTAGTGTGAATCACGACAGGAAGTTGTCATACATTTTATATTTGGAAAAAATGCTAATATCTAAAATTGGTTTAATACATTTTTACAATTAACTATTTGGATTCAATCTCATCGAGATTCACCGGTAAAATGTGAACGTATGACAACCAACTATTGACTGGTCATTTTAATATCTATCTGTTAACTATTTTTTTAATTATTGTCTTATATAATTGAAAATACGCTGTCATACTTAAAAAATATAGGAATGTTCTATTATATGACAAAATTAGTTCCATGTTATATGAATATATAAAGATATGAAAAAAATTAAATCAAAACTTTAAAATTTTTGAATGGAATTATAATTTAACCAATATAATTTTCTACCGACTTCTAAATATATTTGTGTATATTTTTTGAAAGGTTACATTTATATTATTGAAAAAATTAACGTAGTTTAAACGATGTATTGTTAACTATAAATATATTGTTAATAAAATTAACAAAAAAGTATATTATAAATATATAAAAGGTAAAGTAAATAAGAACTCTAATGTTTATCTTAAATATTTAATTTATCATTCTAAAAATGTAAGAATAAATATTATTTTGTAATTATTTAGATCCTTATTTGACCTAAAATAAATTATTTCAATTTTTATAAAAAGGTTAATAAAACAAAACAAAATCAATTGAGATTTGATAATTTTTTAACTTTATGAAATAACTAAAATATATCATAATCTTTTCAAATTAACTTTATATTTAATTTTAATTCGATACTTTAACAATATATTTTTGAATGGAGACATTATTTTCATTTATTTTATTATACTTATATGAAAATTATTTTGAATGGTGACATAAATATGTTTAATTTTTATGTATGATTTGATTCTATAAAATATTATGATCAATAAAATTTGAATTCTCTTTTAATATTATAGGTTTGATATTGTTTCATATTGTAGCAATATTATATACATTAGAATATATAAAGATATGAAAAAAATTAAATCAAAACTTTACAAATATATCTTTTGAATGAAGGTATTAATATTATTTAATTTTAATATATATAGAAATTATTTTGAATGGTCACATTAATACATTTTATTTTTATGCATGATTTGATTTCAAAAAATTTATGATCAATAAATTTTGAATGGAATTATAATTTAACCAATAAAATTTTCTACCGACTTCTAAGTATATTTGTGTATATTTTTTGAAAGGTTACATTTATATTCTTGAAATAATCAACGTAGTTTAAACGATGTATTGTTAACTATAAATATATTGTTAATAAAATTAACAAAAAGTATATTATAAATATATAAAAGGTAACGTAAATAAGAACTCTAATGTTTATCTTAAATATTTAATTTATCATTCTAAAAATGTAAGAATAAATATTATTTTGTAATTATTTAGATCCTTATTTGACCTAAAATAAATTATTTCAATTTTTATAAAAAGGTTAATAAAACAAAACAAAATCAATTGAGATTTGATAATTTTTTTAACTTTATGAAATAACTAAAATATATCATAATCTTTTCAAATTAACTTTATAATTGTAATCATGATAAAAAATATTGAATAGTAATCATGAAAGTTTAATGATAAATGTTAATCATAAAAATTTATGATAAAATAAAAAAATTATTGATATAATCATTTTAATAAATTGAATAATTTATAATTGATTTTATAAAGGTGAATAAAAATCATGTATTTTAAAGAAATATTTATTTAAAGAAATATATTTTACAAAGGTGAATAAAATTCATGTATTTTAAAGAAATATTTATTTAACTAATCATTTACTCAATTATATGTATAGTAACTCTATTAAAGAGTTAATCATCTGGATTCACGCGTATTTATGAGATATCAACTGTAGAGTGTTCATTTTAATGTTAATCTTTTAAATTTGTTTTACTGTTGTTTTATATAATTGAAGTTAGAGAATCGAATGTGCGATTTATTATAAATACAGATCGATACTTATTAGTTTGTGTATATTATTAGTTTATATTAAAAACTATAAGAATGTTAACCGATTGAAAAATGAATTCAAACTTTACAAATAATAATTTAGTAGACATGTATAAATGAGAATAAACTACATATATTGAAAGTACATTCGATTTTTTTAATTGTTGTCTTATATAATTGAAAATACGCTGTCATACTTAAAAAATATAGGAATATTCTATTACATGACAAAGTTAGTTCCATGTTATATGAAATCTCGACCGGCCCCGTGCGACAGCACGGGTTATTTACTAGTGTTGTTAATGATCAATGACCATGATTTTGATGTATGGGAAGATGAAAAAGCTCAAATTAATTGTTGGATATTAAAAGTAATTAGATTAATTAAGACCTGCGACATGCGAGTTTGTTTATTTTTTATTGAATGTTAAATATATTAAGAGTTGGTTTTGATTATTACTAAATTTATATTACAAATTTTTTCTAAATTATACTAGAGACAATAATTTAAATTAATCCACATAGGTAAAAATATGTTTTTTTTTTAAAAGAAAATTCATGTTTCTAAATTGAGAGTGATATCCGACAATTTAGATTTGTAAGCTTACATATCTATAAAGTAGTTTTTTATTTTATTTTGACTTTCATGCTTTTTTACGCTTATTCTTTTATTTAGATATTTTATTTTAATTTGTTATATATATATATATATATATATATATATATATATATATATATATAGTGTTAAATAAAACTAAAATTGTATTTACCATTATTATTAAATAAAAATTTAAATAATTTTATAAGATTAAAAAGGAACGCGACCAAGATACACGTACAGAAGTCGATTATGTAAGGAGAAGTTATTAACACCTCTCACATCGGTTGTACTCAATAAGATCCACTTTGTTTGTTTGTTTCTAAGGGTGTTGTTATTTAAATGTTTACTTGCTAAGAATCCAAGAAGGGGGAAAGTTTTAAATTAGTGAGTTCACCAAGATTTTCTGAATCATGTGTCTACGTATCGCCATAGTGCAATAGAGAAATCAGAGCTCCGTAGTTCGTCTAGAAAAAAGTTGTTTGTTGGCTTTTTTAGTAGGTGATGTTAACTTCGCATTCTCGCAATTAGGTGTTGTCTCTCATTGTGTGGAGACTCACGCGTTACTCGTTTGCGGTAGAACAAAAATAACATGTCATTTTTAAAAAGTTTTAAAGGTGAAAAATCCCTATGGCAAAAGAGATTTGATTTGTTAAAGTGTTTTGTTAGGAGACGTATACCAAATGGTCCCTCAAGGCTAAAGGTTGAATTGGGGGTTTTAGACTAAATTCAGGTGGTATGTCCAGTAATTCGTATGAAGGCCCAATCAGAGAATCCAAGAGGTTTTGTTTTGTTCATTTCAGCTTAAAAACTCAAAAAGAAAGTTAGAATTGGGCTACAAAGGAGGGATGCGTGTATTAGGCCCAACAAAAACATCATCACAGTCCAATTATCCATATCAGCTAGCCATTATTTATATTTTTTTTCTTAATTTCAAATCATTATTTAACTTCTTAAAAGAAAAAAGAATAGAAAAATTAAAAGGAAAACAAATATGAGGCTGAAACATTGTGTTTGGTCATTAGGATAAATGTGACTCTTCGTATACTTTTGAATCATCCAACCTCCCTCTCAAAACGCGAGCTCAACAGAAAATTGCACCACTATGTCGGAGATTGTGAAGCTCCATCCTTATTCATATACTTGTTTCAATTATCTTTGTCTTCCTCTTCTAAGAACGAGTCTTTCTTTATTTTCCTTCGATTCCTTTCTGTTGACGCCTAGAAAAGTTACTTCGAATATACAATGAAGTCATCGACTAACTTTATTTATTCTGAAAGATGAAAGAGGAAATATGGATAAAACCCAAGAAATGAAAATCAAAATGGTCATCGCAATCAAGAGATGGATTCGGGAGTCGGTTATGCAAGGGGAAGGTATTAACACCCCTCACACCCATCGTACTCGATGGGAACCATTTAGTTCTAAGTGTGTTTGTGTGTTTAAAAAGTAAATTTGCATTCTTTTACTTTATGTGCGAAAAGAGGAAAGAAATGAGACATGTTTTAATTTTTTGAAAGTGGGCTCGCCAAGACGTTAGAATCGTGTGCCTACATATTCCCCAAGTGCGATGGAAAAGTCAGAGCTTACGTAGTTCTCGGTTGCAAGAACTTTTGTTGGTTGGTTGATTTTATTTATGAAAATAGGAGCTTAAACGTACGTGGAGGATAAGACATCACTAATGCAATTCGCGTGTAAGCGAAAGAAGATCCTGTGTGAGCGAAGTTTGAAAAAGAACTTGCACGTGGTGCGTCGGAACTTTAGAGAAAGAGAGAGAGAGCTTATTCACTTGAGAGCTTCTTGAATATTTTAAGAGTGATTTTTGTAAAAGTGATGGAAACCCTTTTCAAATTTGGAGAAAAAAATTGTAGAGAGAGCCTTAAGTCTTGTTTGGCATTTGGAATTAGAAAAAAAAATGGTTTTTCGAGCCAAATTTCCCTCTTTTTTCTTGTCAAATTGGCTTTCGCAGCTTTTTCAACATCATGTCAATTTGAGAAGCGAGCCAAAAACCAAAATTTTTTGAGCTTAATTCGAACTCGAGTCTTGAAGCAAAATTGTTGATGAAAAAATTTGTGACGTCGTACCGCAAATTATGATATTTGCAATATTGAGAAATAGTCGATTAGAAATCTGTTTCATCACATAATTTTCAACGTATTTTTCATTTTTGGAGATCTTCCATACATAATTGGCTAAGGAGATACAAATGGAGAGGATGACAAGGAGATTGTTATGCCCAAAGACCCACTAAAAATGTTATTTCACACAAAAGTTATGAATTTTTTTAAACTGCCAAGTGTAATTCTGACTTTCGGCCTAAACTATTTCAAATCAACTGAAATGCTTGACTTTCTATGCGTTTCGAGGCATGTTGGAACATAAAGGAGCTTGGCATGATAAGGACTTGATTAATCACTAATTAGATAGTTTGGGAAGTGCGTTGAGTGTGTCAACTGACGAAACAAACATATTTTGTTGCTTGACGAAGCTTATAAGAGTAGGGCCTTGATCATGTGACCATATAACCAATTATATGTATATATGCATATGATAATGAAATATAAGTCAAATAGAGTTGAAATGAAGAGGATAAATTTTGGGCTACAACACTTATCAAACTATCTGATCTTTTACTTTGAATTTAAAGATATTTTTCATATCGAAAGTCGTAGCAATAAGATATTTGATCCATATACTTTCAGGAACATTTGTAATTCATCTAGTCCATATTTTATTCACTTGTTTTCTTGACCTTAAGTCATATGTTCCACATTTCTCACTACCAAATGTCTTAAGGTTGAGACATCCACTCCACATGGTTCTTCAATCTTCACCGAATGTCTTATTGTCAAGTCATTCGGTCTGTAATTTTCTTTCAAACTTTATCTATAATTATGTTATTTTTTACTAATAAATTCTAGTAGAGGATGCATCAACTAGATTATTTAGCATGGACTTATCGAAAGAGAATATTTCCACACGCAACAGATAGTGGATGCGTTGCACTATGGGGATTTTGAATTTGAGCATGGTTATCCCTATACCCCAATCAATGTATTTGAGTTGACTATTAGGCACCTATAAATAGTTAAAATTGACAAAAATCACATTTTTCTCTTATCTCCTTATCAAATAATCCTGTTTTGAGAGTTTGTTGATATTTAGACTTTAGATCAGTGTTTTAAAAACCGGACCGGAGATCAAACCGGTGAAGGTACTGGGTCACTGGTTTATTGGTTGAACCACTGGGTCACTGGTCGAACCGCATGACTAAACCAGATTAAACCGGATAACTCAGTTGATTAAACCGGCCTTTATAACAAAACGATATAGGTATAAAACTTGTCGAACCGGATGACTCAATCTCTACAAAATATAATTAGAACTAATTTTTTTTTTTTAAATATCATTTCATAAATAAATTCACAATTTGATAATTTAAATTTAAATTTTAAATATTTTAAATATTTTAAAAATATCATATCATAAATAAATTTACAATTTGATAATTTAAATTTAAATTTTAAATATAAGTATCATATATAATAAAATAGTACAAAATTACAAAGTATAATTGCAACATAGTATAATTGAATAATTTATAACAAAATAATTCTATTATCTACTATTTAGTTTCAAGGAGTAAAGATTATTTTAATATTAAGATATCCTTCTTCAATATCAAAATTATCTACAAAATCAACCACATCAACAACATTTTCTTTGTCAATAATATAATTAATTAATTTTATTTTTTATTTAAATAGAATATTTTAATAAAATAATCCAAATAAATAAAAAATTTAAATTGCATATTTTTAAAAAAATTTAAAAATTTTGAATAAAAAAATTTAAAAAATTTAAAAATACAGTTGAACCACCGGTTTTAAAAAACCGTCAGTTTTTTCGGTTTTCACCGGTTCAATAACATTCCCGATCCAACTATTGAACCAGGCCGGTTACCTGGCCGGTTCCCGGTTCGACCGGTCCGACCGGCCGGTCCGGTCCGATTTTTAAACACTGCTTTAGATAACTCACCTTGTAATTAAAACAATCAGAGTGGATCTTGTTGAGTACAACATAAGTTTATGGTGCTAATACATTAATTTTGCATAGCCGACTCTCATACCCTTTTCTCTTTGTACTTTACTTTTGTTTTGCATGAGTTTGTGAGTTGTATTCGATCTTTTTCTATTCCTTAGGAAATAATAAAGTTCGGTGGAAACTCTTGCTTTTTGCTCATATAAGTTAATCAATAGTTTATTCTCAAACATTGTTTATGTTCTTGTTGTTGTTGATGTTGTTTTTTTCATTTTTTATTATTGAACATTTTTTTATGTGCAGCTAGAAAGTGGTTATGATTCTTCACTTATCACTTAAGGCTTCGAGAAATGGTTACTTATTAAATTCTGCCAGTTTATGTTAATTAATTTGATGTTTTTATCGATAAATGTTGTTAGTGAGTTTGTTATATCATATGTGATTGTTTTTTTCACTAACCCCTCATTGAACTTGGATTTACTCAAAAAGATTTTTTAGATAATAATTAAAAAAAATTAAATTATTCTTGAAAATCAACTAAGAGGATCCAGTCTTTTTTTGAATTGCATGCATCTTGTAAATCATAATTTCCTCTTTAGCATTTATAATTTTATTCAATGCCACAAATTATTCAAAATAATATTGATAAATAGATGTCATTCTGGATCTTTCACACAAATCTTAATGTTTGAAAAATAAACTAGAAAAGAAAATGAAATCAAATTTTGTGCTAAAGACTCAGACTGACATCCATTCATCAATATTAATTTGAAGAATTTGGGATTGAATATAATTCTATAGGATAAAGAGGAAATCATGATTTACAAGAGTCGTGCAATTTAAAAAACATTGGATCATCTAAGTTGTTTTTCAAGAATAATTTAATTTTTCTAATTATCTTCTCAAAAATCTATTTGAATGGTTGTATATGATTAATGAAGGGCATGGAAAAATAAGCAATCCTGTATTTTTATAATAAACTCTTATATATACCACAACGGTTGGAACTTATTATCGTGGTGAAATGTCATTTTTTATTCGCTTTAATTTTGGTTGTGCTGGGTGTCAAACCCGTGACACTATATTTATGACAAAAGCTGTTTACGTCAACTGTTGTGATAAATAGTTTACTAAAACGGTCATTGTACCATGATTGTAAGTGACACACATACAACCACAGGCTACATAACAACGTCTAGTCCTACGTGATTATTTATCTTTTCCAACCTTTGTTGTATGTCTTTTCCGTAGTAGTGTGGTTTGACAAATCAAAGGTAAAATGATTCAACTGTCAAAAAAACCGGTCACTTTAAGAAGGATTGTCTAGAGAGAAAGGTCAATGATGATTTTGTTCGAGTTGTATTTTCCTTGGATGAGAATGGTTATGAGGATGTTGATGCACTAGTGGTATCAAGTTTAGAAACTGAAGATATTTGGATTATTGACTTGGGTTGCTCTTATCACATGTGTGAAAGAATAAAATACTTTGAGACTTTGAACGTGATGCAAAGTGGAGTAGTTTGCCATGGTGATAATAAGGCTTGCAAGGTTCATGGTATTTGTATGATTAGACTTAAAATGTTTGATGATCGTGAGGTTCTTAATAAAACATGAAGTATGTTCCCAAAGTCAAGTGAAATTTGTTATCTGTAAGTATGTTTGATTATATAGACTAATGCATTAGAGTTGAACATATAATGTTGATCGCATGATGAAGTGATTATTGTTAAAGGGTCTAAAATAAGTGGTCTATATAATTTAGAAGATTCAAATGTTGTTATTCATTCACCATCAACTAGTGGAGACTTTTATGACAAGAAAATTATGAGATTTGAGGTCAAGGCGTTATGAATGCCTTGAGGCTATTTTAGAACAATATAATAAATTTTTGTAGAAAACAAGGGATAAAAATGCTTGTGACCGCTGTATTGTTATTGACTTTTTGGGAAAAGGCTGATGTCAAAGCAACTTACTTGGTTGGTAGAGAATGTCTTCAATGGAAGAATTGTAAAAGCCAATGGATAAATGTTTTAGAAACTATAATGGAGAAAACTCAGTTGGAGGTGGAGTTTCCTACTATGTATATACTAGTAGTTATGAAGAAACGGTTACAGAGATTTTTGGTTGTCACTTGACTAGTGATAAAGTAAGAAGGGAGATCGTATCATCTCAAATGGGTGATTATGCTAACTTTGAGTGTTATGCTTTGAATGTGGTTAAATGGGTATAAAATGCAAAAAAGAGAACTTCAGGGATGCGTTTGAAAGTAAAAGTAGTCGACGAAGGTTGAAAAACCATGCTTTTGGGCTTGTTAGATTACCTAGGGAAAAAGGCGATTAGAAACAAGTGGATGCAAGTGGAAAGATCAAGGTTCAAGGATAGCTTCAACTTGATGAATATTATTGAATAGTGTTTCAATATGGTAAAAAGCAACAAGGTGGTTGATGGTTAAATCGATATCAATTTTGTATCAATTCGAGGTGGAGATTGTTGAAGTATGCCTTAAAACCTTTGTTGATTAAGAGAAAGAAAATATGTTTCAAGATTGCTAAAAAATCAAGAAGCCGAAAAACAAGAATAACCGATTTGGGCGGTTCACAGATTTTGGGTTTGACCGCCTTAATTTTTCAGACCCATTTATTTAATATATATATATATATATATATATATATATATATATATATATATATATATAGGGTTAAATATGTTTTTGGTCCTTCTAAATATAGCGGTTTTCAACTTTAGTCCCTCTAAACATTTCTTTCAAAGAATGGTCCTCCTAAAAATTTTAATTTCAACTTTTGGTCCCTCAAGATAACACAAGGGATTTTAGTAGGGTGTAATTCCAATAGAAGCAAGCATGGCGTATATGACTACAACTTACCCAGAGACAAGTGAGACGCAAAAGAGTTGTGAGGTTACTGTCATACCCCAAATTTTGACCTAATATACCACTTTACATTTGCATCATTTGCATAACTAACAGCTCAGACAGCATTAATCGGGTGTGGACTTCACAGGTCAAAATTAGGGTTTCATCAGATTTTCATCTGATTCAAGAGGCAATCAATTAGGGTTTGAGTTATTCTCACCTCATTTGATCTATCTTGATCAAATCATCAACCTCTGATCATCAGATATCCATTTTCTCGCACAGATCAATCAAGGATCGACCAATTAGGGTTTTGATCGGGCATGAGTTCCCTCAGACTTTTTGAACAAGAAATGACTTTTTTGGATAGAGATTGGTCATTATATCTTAGATACAACATCTTGACCTAATTTCTGGATTCAAAACATCACAAAAGTTCACAGACTTCATCAGTCAATTTCTGAAACATCTGATGAAATTTCATTTGCACAGAAAAGTCAAACTTTGACTTTTGGTCAAAATTTTCAAAACAAAACTTTTTCAATCATCAAAATACTTCAAATGATCCATCATGATCATAAAAAATCAAAGAATTTGAAAAGTCAACAAAAGTCAAAGTTTTCATACTTAGAAAATTTTCTAAGTGTTGAAATTTCTTATTTTTTTCAAACTTCATGCCATTTTTTCACCTAGTTCCAATTTGAATTGGAAAAAACTCAAAACATGAAAGTTGTAGCTTGTGAAACAAGCTTTCCAAAATTTCCAATAACCCTTAAATCCATGGAGTCTAGCCATACTTTTGAAATTGAAACATAAGGCTCCATGAGACTTGATTTTCAAAATCCAAAACTTCAAATTATAGGTCATTTTGTGTTTTCTTCATCTAGAAGCAATCTAACCTTGCCAAATGGATGATTGAACTAATAAATATCAGTTATAGGTAATAATTGAGAGGATTGGATCAAATTGTAAAAATGAGCACATGGTGAAAAAAGGAAGTTTCCTTTTTTGGCAAATACCATTCTTGCCCTCTAAGTTATCTTTGATTTTCCAAAAGCATTGTACTCTTTGCCTAACATTTCAGAACTTGTTGCCTATAAATAGATCACAAATTCAAGTCCAAAACCACACCAAAGCAAATGCAAGATCATGCTTTCACTCTACTTTCTTCAAAATCAAGCAACTTAGTGCAAAGTGAGAGATATTGCATTTTTGAAAATTAGTTAAAACCAGGTTGATCTTTGGTGTCAAACACATTCCATGATCATTATCAAACTTGTTTATAACTTAAAATCAAATTGAAATCAAGCCAAAACCAGTTTTCACATTTCATGCTTTCAAATTTCCAAAACTGCCTTATGGATCGAATTTGAAGCTAGGCTTGATCAAATCATGTTCTAATCATTCTAACACCTTCAATATACATCATAGGGATGATTCAAAACATAAACAACAATTTGTAACAGGTTTTCCATCGAATTCGAGTTTCTATTTCTGAGTTGTGCAGGTGGACTTGGCTGGAATGATTTGAGGTGATTTGAAGCAAGCATACCATTCACACAGCTTCCATACATGCCGATGGTGCTCAAATGATCCACAAACAAGCTCTGGAAACACTCTTGCATTGAATTCGATTCTCACTTTCACAGGTATGAAGACCAACTTCGAACTCTATGATTCCTTGCATCAATTGAAAAAAACTCATGGCCGTTTTGTTTCTGCACACATAACGATCAATAACCCTCAATAAAATCAAAGAATCATCAAACATACGTCATTTAATTTGAAAAATCAGTTTTAGGGTTCTTAGCATTTTCCAGAAATTCAATTGAGTTAGACTGAATATAAATGCAATTAACAAGTACCATCATGTTCGTGATGAAAAAACGAGCAAGTTTGATTTTTATTTCATTCAATTTCGTTGAGAAACAAAGATTTGAGCTTGAATCATGGAAACTGAAAATCAAAAACCACGAAGAACAGCTGCGCGCGTGTTCTTCATTTTCAAATTTTTAAATGTTCCAATGCTTTGTTTACGTGCTCTAGTCCACTAAACATCCAAACGCGTTTGGCTCGTTAGTTGCTTGCCTTTAGTCCTTTCTGACACGTGTACTACCCTTTGGTCATGGGTTCAACTCCCATCAGGACCATTCTTTTTCATAACTTTCCAATTTTTCATGTTTTTTTTTACAAAACTTCCACAATTTTTTTAACCAATCAAAACTCCTCATTTTGAGGTGATTTTTTGTACACTTGTCAATAAATATATCTATTTTATGATAGTGCAAAAATTTTCAGAAAAAACTTTCATCTGATCATATTTTAATCGAGCCGAAAACGACGTTCTGAACACTTTTTCAAACCTCCTTTCAAGGTGAATTTTTCAAGTTTTCGACTTCCGATTTTTTTCAAAACTTTTCATAAATGAACCTCACATTTCAAAACATTTTCAAATCATTTTTCAAAACATTTCATCAAAACTTACATCTTTTACCACGATCGATCCGATTTAAACGATAAAATCAAATTCGTTTTCTCTCGAATTTCTCAATCGATCATGGGCCACCCTTATGGTGTAAGTCCCAACCCTTTTTTATGTACATATTTAGTTTTACTTGTACATACTCAAATCATCATTGTCAATATTCAAACATAAACAAATTCCGTTCGTTTGTTTTCATTCGTTTGTTTATACATCGACACCATTGGTATTGAAAGGAGCATTATTCCCTGTGAAACTGCTTTCAAACCAATGGGCCTCCCTCACGGTGTAAGTCCCATAACATTCTTTTATGTACATAATATTTCTTTGTACATATCAAAAACTCTTCAAACACATACAATTTTTATCTGTACATAACACAGATACTTTTTATACTCAAGAACAGACAAACTTCGATCGTTTGTTTTTCATTTCACTTGTGTATACACAAATCAACATACCTCATGTACATATATTTTTCCTTGTACATATCAAATTCTTTTCATAAAAACTTTCATCTGTACATAATACAGATACTTTTTACAGATAAACTTTGATCAGTCGTTTCTGTTTCGTCTGTATATACACTGAATACCATTGGTATTGAAAGGAGCATTATTCCCTGTGAAACTGCTTTCAAACCAATGGGCCTCCCTTATGGTGTAAGTCCCAAACCTTCTATGTACATCCATCTTTCTCTGTACATAAAAACTCGTTCGTGTACATATTCATTTCCTTGTACACAGTTTAAACTTGTAAATAATCAAGTTACGCTCGTTTTAAACGTTCGTTTCACAGACACTTGTTTATATTTCATAAATTTCTGTAAATAAACATCATTGCATTGTTTATATTTCCTTCATAAACTCCTGTGAATACATATCACACACACACACACACACTTGTTTATACAACTGTCTAATTATAACATAACAATTAGTCTAACCAATAGGTTCCCCACAGTTGTAGCCTCCGCTTGGGCTTCATACAAGATAACTCATCCCAGTTGAGTTTAGCCTCCGCTGGGCTTTATACAAGATAACTCTCCCCACGTAGTTCAGCCTCCTCTTAGGCTTCATATAAGAAAACTCATTCATCCGAGTTTAGCCTCGCTTAGGCTTCATATAAGACAACAATCCCTGTTGAGTCGCCTCCTCTTGGGCTTCGCTCAAAAGAACTCCTCATTGAGTTTAGCCTTCTCTTGGGCATCATACAATGAAAGAGACAGAAATCTCTTAACCTCCTATTGGGCTTCCAATACAAAGAATCACTGCGCTAAGATAGAACCACGAAAGGATGGTTTCCGGTGAAATCACTTTCAAATTCCCAGAGAGTAAAATTTCCTGGTGAAATTGCTCTTAATTCCAAAAGGATGGTTTCTCGGTGAAATCCCTTTTAACACAAAGTCAGCCATACCCTATAGCTTCCTCTTGAGCTTCATACAAGGACCCTCGATGACCCTCGATGACCCTCAAAATGCCTCCTCTTGGGCTAACAATACAAGGACCCACGGGCTTCTTAAAAGCATCCCTTTAATCCAATCAATTTCTCCTTGAGATTTAGACATCTATCATCTCTATGGAAGAAGTATCTCATCTATCATATCACATACAGTCAAAACTTTTTCTTTTCAAAAACTGTTTTCAAACAAAAACATCTCTTAATTGTAAGTGGTAACGCTTGTACACTCAAGCAAAACACCCAATGCTTACGGTTAAAAGATTCAATCATCTTTTTCAAACATCTTTCTTAAACATGTAAGTGGTAACGCTTGTACACTCAAGCAAAACACCTAATACTTACGATGAAAGATCTTAATCAATCAAACTTCTTCAAAATGTATGTGATGAAATAGCTTAGATACATTTTTCATTAAGATGACATTTGTCTGTCTCTTACTAACATCCCGTTGCTTTCCACTAGCATAAGTGGGAACTACGATTGCTCTGACTTTCTCAACATCCTTTTGAGAATACGTAGGCACAAGGTCTCATCCTTGCCGAGCAAATTTCTTTCTCCCTCAGACCAAACAAACCATAGAACCCTTTAGATCCGAGCTACAAATGCTCTGATTCCCACTAGGGGATATGTATGCAGAAGATCCACAGATCTTTGCGAGCACAATAATAACAAACCCTAGAATCCCACATAATCTACTGTTTCTTAAAAATCCAAAGGAGAAACTTTCCCAATCATAGAAATAGCAATTAAAACACACAAACATATCAAACATATTCATATATAAAAGCTATAGATAACTATATATATTTAGGGTGCTCCATTTATTCCCTTTATATAACAATCCCCCTTACTCAGAATCTCCCCAATGCGTTACGTCTAGTTTACGCTAGTCGTTACGCATACCAATATCAATTGAGGGTATTTCAGCTTTCCCCTTTTTCATAATCATTAAATCATCTTTCTTGTGTTGAAAATAATAAAGCTTGATGCTCGCGGCATCTTTATAAACAAATCAAAAGATTATATCGTTTCGAGCCAGAGAATCCGAACTCACGTTCGCATCCCTCTAGCGTGTCACCTTTTAACGCGAACAGTTACCTATTAGAGTCTCTTCGATGGAGCTTTGAAACATGTTTGCTTCTAAATCCTTTATCTTTGCTGCTATTATTACTTCAATCATCTCTTATAACTATGTTTTTGTTGTTGTAGATTGGTTTATAGGGTTAGCTTAACTTTATCAGAGTTACAATGTGAAACTCTGATTAGGTTTTAGAGGATTCTAAGCTTTTAGTAAGGGTGTTAGGAGTATTTTTGTAGAGCGATTGAAAGATGAATTGTTGAAATTGAATGAAACATTGTAGACGGTTATATAGGGGAAACTGGTACGTGTGAAAATTGTAAAGTGTGTGTAGGTGTTGAAGCGGTAAAATGGAAAGAAAAAGTAAGTATTTATTTAGTTTTATCATATTGTCTCCACAAAGATTGTTGCATATTGAATTGTCTTTTGACAAGTCTCGCGTTTATGAGTTTGGCTTTGAATGGTTTTAAACTAAATGCAGAAAAGTAAATTATGAATATAAAAAAAATACATTCTTTGGAGAAGAGAAACTATCAAGTATGAATTTACACCACCCGTCACAAACTTAAACTTATTGATCAGTTGCACTCAACCTACCCTACTCGTCAAAATCATCAAGCATCACTCACACTCTAAGTCATTTCTAACCCAAATTAGAGAGAACTAATGTATCATCTTGGAGACGATGTCTCAACCAACCTCAACAACACATACAACAGCCGTATTGCTGGCATTGATGATCTCTTAATACAACACAGACAACTTGGAGGAATTAAGCTATGATACCCACAACGAATATTAGCTCTAAAAATTATCTCTAAAATCTAGAAACTAATAAATATTCATTCCTAATCAATATTTGTGAGGTATATGTCTACAGTAGCCCAAACTCAAACATAAATGCAAAAAGATCAAGGAAGTAACCAAGATTAAATTGTAAAGTAAGCTTTATACAATACCATAATCAACAAATATACTTAATTTCAAAGTAAGAGTACAAATAAAACCCAACAAAAGAGAAATACATAGAGAAGGAGAGAAATGAACCAAACATCTCGCGGATTGTCAACGTTGGTTAATGAGAAATTCACCTCCAAATCATCCACATGCAAGACCCAAGTGTTTTTTTTAAGCTAATCCTACCAAAGAATGACGTTGATGGAGTTTGGAGCTCTAAAATTCTCCAAAACCATAACCTAACACTAGCTGTACAAGAACTTAAAAACCAAAAATCTGTAGACCCCGCTAAGCGGGCTAAGTCGGCTCACTAAAATAGATAAAATATATACGCTGACTCAGGGGACCCTGCTTAATAGGCTGATCCGACTAAGTGAACTCAAAATTCCAGCCAAAATCCTGAAGCATAAGTGGTAGTGGGCTACAAGGCGGCTAAGCGGGCTTAAACTTATTGCTTAATGCTCCAAATATGTGACAAATACCTACAAAATATATAAAATTATAAAATGGTATACTAATTACATAAAAATACAATATACGCAAATTAAGCGTATTTATAAACAAAGTGAGGTTTATTTGAAAAATATTAATAAAAAGTATTGATACGTGCAACAAAACTTTTATACAAAAATAACTACAATTTATACTTATCAGTAGGTTAGCTCGAAAATGGGGGGATAAAAGTTTGAATAAAGGTGATTTTGTGAGAAAAAAATTAGGGATGAATGAAGGTTTAGGAAGTTGTACAAGTCACTGATCCTTGTGAAGTTGAGGGTTAAGTTTGATTTGGGTGTGTTTCTGTTTGTGAACAATGAATTAAAATGATTGAATTTGTGTTTGTTTGTAAATTGGTGAATTAGATTTTTAAGTTTTTATTCATTTTGGTTGTGCATGTGAAAACTTTGTGAAGTTTGTTATGCATTTGGCCCCACCTTGTCCATGTATGGAAGATGTATGATTGTATTTATTCTAACGGTTTCTAATTCATGTACTTCACGTATGAGATGATGGATGCTAGCTCGGATCAAGGTTGTTAAAATCAAGATTTAAAACCTGAATTATATAGATTTCACAAAAATCGTAGGTGAAAACCATTTAATGTAAAATCGTATTTTTATGTTAAATTATAGGTGAAAACTGTTTTTTGTAAAATCATATTTTGGGACAATTTTAAACGATTTAAATCGCTCTAAAATCAGTGAAATTGTGTAAAATTGTTGGATTTTACTCTTTGACCCAAATTTACCTTTTTTGTCAAAGTTTAAAAAACACATTTTATATTTTCCCCTATGAAACTTTTGTCATGCTTTTAGTTTTTATATTTTTCCCCCATATGTGTGCGTGTGTCGTGTATATAAATTTATTATTATTTTAATATGAGGTAAAATCTACTATTTTATGTTTTAATTTTACCTAGTCAAATTGAGTTAAAGTAAAAACTCGATTCTGATAACCTTGACTTAGAGCTGACTTGGAGCTATGGCTTGATGGCTCACATGGAAAGGCTTGGAGGTGAAGGAATTGATGAAGAGAAAATTTGTTTGGCTTGTTGAAGCTTAGATATGAAGAAATTATGAGAAGGCATGACTTGAAGCTGAAGGTTAAGGCTTGGTTTTCTTAGTTCAAAATGCTTTGGCTCACATGAAAAAGCTACTTGGATCATTTCGAAATTGGTGCTCTCTTTTTATCAATTTTTTATTTTGTATATGTTAATAAAGGTGTGGGTTTTATGTGGAGTATGTTGTAAGGTATATATAGTATATAGTATGGTGTAATGGGATCATGTAATGGGTATAGTGATATGTAATGTATTTGTATATTGATCAAAAGAAGAATGTATTTCAAAACAAGTAGTGATGTCTGCATGGATATCATTTATTAAATAAAAATCTTTTTATTTTATCTCTTTGCTATTTTAAATAAGGGTTAAATAATGTTAGCAATTTTTGCTAAAAGTCTTTGGTAAATAGATGCCCTTGTAATGTTTTAGCAATTTTTGCTAAAAGTCTAAGTGTGGTTGAAACCCAAATTAGGCTTTTTGACCCAGTTACCCTCATACTAATTTCAATTCATTAATCCCTATGAGTGTTTTGTTAATAAACAATAGCAGTACCCCTAACCAACTGATGTGGGACATTGAAAATACTTTAATATTGCAATTCACTTATCTTTCTCTCTGGCCATCTCACAGAAATCACTCAGTTAAATTCCTCTTAAGAAAACTCTTCAATTATTTCATCCATGTTCCTTCTCTTCTTTCTCACATAATCATCTTCCTCCTTGAGCATGTGAGACAGTGTTCCATAGAAGATGCCACGAGCTTGGAACCATGAAAGGTTGTAAAACATTGCTCCATAGAAGATGCCACGAGCTTGGAAAAGAATACTCAAGTGGTACATTTGATCAGTTTTCCTTCATCCTCCTCTCAACTTCATTAAAACTTAATCCTGCAAAGAAATTCAAGAATACCTTTAACACACTTAGACTACCTTAGCTGCACATATAACCACAATTTTCTGCAATATATCAATGTTCACAATTCACAATGGCAGGTGCGATTCAAAATCTTAGTTGTGCTCTAATATCATTCATTTCCTTTCATATTTCTTTCATTAAGGAAATTTGCCAAAGAGTTAAGAAGCATCACATAAAACATGCACATGATGTTAAAAGAAGGAAAGCTTCATTTCACCTGCAAATGTAATCATTGAGAACACAAATTGGTAACGTGATGACAATATCACATGCATGAAGTAGAAACAATATGCTACAGTATCAAATGCGAGTCTGGCAATAAACAAACAATATGCTACAATATGTTCTTTTACTTAGCTATGATACACAGTACAACAACAACAATGAACGTGATAATGTGCTCTCTTGACATTGAAAAATTGTTCGTCTCCCTCGTCTCCCAATATGTTTAATTTCAAATTTTTATTTAAATAATTTCTAAATTTAAAAACAAAACCAAAAATATTAATTAATATATATTCTGAAAAATATATTATAGTATATAATTAAAAAAAATTTAAAAAAAAAGATTTAAACGTGGTTAAAAAAATAATTAAAAAATATAAAAAATATCATGTGGACTGCCACGTAATTAGTTTAGAAGATTCTTTTCTGCAATGTGGTAGGGAGAGGTGTATTTGAGGGAATTTAGAAATTATAAGAGGGGTTTTAAATTTTTTTTACTGCAGTCTAATGTGAAACTCGCTAATATTACAGAGGGTCTTATATATTTAACCCTTTAAATAATTAACTAAACATACAAATTAATAATTGAAAGATTAATTTCAACTATTATATGTAAATTCAGTTAAACTTTAATATTAGGATCAAGAGAGAAATTGAAACATGTTATGCAAAAATGGTTAAGTCAAACCCTTGACTTTTATTTTTTTTCCTTTTTGAAGTGTATACTAAAACAATATAAAAATGTGAAGGAAAACTAATGATGCAAAAGGTTTTTTTTAACAACTATAAACAAGACTTTGCAATAAAACTCAACCAAAATAACCAAAATAACCTTTGATTTTGACTTTTCTCCAAAATAAAATTGATGCTTGCTAGTGATGCAAAGAAAATGTGAATATGGAACTAATCGTAAAAAGTTAAATCTTGGACAACTTAATTTTAATTTACAATCATAAATGACACTGATGCAGAGGACCAATGAATAAATAATTAAATGTTAGTAGTCCACTTTTGGACAATTTACATCTAATTTTCAAACATAAAGGACAGTTAAAATTTTACAGAGATACAGATGAAGGCAAGCACTTTTGATCCTTCATCCATCTGGACCAATGAGTAATGCAATGAAATGAATGATGCCCAAGATTAAGAAATACTCCTGACTTCTTAACTACGATATGAATGGATGATGCATTGTGATTTAGGAAATGATATTTTTTTGTTGGAGATATTAGTATCCCGTCTTACGACCGATTAATCCAAGAGGATGAATTCTATTAAGATCAGATAAAATGCTAGAAGTCCCGACATTTTATCTAAACCATAATGAATGTTTATGACTGATGGAATGCATAATCAAATGCAATGATCATGCCATATTGATCCAAGTAAAAACTTAGGATACAATTTAGACTATGACAATAACCTGAACTTAGAGTCTCTTTTGTTGAAAAGGTATTTCAATGCTGCATTATTTATAAAAATAACAACTTTCGAACCAATTAGATATGCACAAACTTTTCCAAAGAAAATACTATGGCTAGTATTTATTTTTCATTAGTGGTATAATTCAATTGATTTTTGATTAAAACCTTACTATCATAGTAAATCACATTGAAATATTTCTTGTGGCGTTGACCAATAACTGCCCTTACCTTGTAATTGCTCACGTCATACATCAGTTCAATGGGAAGTTCCCAAATTGGAACGACGATTACGAGTGTAGTTACTAACTTCTCTTTAATGACATAAAGAATTTAAAACGCTCATCATTAAAAGAAAAATCATCTTTAAGAGATTGTAGAGAGGTTTCCTAATTTTAGAGAAGTTCCTTATAAATCTTCAATGAAAATTGACATGGCATAGTAAACTTCTCACTCCCTTAATATTTATTGGTGGTGATAATTTTTCAATCACTCTAATTTTGGCATGATCAACCTCCACACCCTTCAATGATATTTTATATCCCAAAATGATCTCGTCAGTTTCCATAAAATGGAATTTTCCCAATTCAAAGAAAGGTTAATTTTGGTGTCTCTCTCCAAAACAACATTGATGTGATGAAGACATTTAAATAAATCACTATCAAAAATAGAAAAGTCATCCATAAACTCCTCTATAAAATATTCAATCATATCATAAAATATAAAGCAGGAACCTTTGAAAAGTGGTGGGTATGTTGCATAATCTAAATGGCATCCCGCGATAAACAAATACTTTGGAAAGACATGTGAAAGCAGTCTTTTTTTTTATCTATCAAATATATTGCAATATGATTTTATCCTGAATAGACAAAATAAAAAATAATACGCTTGACCTTCTAATCTTTCCAACATTCGATTCATAAAAGGCAATGAAAAATCATACATTTCTTGTTGCTTAGTTCAACCTATACTATAATCGATACACATATGCCATATGGTCACTTTTTAAGTTGGAATAAACTTTTTCCTTTTATTGCGAATGATAACCCTACCTAGGAAATACATGCACTTGACTTACCCACAAGTTGTCAAACATAGGATAGATCATACCTACTTTGAGTAGTTTCACAAATTATTTTCTCATGACTTCTTTCATGGTAGGGTTGAGTCTTATTTGTAGTTGAAATAACAACTTGAGTTCCTCTTCTAATTTGATCTTATGCATGCAATAAGTTAGACAACTATCTTTGAGATCAGTTACACTCCAACCAAGTGCTTTCTTGTTTTCTCTTAAGACTTACAATAACTTTTTTCTTCTAGAATTGACAAAGAGATATTGATGATTATTAGTGTAATAGTTTCTCATCCAAAAAGGCATACTTTTGATGTTTTAGTGGTGTGGATGACTCATACTTATTAGAGAGATTGTTGGATTTCAAGTGTGAAAGTGCTCAAGTCCCACATTGACTATGAATGGAGGATATGTTGAATTCATAAAATAAGTGACCATACCTCTGTTATCTTAACGTTTTGGATGAATACCCTTATTCCTGAAAGTTTGACCCACTCCCCAACTATTTCTAATACGGGCCTGCTTGCATAGCCACGTGATCAAATCTATTCAGGATCATAGACATTTCTTAAGCTGCAGTGACTTGAAGAACCATAATTTTTAGAGTGGGATGTTAGCATACCTTACATTCTATACTTTTCCAATCTAGATTGTATATAGTAGAATAGTATACTTTATCTTAGTGTCATATCAGCATCATAGTGCTCAGTTTATTGGTGCCACATCATTGGAGATTATATATATATATATATATATATATATATATATATATATATATATATATATATATATATATATATATATTTATTTATTTTTCCTTTTGTAATCTTTATTCAACTAATGAAGAAGTCAATATTTCCATAACTGAGTTCTATTATCACTGTATTTTTCTGTTGAGCTCATTCTTCTTCATGGAGTTTCATGGTGAATACTTCACCATTAACATGGTATCAGAGCTTCAAAAGCTTTGGTGCCATCATTTTTCTCTCTGGTAATATCCTTACCATCATTTCCTGATTGCGATTCCTTTTCTTTTCAACAATTTTCACATTCACGATTCTTTTCACCATCTGGTTCTTGTTTCGATCGCAACTTCATACTATTGATTTGCATTTCATTGTTCCAGTTTCTCTATGATAATAGTTTCTTCTTCGCAAATTAATCTTGTTTTCCATCTTGTTTGCTTATGTTCGTATCACAATCATTATTGTTTCTATCTCTTTGATTGCATTCCAGGGCTTCGCAGATTTTTCCACCTACTCTTCCAACCCATATGATCGCGACTTTATCGTCTATTAATCAGCAGACTGCAAGTGCACAGTCCTATCGCGTAGTTTTAAAAGATATCGAACCCACAGAGACTATAAATCGAACTATTGTTATCCTAAGTTACGGTATATAGCTAAGGCGAATAATTCTTTAAGATTTTTGGTTAAGGAAAATATAATAAATAAAGATATCGATGTATGTAATCGTCTAACCTAAGGGGATCGAATTTCCACCGACGTGTTACTCAAGTTGAATAAAAATCCTATTTCAAAAACAATATTCATCTAAAGATCCTATCTCAAACTGGCCTGTTGAATCGGATCATGCAATTAAATCCTAACGTATGCTCGCTATCCCTACCGAATTTAAAACACTTTTGAAAATAAATAAAGTTTAATCTCTTTAAAACGTTGTCGCAGTCTTTAAAATTAATACCTAGTATCCACTATCGGTTCTAAACCTCAAACTCTCTGTTGGTTTCTAACCTTAGTCCAGTTTATTAACCTCAAACTTTCGCTCTGTTGGTTTCTAAACCTTTTAATAAATTAAATTAGATATCTAAGTCAGAAAGAATATTTTTAACAACGTAACATTATGCCAGTTTATTTTAGATTCCTTTGGATCGATTAATTTACATACCAATATCGGAAAGACTTAGCCAGACATATTAATTAATTTAGACATGCATAAATAATATGGTTTAATATATTTAAACATTTCCACAATCAAATAAATAATATCAGGCAACAGTAAATAAAATAAAATAAAATAAATAAATAAAACCTGGAAATAGGAATACTGGAAATAATCTTGTTCTTGACTTCTTGAATTGAAAGGAAAAATAAAATACGACAAGGAATAAAAAGCACTGGATCTAACGTAAGGTTAGATCAGTGAAAACTGAAATAAAATTGCGAAATAAGAAATAGCGGTTGTTCGGTAAAAATGCCGACCCTGATTCTGAAACTGGGACTGGTATTTATAGATGCACTTGGTAACTTCCCATTCCATAAATTTCGTACGCACCATGTGATCGTGGAGAAAATGCTGCCTAAAAGATCGGAGACGGGCGCCTCAAGGATAGGGCATCAAGGAGACGTACGTCTCAACTGCTGAACATGGTGGACCCCACTTTGCTAAGGAGGCGGGCGCCTCCGTGCTATGTGGAAGGGTGAGACGACCGTCTCATCCCATGTGGCATTGGCATGTGCGTGCTGGTCCTGTTGGGCCACGCGTGTTTGGGCTGGGCCTGCTTGCTTGGTGTAATTGCTTTCTCCTTATATAACACCTCTCTTTTACTATGTCACACCTTTTGCTTCATTTCTTTGCTTTTTAATCCGATTTTTCCTCGATTTTACTTCTTTGCTCGATTTATCTTTATTTAATACAAATACCTGAAACATAGAAAATACCAACGTAATATAGAGATAAAGTGAAATAATTAAATAAAAAACATTAACATTATTTATGAAAAATACATCAAATATGTTATATAAAATCGTGTTATCACCATACTACTTGCATCCTAACGAAAATCTTTCTCTGGTTCTTGTTACTTGTAACGCCCCAAATTTAATTAATTAGTTAATTAAATTATTGAAGGATTTAATTATTGGATTTGGACGAAGTTGAGAATTATTAGATTTTGTCGGTACTATTTTAATAAGCGTATTTGGATTATTAAGTTTAATCTAGATTATGTGGTGGATTTAATTAGAAGGGTAATATTAAGAAAAATATTATTTATTCATTGGAATAAATAGGAATTATTTTATTGGGTTAAGTTGCGTAAGTTGTAGTATTAAAAGAGGTGTAGTATTGAGCCCAAAATAATATTGAGAATAATAGTATTATCATTACTAAGTATTATTATAAATTAAGTGGGATAAGAATTAGGTTGTGGTGGAGAGAAAGAAGCAGTATGTGAAAAGAGGAAGCAAAAGAGGAGAAAACAAGGGTTTGTTAGCAGTGAGGAAAGAGGCTCAATTGCAGTCTGATAGTTGCCGATTTTCCGATCAATTTTTCGAGCTCTCTCCGATCCAAAGGTAAGGGGTGGGGTTCGACTTGTATAATCGATTGTATGATGATTTTTATGTGGGGTTTAGGGTTGTATAATTTTTCTGTCAATTCCTTGTTTGTGATGAAATTGATCGATTTTGTTGAAATCATATTGCATGCCATGGAAGTTGTTTACACTGTATTGTTGTATTATTCATATGTGAAATTATAGTGGTGAATAGAAGTTGTGTTTCTGGAAAACCTGTTTTGGCATTACTTTTAGGAACCTTTTAAGTATGATGAACACATGTACTAGTAGTATAATTGGAATCACATAATAATTATGATAGTGAATTTAACACGTAGTCTGTAGCAAACAAATAGCCATAGCAGAGTAAAATAGCAGAACGAGTAATATTAGTAGCAGAGTAGTTTTGTTGAGAATAATTGATATTCAGAACTTCTAAGGATTAGTCAGAAGTTCTGATGATTAGGAGCAGAAGCGATCACTCAGAGGTTCTGATGGTCAGAAGCAGAAGCGATCAGTCATAAGTTCTAATGGTCAGAAACAAAAGCGATCAGTCAGAAGTCCTGATGGTTAGGAGCGGAAGCGACCAGTCAGAAGTTCTGATGGTTAGGAGCAGAAGCGACCAGTCAGAAGTTCTGATGGTCAGAAGCAGAAACTTTTGATATTTCCTCCAGAAGGATTTAGTATAGCAGAATAATTTTAATAATGCAGGAAATATAAACAGTCCCAACATTTAGACAATAGCCAAAATTAAGCGGTATATTTAGTTGCTCAGAATTGAATGAGAATTTACCGGGTAACTAAGATTAATTAGTAGATAATTGTGGTGGTGGTGTTTTTGTGAAATTATGTGGAATATGCTGACTAACAGTACTAGTTAGCCGAATTAAGCGGTATAATTAATTGTCCGGAATTTAATAAAAACTGGCAGGGTAATTGAGATAAATTAGTAGGTGAATTCTATTATTTTATTTTGTTGTAATTGTGTTGAATACATGGTGTTGTTACCTTGTTTATGAATTATCAGCGAAGTGTATTATTGTTGTTGTTGTTGTTGAATTATGTAAAGTTGCAGGATGTTTCTATGTAGATACTGAATTGTTATGACATTGTGATGTTGTGAGGTGAAGATGAAATAATGTTGTTGTGAATTATTGGGGATTATGTTGATGACGTTTTAGGCCTATGGCCGGTGAAGTAGTGATATAGGCGTATGCCTCGTGAAGTGAATTTATGATGTTGTTGTATGTTGTTAGCATCGCATTACATTTGCATTTATGAAGGCCTGTATTGGCGGATTTGTGAAGGCCTGTATTGGCGGAATTGTGAAGAAGGCTTATGCCTTGTGCCTCTATTAATTGGAAATTAGTGAAGAAGGCTGAAGCTCTGTTGGTACCACATGCATGTGCATTGCTTAGAGTCGCATTATAAGTGAATTCGTTGTTGGTGATGTTGTTGTGATAATGTTGGTGATCGTGTCGTGATGATGATTTTGTTGCAATATGTTGTTGGTGACTTAATGTGAGTTTATGCTAACGTTGTGTTGTGACAGATATTGTTAGGAAGCTGCGAAAATAGCAATTATAATTTTTATTATAACTGTTGTTATTTACTATGTTGTTTTGTTGATTGTTATGTTGTAGTTGGTTGAAGCGGTGAATATTTTATGATTCTAGATCTAATATATTAGTTATCATACTTTTGCTTATATTTTTCGATATCTCACCCTTTCTATTTGTTCGTCGTTGCCTTTATGCTGATAATGTCCAGGTATCCAAGTAGAAGAGTTAGTTGCGGTTAATTCAAGTCGGTGTCATTGCTCTGATACGTAGTACTCGGGGGGGGGGATGTTTTGTCTATGTCGTTTATATTGTTGACTCTTGTTGTTATTAGTAATTGTTGAATCTTAAGTGACGTTGTGAAATAAAAGTTGTTCAGTATTTTGGAAGTTGAACATGATGTTTCTAGTTAATTTGAGTGAATAAAGATGATCAGTTGTTTTAAGTTGTATGACTCATGAATTTCCGCTGCGTAGTAAATAAAAGATTGTTTTGTGCTCAAAGATGATGTAAGTTATTATATGACCCTCTGATTACTAAAAGTGTTATTTATCTGTTATAATAAGTTTCATGTATTGCTTTAAAGTTGAAAATGTGGCATCCCATGTTTTGTTGAAAATTTTAATTACTCTGATTTTCGATATATTTTCTGGGTAGAACTTGGGGTGTTACATTACTCCTCTTTATTGATGACAAGAATTACCATTCTTAGGCTAGGTCAATGCACATCGCACTAATCTTGAAGAGCAAAGAACGGTTCGTTGATGGCTCGCTTCCAAAACCTCCAATATCAGATGTTCTTAATGTGCCTTGGATTCGATGTAATAACATGGTTTTAGCATGTATTCATCGTTATATATCTGAATCTATTGTGAAGTCGGTGTTGTGGATTGAGACTACTGTTCGTGTATGGAAAAATCTGCAGATCAGTTTTTCTCAAGGTGATATCTTCAGCATCTCTGACATCCAAGAGGATTTATACAAATTACGTCAAGGTAATTTAGATGTTTTGAGAATTAAATCATGATGATGAGTCCCTTGTCAGACATAGACAAGCCTTTGATCTTGTTATTCAACAAGAAAGGGAACTTCATAGCTCCCAGTCTGACATCTCAAATGCTATTGGTTCTGAAGAATCCACAACACTGCATTTGAATGCTGCATTCGGAAGTAATTCGGGTAGACATGGCAACAACCAGTTCAGAGGAAAAAACAATGGATACGAAGGTGCAAAAGGTCCTAATAGTGTATGCACACACTGTGGAAGAACTAACCATATGGTTGAGACATTCTTTCTCAAGCATGGCTATCCACCTGGATTTCGAGGTAAATGTAAATCCACCAACTCTAATGCACAATCTCAATATGTTGCTTCTGTTGAAACAGGTCAGGCAATCTCAGAACAAGGTTCATCTCAATCTATTCTTGACTTCACTCAAGAGAAATATCAAAGCATTTTAGAATTGATTCAACCGTCTAATCCCAACCCAAAGGACAACTCCATCTCTACATCACCCTTTGTCCTTAACTCATATTCTCATACTGAAAATGGTAAGAATAATGATTTATGGATAATTGACACTGGTGCAACTGATTACATCACTTTTAATATGTCCAATTTCATTTCTTATAGAACCATAGTTCCTATCCATGTTAGATTTCCCAATGGTTCACATGTCACCATATTTGTTTCTGGCAGTGTTGATATATCTTCAACCTTAGTCCTTCATAATGTCATATACATCCCTAGCTTCAATGTCAATTTACTTTCCATAGCCAAACTGGCTCAAAGTAATTCTTGTATAGTTCAATTTACTGACAAATCATGTCAAATTCTGCAAAATCATTCCAAGGAAATGATTGATATTACTAAGCTTCAAAGAGGTTCATATGTACTTTCTTCCTCTTAAAATGTGCATGCCTATAATTCGTCTATATAAGACAACTCCTTACTTTGGCATTTAAGGCTAGGTCACCTTTCTGCTATAGGTCTGCAACAGATGTCTAAAGTTTTTCCTATTATTTCATTCAAATGTAATAACAAGTATCCATGTGATTTATGTCATTTAGTATACAAAAGAAACTTTATTTTCCCAATAGTAACACAAATTCAAATGCCCCTTTTAAAATCCTACATGCTGACATATGGGGGCCCTTTTCTACTATCTCTTTGCTAGGATAAAAATATTTCTTAACCCTTGTTGATGACTTTACTATATACACTTGGGTTGTATTTTTAAAATCAAAAGATCAAGTCAAACATAGCATTATCCAATTCAGTTCCTTCATAGAAAACCAGCTCAATACAACTCGTAAGAGTTTTAAAACAGACAATGGAACTGAGTTCCTTACCCTATCTGAGTTCTTTTTATCCAAAGGAGTAATTCACCAAAAATCTTGTGCTTATACCCCCCCCCAACAAAATGGAGTGGTGGAGAGAAAACACCAACACATTTTAAACGTTGCTAGGCCTCTCTACTTTCATTCTAAGCTTCCTATAAATATGTGGAACTTTTGTGTTCAACACTTTGTTCACATTATCAATAGATTGACTACTCCTTTACTCAAATTCAAATGTCCTTATGAACTCTTGTATAAACAAATTCCCTCTCTCATTCACCTAAATGTTTTTGGCTGTTTGAGTTATGCTACTTCCACCCAGATAAATGAAACCAAATTTGATCAAAGGGCCAGGAAAATTGTCTTCTTAGGCTTTAAAGATGGCAAAAAAGGTTATATTTTGTATGACCTTCAAAGCAACAATATTTTTGTTTCTAGGGATGTCATATTCTACGAAAACTATTTTCCTTTCCAATCAGATACATCAGGTATAACATCACTGCAACCTCCATTTACATCTCTTCGTAATCACACATATAGTGATCATGACTTGTCATATCAGTGTCCCCCTTCCACTGTATGTATCAATATCCCTTGATAACAATAATTCCTTTGATAGTCTGCACCAATATCCTACTAGTCCCAGTTCTGTAACTGACTTTTTCAACCCTTCAGACACATATATACAGAGCCTGCTACCTCTGAACAACATAACAGTCCCTCCAACTCTTTACTACTTTTAGTCTTTCTCCCTACTGCTAGTACTACTCACATTCATAACTCTAATTCACCTTTATCTAATGCCTCATCTAGGTCACCATTATCCACTGAGTCCTCTGAGTCCCTCCAACTCTTTACTACCTTTAGTCTTTCTCCCTACTACTAGTAACACTCCCATTCATAACTCTAATTCACATTTATCCAATGTCTCATCTAGGTCACCATTATCCACTGAGTCCTATGAGTCTCTATCTTCCTCTCATCCTAATAACCAAAGTCCACCTAATATTCCTTGAAATAATCCTGATAACCATCCCACACTCTCCAATATTCATATTAGAAAATCTAGCAGAATTTCCAACCCTCCCACATATCTTGCAGACTACCACTATTATCATGCCAACAATAACAAAAATACCCCTCAACCACATATAAACAAGCCATTAAACATGATTGTTGGATCAATGCCATGAATGTGGAGCTTAAAGCTCTTGCAGAGAACTAAACATGGATTATTGTAGACCTTCCCTCTAGTATGACATCTATTGCTTTCCGTTGGGTATACAAGATCAAACACAAAGCGGATGGATCTATTGAACGTTATAAAGCCAGATTGGTAGCCAAAGGTTACACTCAAATGGAAGGCATAGACAATTTTGACACCTTCTCTCCTGTAGCCAAGCTCACCATTGTTAGAGTTCTCTTGTCACTTGCAGCTATAAAGGGATGTATTTTAGAACAACTTGACGTCAACAATGTGTTTCTACATGGTGATTTGTCTGAAGAAGTATACATGACTCTCCCCCTGGCTTATCTGGCTTCAATTCCAACAAAGTGTGGAAACTACAAAAGTCTCTATATGGCCTGAAACAGGCCAGTCGACAGTGGTACTCAAAATTATCCGTTTTCTTGATCTCTCTTGGATACCAACAATTCCAAGCTGATTACTCTTTGTATGTTAAACATGAGTCGACTTACTTCACTGTACTTCTTGTGTATGTTGATGATATTGTGTTGGCAGGTAATTCTGCAACTAAGATTACCAATGTCAAGAATCTTCTGAATCAGCAGTTCAAATCAAGGATCTTGGACAACTCAGATATTTCTTAGGGCTTGAAATTTCCAGATTAGTAGATGGTATCTTCCTAAACTAGAGGAAGTATACTCTTGAATTATTGCAAGATGCTGGAGTCCTTGCAGCCAAGCCCTCTTCGGTGCCTTTTGATCCTAACAACAAGTTTTCCATCTCAGAAGGTGACATGCTAGAAGATACTTCATCCTATAGGAGGTTGATTGGTAGGCTCATCTATCTGACCAAATCTAGGCCAAATATCTCTTATGTTGTACAACACCTAAGCCAATTTATGTCTCAGCCTCGCATACCACATTTCCAAGTTTGAACCCGTGTGCTAAGGTATTTGAAATTCGTGTCTGCTATAGGTCTCTTGTTTTCTTCTTCTAGCACTTTGAAATTACAAGGCTTTGCTGATTTAGACTGGGCTCGTTGCCTTGATACAAGGAAGTCAGTTACAGGATATTGTGTGATGCTTGGCTCATCCTTGTTATGCTAGAAGTCAAAGAAGCAAAATACTACATTCAGATCTTCTACTGAAGCAGAGTATAGAGCTTTGGCCTCTCTTACGTGTGAAATTCAGTGGTTGCAGTTCCTGATTCGAGATCTCCTTGTTGAATTCACTCAGCCAGCTTCTATTTTTTGTGACAACAAGTCAACAATATATCTAGCTCATAATCCTACCTTTCATGAGAGGAGTAAACATATTGAGTTGGATTGTCATGCCATTCGTGAAAGGATTCAATCCAAACTCATACATTTACTCGCAATCTCAACTCATGACCAGCTTGCTGATATTCTAACTAAACCCTTACATGCTCTTTCTCTTCAAAAGACCTTGGCCAAGTTGGGACTTTACAACATTCATAGTCCAACTTGCGAGGGGTTGTTAGCATACCTTACATTTCATATTTTGTCAATCTAGACTGTATATAGTAGAATAGTATGCTTTTATCTTCATGTCATATCAGCATCCTAGAGCTTAGTTTATTGGTTCCACATCAACACATTAGAAATTAGTCTATCCATGGTATATATATACTTTCCTTTTGTAATCTTTATTCGACTAATGAAAAAGTCAATATTTCTATAACTGAATTTTGTTATCTCTGTATTTTTCTATTGAACTCATTCTTTATCATGGAGTTTCATGGTAAATACTTCACCATTAACATGCGATTAATTCTCTCACTAAATCAAACTATCCGAATCCCACATTTTCTTTTTCCAAACCATGAATACATGTATTGTGTCATTTTATTTTATTTTTATGAATGGCTACATGTACTGTGTGTCTTAGGCTATATGTATTGATTGTGTTATGGATGAACTTTAAAATGCGTCGGACCCATTTAAAATATCTTAAAACTTTACCATCAAATTGACATAAAGACGCAACAAAACACTGTTAAACGTTGAGATGATAAACAAAACACTTTATTAAACTTTGAGATGATAATCATTGACACGGACTGTCACTTTAAAAGCTAATCACGTATTTGTTTCAATTTTAATTATAAGTCGTTTTGAAGAGAAAAGGAATTATAATATAATATAAACTATTTTACGATTTTAATAAATAATTAATAATATTTTTTTATTATATTTTTAAATATTTATTATTCAATCTCCTTTCAATTATATGAATTTATCTTTCACATGATATTAATTTAGAATAATTTCGTTAAAATCTTTATAACTTTTCATTTTCATAAAATAATAATTATCTTTTTTAATATGTGTGAAAAATCTAAAACGACTTATAATAAAAAACGGAAATAGTAATATGCTATCGTGCTAACTAATATATTGATATTATATTTTATTTTTTAAAAATCCATATCTTAATTCTTTTAATCTTTAATTTTAAGTAGTGGAGTCAAAAAAGCTCTAAATTATAAAGCTCTAATAATTAAGCCTCTATATGACACTTCTTTTTGCCCCCCTACTAAAGGGAAATTTTTTATATCCTATTTTTTTAAGTCCTCTCATATTTTAGTTTTTTATGGAGCCCTAAATAAAAGGTCCAAAATACAATTTTTTAGAAATTAAATGGTTTAAAAATTAATTTTATTTTGAAAAATAAAAAATATTTTTTATAAAATTAAAAACACAATTTTTTTAAAAATAAAATTGATTATTCTGAAAATATGAAAAATCGACTTTTTCATAAAAAAAAACTATTTTTGTCAAAAAAAAGAAGAATAGTTTTTTTCTGAAAATATAGAAAGGTTCATTTTTCGAAAATAAGAAAAGTCAATTTTTTAAGAAAAATATAATTTTAGATTTTTTCAAAAAAAATAGAACTTTTGTGGAAAAAATAAAAGTCGACTTTTTCGAAAACAAACTGATTTTTTGTCGAAAATATAAAAAGTCGAATTTTTCAAAAAAAAATGATTTTTTTGTAGTAAATACAAAAATTTGATTTTTCCGAGGAAAAAAACCGATTTTTTATCGAAAATTTTTACTTTTTGTCGAAAATTTTAAAAATCGACTTATAAAAACAATTTTTTTCGAAAATATATAAAACTCGACTTTTTTGAAAAAACAACCGATTTTTTATCGAAAATATAAAAAGTCTATTTTTTCGAAAAAAAACTCAATTTTTTGTCAAAAAATACAAAAAGTAGATTTTTCCGATTAAAATCCATTTTTTGTCGAAAACACAAAAGTCGATTTTTCCAAAAAAAATAGATTTTTTACGGGAAATAAAAAGTTAACTATTTTAAAAAAACTGATTTTTTGTAAAAAATATAAAAAGTCAACTTTTCGAGAAAAAAACGATTTTTTATCAAAAAATAAAAAAAAATTGATTTTTTCGTAAAAACTTTATTTTTTGGTGAAAATACAAAAAATTAAAATTTCAGAAATAAAATGATTTTTGGTCGGAAATATAAAAAGTAAACTTTATCAGGAAAAATCAATTTTTGTCGAAAATGCAAAAAATAGATTTTTTTTTGAAAAAAATTGATTTTTAGGTGAAAATTAAAAAAATCTTTTTTTCCAAAAAAAAACCTATTTTTTGTCTCAAATATAAAAAACAGTGTTTTTTGTCGAAAATATAAAAAGTTGATTTAAAAAAAAACGATTTTTTAAAAAATAAAAAAATCAACTTTTAGAAAAAAAAAAAATTTTTATCGAAAATTTAAAAATATCTATTTTTCCTAGAAAAAAAGGTTTCTGAAATAAAAATGAATTTTTTTCAAAAATAAAAAAAAGTGAATTTATTCTTAAAAGTATTAAAAATCAAAGTTAAGAATAATATTTTGTAAAAAGTATGAGGCTCTGAGACTCACTTAAATTTTGGATTTTTTTTTAGAATAATCAAGTTTTAAAAAAAATACAAAAATAATCAAGTTTTGAAAAAATTTACGCAAATAACCAACTTTCAGGTGTAAAATATAAGCAGGAGCCATCTCAGATGGCTCCTACATTGATTTTAACAAGTAGGAACTAGCCAGGATGACGCCTCCTCTTATGTTTTTGCCCTAAAAGCCATCTCAGATGGCTCCTATGTGTAAAACACATGGGAAAAGTCATCTGAGATGGCGCCTAGGTGTATTTTTTTTTTAAAAAAAAATTTCAATTTAAATTAAAGTGCATGACAATGTTGTGAAATAAATCTTGTATTATAAATTTTCATTACAGCGAAAAGCGATTACATAAGTTTATTCTCGACGACCCGGGACTCGTAGATGACCACCGGTTCCACATGCGCGTCCTCTCCTAACTCGTCTGATGCGAGGTTCTGGATCCGGCTGTTGTTGGGTCGATGGGAGCTGATCATGGGTTGATGGTTGCTCGTAGTGAATGAGATCAGGATCCATGAATGCCTCAAGATTTACATTGCTTGTTGCACCAGTTTCGTATAAACGTGTCCCCATGTTCTCATAGCTTGGTCGTTGTGGTTGGGGGTTAGGTTCCATTTGGGGACTATAGTAGTCCTCATCCGTATATGTGGATTGTGAATGAGTGGGGTAAAAAGGAAATTGGGTGTTTGGAGTCTCTTACCCATATGAATGGTGGGGGGTTTGGTACGACGATGGTTGGTGGAATGTTGGGTTGGTTGGGGAATATTTCTCAGGGAAGCCAGGGTCTGGGCTGAGGTGAGATGTTGATGGACCCATATAGGGGGTTGGACATATGCTCTTTGTTCGGTGTATTGAACTTGGGTGTGTGGCATATGTGAGTATTGGGTGGGTGAGTGATGAGGTTGTTGTTGGTGTTGGGGTTGGGATTGAGTGTTGGTGGTTATGTGTCATCGGGTTGATTGGCGGGAAGTTGATGGTTGTTGGTATTGTTGTTGGGGTGGTTGTTGGTAGTGTTGGTGTGGTTGTTGTTGTTAGTGGTGATGAGGTTGTTGTTGGTATTATTGTTGAGGTTGCTGTTGGCGGTAGCGTTGTCTTCGTTGTTGTTGGTATTGTTGTTGAGGTTGTTGTTGGCGGTAGCGTTTTCTTCGTTATTGTTGTGACTCTGGAGGTTGCCCCCACTGGGTGCGAGGGTCGACCAAATAGCGGGGTTGAGAAACATGCATTTCTGGATTTGTGACTGACTGGTACCAAGCAATGTATTGATGAAAGTGTTGTATAATCTTGTCATCTTCGTAAACGGGACATTGTAAGATATGGTCTGCTCAGTTTTTCCGCATCCTACAATACTCCCTGGCAAAATTTCTCCAATTATTAAGTCCCCATTGGGCATCGACCCTTTTATGATGCCAAGGATCCAAGCATATCGGATCGCGGGGTATGTCTTGGAACATACCAAACTGCATCTTCACACGGTCGCTATGGTGCATTTCCACAATGTTAAACCGTATGATTGCAGTCTTCGCAGTCCAAACCTCTGCATCTTCATCATTGGGTACATGGTCCAAACCCAAGTACGGTCTCCATGTAAACTGTTGATAAAAATAATGGAGATTAATGATAAAAATAATATACGTTAAAGTTAAAATAATTTGGAGTTAATCAAAATTACGTACATCAATTGCTCCAAGGTGGTCTATTAGATTACGATATAGGAGAACATTGTGTCTCGGAGAGGACGCCGGCGTTTTCCCAAGACGGTACCTATGTCAGCGGACATGGTATATTCAATAGACTTTTCTGGGCTTTTCGACCTTGCATCACTGGGTTTGCACACTGCAAACCTATCATACAGAGAGATGGAACATGGTTGTACGGGAAATACAAGGGCACCCTACTGATGGTCGTGGCACAGGATGGCAACAATAACGTGTTCCCAATCGCATATGCTCTTGTAGAGGCAGAGACTGGAGCAGCTTGGAGTTTCTTCCTAAAGCATCTTCGAACACACGTAGCACCACAACATGATCTTTGTCTAATTTCTGACAGACATGCCTCAATTGATAGTGCGTACAACAATCCCGCCAACGGTTGGCACGACCCACCGTCTACATATGTTTATTGCGCAAGACATATCGTTCAAAATTTCATGCGCGAGATCAAAGATAAGCGTCTTCAGAAAACAGTTATGAATGCAACGTACGCGCTAACACAACCAGGTTTTACATATTATCGCAGTCAGATCAGATTGGAAAACCTAGATGCAGGCGCGTGGGTTGATAATCTGCAGGTGGAAAAGTGGACACGGTCATATGACAATGGAGTGCGTTGGGGCCACATGACAACAAATCTAGTCGAATCAATGAACGGCGTCTTCAAAGGCATAAGAGCACTCCCAATAACTGCTTTGGTTAGTACAACATATTTTAGAATGGCCTCCTTGTTTGCAGAGAGAGGTGAAAAGTGGAACGCGATGGTACAATCCGGAAAAGTGTGGAGTGAAAGCGGCCTGAAATTTATTAAGGCCGAAAGTGCCAAAGCTAGCACTCATCTTGTTACAAGATTCGACCGACATAACCATAACTTCATTGTCAAAGAGACAATCGACCACAATGAGGGTTTTCCTAGACAAGAGTATAGGATTAAACTACCATCTCGGTGGTGCGACTGTGGAAAATTTCAGGCCTTTCGAATGCCTTGCTCTCATGTCATTGTGGCGTGTGCACATGTTCATCAAGATGCACTAGTACTTCTTTCTCCAATTTACAAGTCTCAGACCTTGCTCAACGTATACAACAATGCCTTCGAACCAGTAGCAAAAGCAGATTATTGGCCTGCGTACGAAGGGGAAGTAGTTTGGCTTAACAGTCAAATGCGGAGAAATAAAAAGGGTCGTCCCAAGAGCAAACGTATAACAACTGAAATGGACGACGTTGATAAACTAGAAAGAAAGTGTGGTCTATGTCGTCAATCCGGACACAATCGAAAAAATTGTCCCCAACGTGCTACAAGCTCAACATCCTAAAATTTGTATTTCATTTATCTGCACTTTTAATATTGTAACAAATCTTCTTCTTTCCATTAATAACATTTATTACAAACACCAATACGCAGACAACAAAATTAAAAACTACACGATTAAAACAACAACATGAAAAATGACGCATCAACAACACAAAAAATTATTTAAGACACTACAACCGTCAAAACAATGTCATCGGAACCATACATCATCGCAATAACGTCGACGTCTGTTTTGACTCCCTCCAACCAAATTTGAGGTTGACCAGTTGTGAAGTTCATGGTTGTTCTCTTCTTCTGGATCCTTCTAATTTCTTCACCAACTTCTATTTCTCCCTATAACCAACGCATCAACTCTTTTTTCAGTTTGGCCATGGTAAATATGTGCCAAAATTTCATTTTCATTGGAGGTTTTGAGGCCGAGAAAACAACGTATCCATCTCTGGTATGGATGTATGGAGATGTCATGATAGAAAAAAAAGAGAGAGTAACAGAGAATAAGAGAGAATATGAGATGAAAAGTTGAAAAAATGTGAAAAATGAAGGAGGGATGGGTGTGTATTTATAAATAAAAAAAATACATGTAGGAGCCATCTGAAATGGCTCCTACATGTAAACCACAAGGAGGAGGCGCCATCATGCATGGCTTATTGATGAGTAGGAGCCATGTGGGATGAAGCCTATGTATTAAGTTTAAGAGCAGGAGCCATCTCAGGTGGCTCCTATGTGTAATTTTGTCCTGAAAGTTGGTTATTTGCGTAAATTTTTTCAAAAGTTGGTTATTTTTGTATTTTTTTTTAAAAAAATTAGTTATTCCAAATTTTTTTTCAGAAAACAACGTATTCATCTCTGGTATGGATGTATGGAGATGTCATGATAGAAAAAAAAGAGAGAGTAACAGAGAATAAGAGAGAATATAAGAGAGATATGAGAGAGATATGAGATGAGAAGTTGAAAAAATGTGAAAAATGAAGGAGGGATGGGTGTGTATTTATAAAAAAAAAATACATGTAGGAGCCATCTGAAATGACTCCTACATGTAAACACAAGGAGGAGGCGCCATTCTGCATGGCTTATTGATGAGTAGGAGCCATGTGGGATAGCGCCTATGTATTAAGTTTAAGAGCAGGAGTCATCTCATATGACTCCTATGTGTAATTTTGTCCTGAAAGTTGGTTATTTGCGTAAATTTTTTTAAAAATTGATCATTTTTGTATTGTTTTTTAAAAAAATTGATTATTTCAAAAAAAAATAAATTCTATTAGACCCATTTATTTTTAAAATTTATGCTCATATTTTGAGGCCTCAAAAATTAAGCTACGGTTCTAAATTAAGAGATACATTTATTTTAATTTTTTTGAAGCAGGAAATACATTTTTTTTAAGAGATACATTTATACTTCCACATTAGATGAATTGTCGTGTCACAAAGCAACGGCAACATTAATATGTCAGCTCATTATTTGTTGTTGTGAATATGATGACAAGAACATCCATAAGATTACTTAAAGATGTTGAGTGTTTTAGTGACGACACTCGGTGATTCAACTTTATCATTATTTTCGTGTTACCCGAAAGCACCATTTATGTACACGCCACTCACAATTAGTTAAATGATGCTTTTTATGATTTCATAAAAGTGCGTAAGTTGAACATCAACATTCATGTTAACATCGTCCATTTTCTTTTTTCATGTCTTCCTTAGTAAAGATGCTTAGCCATGCAGAATATTCCGTGCGTGCATATCTACATGAAGATTAAGGGTTTAAAATAATTCTTGTTTTTAGTTTTTAAAAATTGAAAAGTAAAAATTAAAATACAATTTAGCTATTTCAATTTTTTATTTTTTAAAATTATAAAATTGTGAAAAAATTTTAAAAACACATTTGTAAAATATTATATTCAAATTAATTTTTAAATTTTAAATTTTTAAAAACTAAAATAGAATTTTTAAAAAGTCTTTCAAACATGCCCTAAGTAATGTATGTAGTTTTTAACTGGCATTAACAATTGTAAGAGTGACTTCCATTACATATTTCACATTTAAGTAATCCACAAGATTTACAAGTTGCACAAATTTGTAATTTATGACACAATTTATCTTGGATGTGAATAGGGGTGGATCCTAACATTACATATTAGTATGACAAAAATATAAAAGAAACTATGAATTGAAAATAAAAAATAATATTATTTAATCTAATACTTTTACAAAGAATTAAAATAATATTATTTTCTTCTATCATCTTTTTCTTTTTTTTAAATGAGTTAAAATAATATTATTGTTAATTGTTCTAAGAATATGTTTTTTTATAAAAGTTACTAGAAGGTGATTTAATTGTTGATCACTCATTTTTGTTACACAGTCGACTCTTCATAAACTTCATAGATGAAAAAATATATTTCACGCTTGGAGTTATTATTGGCAAGACTATAGTCAATTTCAAAAGCTTATAAACCATATCAAATATGTTATACTTATTGTTTTCACAAATTTTGCACAAAGATTTGAAAGTTCGTTTAACTTATTTTGGTTCACATCGAACATTTTTAACATAATTTTAAAGTTGACGTTGTACCACCACTTCCAAGAGATTTATAAAATAGTTTAGATAAAGCCTAACCATCTTTTATAATTTTTTCACATCAAAAACTACAAATAATAATCCAGTTCTTAAGACTTCATGTCAAACACTTAGAGTGAATCAAACTAGACTTACATGAAAGGTACATTCTCGATGGTGCAGAATCAGTGATCACTTGAATCAAACATGTCATAATCAATTATAAAATATTCAAATATTTTATATATCTTATTGATCAATATGGTTAAATCTATAAAGAGAAAATATTACATATGCTCCTTTTTGCTGATTGTGTATTCATTTAAAACTATTGTATTCATCGCAAAGGCCAAGAAATCCACATTTTAAATAAGTGAAATTTTGAAATGGCAGTAAATTAATTAACTCATAATATATCATATGTTTAAACAAGTTGTATGATGACTTTCATATTCTATAGAACTCCCTCCGGTCACTGTTATAAATAAAAAAAATGACCTTAAATTTTGCTCACTATTATAAGCAAGATTCATTACCTTTTAGACTAATTAATGCTAGTATTACTTTTATACCCTTAATTTAAGTCAAAGCATTTAATTTTGGTAGTTGATTCATTAAATATAACTAAGGATATTATTGTAAATTTTAAATTGATTGGACATGAAATCAAGAAAATGATACCACTTAACTTATTTTTTTAATCAACGCAAAAATAGTTATTTTAACTTATAATTGCGACCGAAAGGAGTATAACTTAATGTTTTATCTTGTTTATCCTTGGTCACATCTACACTTTCCTAACATCATTACTCTCTACCTATTGCTACATATTGTCACATGCTATTTCTACTTTTCTCTAATATTTTATTTTTTCTACTTCTACTTCTACTCTCCGTCCTTTTTGAAAAATTATTTTCTCTACTTAACTTCTTACCAGTGTGTATGTATAAATATGGAAAATTCAGGTGTAGCTTTAGCCACAATAAGCCTTCATGTGAGTTTGCCCCTGTGGGTGAGGATTTGAACGAATTTTAGATGAGGGAAGAGACAAATTAAAATGGGTTTATGACACAAAGGATAATGAATGAAGATAGAAGATGCAAAGGTAAGATTTTTGACCAAATCAGAAGACACGTCTTGATCAGATTCGATTCCGTGTCAACTCATACGTATTTTGTGTCGACCTATACTAATGCATTTACAAAACAGCAAAAAAAAATTTAATGTGTCGATCTATGTGATTTATGTGTCGTCACATACCAAAGCAAATTGATCATTTATGAAAATTTGAGTGTATGTGTTGATAAACAGGATCTATGTGTTGACCTGGACTGATCTAATAACCCCAAATACTTGTATATATGCATGACCAATGTACAATATAAAAGTGCACATATATTACAATAAATAAGAGCAAACATAGTCTATAATTTGATTCATGTCACTATAATCATGTACAATACAAAAGTGTACATATATTACAAATTGTTTGAAGTTATTTTTGCAAAATTGAACTATAACATGAAGACTCTCCAATCTATTTATTTTTAGCTGACGTATCACCTTTTTATGTGCCACATGTTACAAGATGAGGTTTCTTCAAAACAAGCAATATGGAAGAACTAATTTGACATGATGAGATATCCATAATAGCTAATTATTAGTTATCATAGTTAGGATTAGTTAGAGATAATATTACAATAAGTGTTTGTGCATTGTAAGAAGCATATACTTTACTTGTACTGTTGTAATAAAGTATCGTCAAAAAACCTCAAATATATGAGAAAGATTGAATGTTTTGTAAAAACACAAGAAACTCTACTAGGTTTTTACGAAAAAGAGAGAAGAAGAAGAAAATTAAGATTGATTGTAACTGTTTTACTACTTACTTATTTAACAAGAGTTCAAAGATTACAAGTGAATAATAATGAAATTCTGGTATCGTATATGAGATGTCAAAGGAGATGTCATGACAATAATATCTGTAGTCTGAACAAGGTATAATAGAATACTAAAAACAGTAAAGTAAAGTTGACAAAAGTAAATTATTCACCAATTTTGGTGCAATCACACCTATGTCTGGAGGCTACCAAGCCAAGGATGAAGTCCACTATCAACAGTATTAATTTAGAGTTAAACTCCCCCGTTTACAACCCTTCACTTAATCACTATCCAATGACCCTTCTACCTAAGAACCTCTTAGATATGAGACCCCTCTCACCCCCTCAATCACACACAGTGATAAACAATAACAATAATTTGAAGACACACTTCAAAGACACATAATCATTCTTTGCTTCAAAGCTTATGAATGATTAAAAAGTTACAATCAACTAAAATGTCCAGCTCTAGTATTAAAGAATACAAAAGTGGCTCACAAGGAACAATTAACACAAGACTAAAACCTAATCTTCAAAACAACATGTTCAGTTTCCTTTAGTGTGACCAACTCTGTAAGTAGGGTTAGCTGTCTTCTTATAGAAATCGCAGCTAGGGCTTGGTGATAAGTGCCAAAATGTAGTTATTTTGTATATACATTTTGTGGCACTTATCCGTTCTTTTGTTGATATTCTTCGAATAAATCCCCAGCTTTTTGTATAAATGTGTACATAATAGAATAATTGATTTTTTGTGTAAATATTGTATCATTTGATAGTTTTTCATCTCTTTTATAGGTATTCATTCATAATTGGAGCATTGAGTAATAAAGTGTCGAAGACACAGCTCCAAATGCGCGATTTGGGCAACTCAACAAGGAATAAAGCTCAAATTCAACACAATAAAAATCATCAATTTGCTTGATATTTCTTCATGGTTAGATAGAGCATTGAATAAGCTTTCCAACGCTTCAAACCGGGCTCAATTCCGAGTTACGGTTCTCAAGATAGGGCAAAAACAAAATGCTGAAAATAGTAGACCGCGCTTAGCGCGAATACCGCGCTTAGCGCGACCTGCGACATCAGAATTCTTTAAAAGGGGCTCAAAACACATTTTTAGGTCATGGGTTGGGTATTTTTGAGTCCCAACACCATCACCTTCATTTCTTTGGTAGATTAGCTTAGAAAACAACATTGGAGCTTGCATTTTGATGATTGGAGGTGGATTGCTCTTCGATTGGCTTTGACAACCAATGTAGATTTGTGGTTTATCTCTTCTCCTCTTTGTGTATTTCTCTTTTGTTGGGTTTGTATGTATTTCTACTCATAACTCTTGTATATTTATCGCCTTTGGCTTGTATAAAGTTTGCTTTACGAATTTGTGTCGGTGATTATCTTGGGTTTTTACTTTATGTTAGGGATTTGAGCTTTGCTAGGGATAGATTGCTTAGATTCTTACCTAGGATGATTATCTGTTAGTTTCTGAATGCTAGAGATAGGTTTAGAGCTAACATTCACTATAGAGTATCCGAACTTAATGCCTCTGCATCGGTGAAGTATGCCAGGAATGGATATGGAGGTGGCGCAGTTGACTTCTTTGTTGTCGAGGTATGCCAGGGATGGATATTTAGATGATTTAGGAGGATTCTCAATTTGGGTTAGAAATAGCTTAGATTGTGAGAGGTATGTGATGACACGGACGAGTATCATAGGTGGAGCATGACATGGGTGGTAGATTTAAGTCTGTGATGGGTAGTTTACATTCGTTCCGGATAAGCTGTCTATCCTTTATACTTTTTGTTCATTTACTTTTTGTCTTTTATTTTCATTTCTTTTAATCTCAAACTCATTAACGGTAGAATTGTCGAACGACGAATCAATAACCAATCTCTGTGGACACGATACGATATAACCTAACCGGTATATATCACCCGGTAAAAATAATACCAACTCTTTGCTTACCGCTTATACCGCAGCAACACTTGGCCAAAATCCGCTTCACATAACTCTTCAAAACTTCTCATTACTTTCTCCATGAAAGTAGGACAAAAGATCTCCAAAAATATTGTAAAAGAACTTTAAATAAACTTGCTAACTTTAAGCAATACAGAGATCAATCACTAAACAAAATAGCGCCTAGAATTTCTAAATAGAAAAACCAGTTCACTTATATAACACATATCAAGACATCTTTTTTGACATTTTTTAAATCTGTTGATACATTTTTGCTTCACATGTCAAGGCATCTTTCATAACATTTTCTGGGCAGAATGTTTTACCAAAATTGCTGCCAACACAAAACTAAAAAACCCCCCCCTTTGGAAATTTTGGCTAAAACATTATTTGTGCATACAAGCCATACAATTAAAATCAGAGAGCAGCACCACAAAACAATCACATATCATAGAAGTTGCAGCAGAGGTACATAAACATACTAGAGAGGGCAGCAACATAAACATTATCTACCAGAGATGCAATAGCAGAAAATAAATGTTTAAACATAAGTTAAAACATCACATTTGCACACTTAAGCTACACAAGCATAGTCAGTTACTCCCCTCAAACACATCATTCCATTAAGTCAACAATCAGTAACACAGTTAAGCTCAGCTCTCAGTCAACTCACATATTACTCCCTCTTTTTAGCCATAATATGCCAAATTCAGAAAATATCAGAGTAAACTCATAAAAATAACAATAGTGAATATTAGTGCATACTAGCATTCAGTTGTTCATTGTTATTTAGAGTTACAAATTATAGGCATTTCATACCATATTATCCATTGTTGAGCACACAAGTGCCAAATTAAACAAAAAAGAAGATCCAAAAGAGCCACAAGAAACACAAACAAAACCGCTTCAGAAGCACCATATTTAATTCTCTATAGAATCATCAGACCCACCAATTCTATCAATTTTTTCTTCACCATAAAAAGAACTAACTCATTCATCTTCAGAGCTGCCTTCTTCCTTACTCACTTCCTCAGTAACATTTGCAGCCTCATCCTTTTCAGAATTTTGATAGTTTCTTCAAATTTTAGTTTTCTTTATGTGTTGATACAGATCACTTCATCAAGTTCTTTACAAGCCTCCATCATTTCAGAAATCACATCATCCTTGTTTGAGGTCTTACTTTCAGCAGCAATAGATGTCAAAACAATGTATGGGACATGTTTTCCTAAAACAGAATATGGTGAAGAGATAACACAAATCCTCTTTTGCAAGCAGTATCATAAGTGGATAGACTTCCCAGGTGCTAATTGATAGTGATACCACAGATCAGGGAAGGGAGGGCAATGGGCATCTTCACAACACATGTTTCAGCATACTTGATAGTTTGATCAAATATATATGTACCATAGTCAAACGACTTCTTGATACCAACAACATAAATGAATTTTCCCATCACAACTGAAATAGTTTAAGTGTGATTTGTAAGAACCCAGTTTGCAGCTCCAATTCTGTGCAGTATGGCATACTTGACACTCAATTTGCCAGCAGATAGTTAGGACTTTAATTTCTCACATTTTTTCCAATATTATGTAACTGCTCATGGGATGTAATAGCTTAATTAGGATTTACTTTCTGCACACCTATATTATGTATCCGCCCCAAAGCCATGTAATAGTCTAGGGTTTACTTTTCCGCACTTTACATTTCCGCAATTTACTTTATGCACATATTAACTGCTAGTAACTAGACGTGTATGGCAAGACTAATTCAATCAACATAGCTAACCCTAATCACAAGATAAAATATCTGAATATAAACACACTCATTGCACCCACTCACACCTTAGGGTATCCTCTCGCGTTGCCTTTCGAAATAATGGTCATGTCCCTCGAAAGTGGGGATATCTTAGCTAAGACGCTTATAATCATATCATCATAGTCCCTTTGATACAAAGATCATAGTCCCTCGATGACCCTCGATTATTTCCTACGAATACATGATCTCGTCCCTCGATTGTAGCCTACGAAAAGTGATGATCGTCCCTATGAATACGCTAAGGTATCCCTACAAGTTGCCTTCTATGACCATCCGATGTCCCTTCGAATGTCCCTTTACATCCAACGAATAAGATTACCTACCAACTAATGTTATGGATAGCCTTATTCTAAAGAAAAGCAAAATAACATGGAAACGACCATTATGAGTAGGTAAATAAGTCTCTTTTGCTTGCTCAATCAAAATACTTTTTACACCTCACACTTTTTTTCAAAATCTTTTCAAAACACTTTGTATATATTCCAGCGTGAATCATTACAAAGTCTTTTCCAAAATAAAACATTTTCAAACACTTTGTATACATTCCAGCGAGAATCATTACGAAGTCAAAGCGAAATGCCTTTTCAAAAATCTTTTCAAACACATACACAAAAAGAAATTTATAAAGTGAGCTAAGCAATTAAGAGCCCATAGATAACTACGTATGAAAAAGGTGCTAATACCTTCCCTTAATTGGATAAAAGAAAAGTCGGTGGCGACTCTTGCTATCCACAACATTTGCGATAAAACACAAAACAAACAAGTCAGTTCTCCCACTGCATTACACCATGTCAATTCTGGAATACATAGTTTCAATCACATGTTTGTTTGTCCAAGGGAAATAGTTCTCTAAAGTGTCCATATGAGATAAACTAGTGACATCCATCATACTTTGTGAAACACCCGGCCGAAAATCAATGGATATAACTATATATCAATGAAGTCGTCATCGAACGTTTTTTATCCCATCAAGGGGGAAAGGTAAACATCGAGTAAACCTGAAACGAAGAAATCACGGTCTTGCGACCGAGAGATTGGGTAAGGAAGTCTGTTACGCGAGGGGAAGGGATTAGAACCCCATACGTCCGTAGTACTCTACGGTATCCACTTTTACTTTCTATCTAATGGGTGTAAAGGTCTAACTATATATGTACATGGTATAATGTATGCAAAAATAAAAGAAAAATAAATAGAGAAAATAATAAAGGAAAGAAAACACGGGGAAAAGAAGGAAATATTTACAAAGGTTGCTCGATCTAGCCCCGCGACAGGATGCCTACGTATTCCCTCGTGCAATGGGAAAGTCAGAGCACCGTAGTTCGGCTCACTTGTTTTGGTTGGTTTGTGTTTTTTAAATTAGCAAACGAAACAGCAAACGATGACGAAACACCTCCATGATGACGAAACATCAGCTACAGACGGGATGACGAAACATCAGGAGACGGGATGACAAAACATCAGCAAACGAGATGACGAGACATCAAAGGATGAGATGGCAAAACATCAGAGGATGAGATGGCGAAAAATCGGAAGATGAAGAAGCATCAGCAGCAAACAGGACGACGAAACATCCTAGACTAATTGGTTTGTATCTTTTACTTTGAAAAAAGTTTCAGATTATTAGAATGTTTTAATGCACTTGACAAAAACAAGATTTTAATTTTAAGGATGCAAAAAGGATAAAGGTAAAATGGCTAAGGGAGACTAATCTATTTCTAAATCCTAATGTTATCATGCAAAGTTGATCCTAGGTTAAGGGTATAAACAAGGGGAGGAATCTACCTAAAGTTATCATGCATGGATGCCTAACTTAATGTCTAAACTCGAAAACTAACTTAATCGAGAAAAACCTAAGGGGAATCTATAAAATCAATCATCTTGGTTGGGAAACCAAGTGAGAAGAGGGGTAGAATCAAGTAAAGTGCTTTGGCAAAAGCATACAAACCAAGCACTAACAAGTGCTAAAAAAGAAAGAAGAAGATGAAAGAAGAAAATGCAATGAAATTCGAATGAATTATGCTCATGCAAAGTGTCATGTGAGGTGAGGTCAGTAGATACAACATTCATTTACAAAGTTATACAAAATTTAGCAAACATCAAACATCATTATAAACACCCACGAACAAGTTAATTCACAAACTAGGTCGAAACTAATCCTAAAAGCATGCAAAGAGCTAATTGTGCGAAGCGTTAGACTTAGATGAAGTTGATAGACAATTAAATAATAAAAATACATACAAGTCATTAGATAATCATGTTAATGCTCATTTACATCATGCAAAATAACCCACAAATATTTAAGAACCAAAATCTATCAAAAGCGTGCAAACGTGCAACAAACGTGTGTGGTGAAATGCATCTAGGTGTGTGAAGTTTATGGCATGAAAAGAAGGTGACAAGATGAAGAGGTTACAGTACCAATATCATGAAAATGAATTAATAATCAAACCATAAAATAAATTCCATGAATATGTAATTACAACATGGGTGCGAAAACTAGTTGAAATGCTTAAACTAAAAGGTGCTTACAATCTAAAGAAAGCCATGGAAAGGCAAAGATGAAGAGAAATGAGTCAAGAGATGTTATGATACAAAAGTTACAGTAGCAAACATGTTATTTCATCAATAAAAACATTTAAAAAAATGCATACAAAGAATTCAAAAGCAAAACACTCAAGAGAAATGCATTCGATTCGTGCAAGTGCGAGTAGACATGTGCATGTATGTGTGTTTGTGCTTGTGCATACATGTGCTAAGTGTCAAATGGTGTTGGGATCAGAGATGATAGGTGATGGAAAGCAATTCAAATTACACATTATCAAGCCATGAGATGCTTCAAATTGTAAACATACAACATATACACAAAAACTAGTTGAAGACTTAACCTAGAATGCAACTAAAGATGGAATGAAGTATGGTTGATGCATGAATGCAAAAGGATGAAACTCATAGCATAAGGGGACATGGATGGAAGTAGATAATATAGTAGGGATGCATGATCATCATATGCATGTTCATTATTTACAATACACAAACAAAATCAACTAGGAAAAGTTTAAACATGCATCTAGAAGTGTGTGGTGAATGTGTTTAGATGAATGTGTCCTAAAATGTTTGTGTCAAGTGTTGGGTACAAATGAGATGGATCATGAGGATGTAAACATGATGCTCACATGAACACAAAGCAATTAACAAATCATACTCTACAGTTACTTATAATGCAAAGGTTAGGAGTGGAAAGGGATGATTCTAAACCCTAGAATTAATTGGAAATATGCATACTAGCTAATGGGTTAATCATGATGAAGAGGCAAGATGGAGAAGGAATGTAACACACAAGGCCAGTAGCTTAAGACCTAAGTAAACTATAAACAAAATCAATTCAAACAAAGTGGAAGACTCACACACACAAGTTCATTGTTCGAAAGCATCTAAACTAGTTAAACAAAAACACTTAAGAAAGATTTAACAAAGTAGTTTTAATTGGAAAAATAAAACAATGTGTGACTTGTGTCATAAGTTTAACTCAAGATATATTTCATGAGCAATCAAATGTAGAAGATAAAGCTTCCATACACAAACAAATCACCTATTTAATGAACAAAATCATCCAAAACAAGATACCACCTATCTTAGATCAAATATCATTGATTAAGATTTGTAGGAAGGGAAAGATATCTTGTATGTCATGGGGTGATGATAGAACACTCACAAGATGCTTTTCATGAGCTCAAGGTAATGTCAATTGAAGTGACATTCCTCAAAAGTCATGAACCTATAATCCCTCAAGGTATGTTTCAAACAAACAATAGAAGAAAAAGAAAAAGGAAATCTAGCTCTTCTAGGTCATCATGATGACATTACAATTAAATGCAAGTCAATGAGTCAAAGAGAATTGGGTTATTGATTACATAATTTACAAGGTCAGAAGTAAAACTCAAAGATCCAATTGGAATTGGATTGCTAGAACCATGCATGATGCATACAATACAAGCGGTAGAACCATAAGCAAAAGTTGGTAACATTCTAATCAACAAAACTTGCATGTGCTTGAGCAAATTAGGGGCTTAAATGAATCAATCATACTGGAATCAAGGCCCTAAATATGCTATAAGGATGAAGTAAGGGAGTGAGAAGTAAACTCTTAAAGAATTGCATGAATGCATACCTCACCTTAAAACCCATGCACAAGGGTGCAACAAAGAAGATCAAGCTTCTAACTAAAGATCAAAGTGATCTTTTGAGGTCAAATATCTCTCAAGTCTTAGATTACTATCCTTGAGGTTATCATTCCCCTAACCATTAATTAGAAACATAAGCTATACAAAAAGAAGAGTCTAAGAACCAAGACATTAGCAAAAGAGGGTCTTAAGAACCATAGAAGAACTTGTGCTCAAAGGTGTACACTTAGTGACTAACATAGGATCTTCAATGAATGAAAACATGTCAAATATAATTTAGAGCACTCAAATGATCATCACATATCCTATACTTGGCCTTAAACCATATTCACAAGCTTCACATTTGAAGTTGGATCCAATTACACTAGGCAAAGATATGTTCACTTTGGAAATTCCATAAAAATAGGAAAATGGAAGATAAAATTCAAGTAAAAATGGAATAAGGGGCTCAAATCCCTTATAAGTCAGGGACATATCCTTGCCCAAGTTAAAAACTTATGGAAAGGTCAATAAAAATTCAAAAAGTCAACACTATCAATGCTTATGCTCATATGATCAAATAATAAGAAAAAGGTATAAAAATCAAAAGTCAGAAATAAAAATCTCTAAAAATTGGAAACAGTGACCCAACATCCTAAACATAATTAAAAATATTTTTGGCATTTTTTAATTTTAAGGAAAATGAGGAAAAACTAATAAAATGCAAAATGGACAATGCAAATTATGTATTTAATGCAAAAATTGATTTAATTATGAAAGAATGACAAAATAATGAAACAAAAATAAAAAATGTATGAAGTATGATTTAAATGAGCTAGAAGATTTTTTATTCATTTTTTAAATGCATGGAAATATTTTTAAAGGATTTAAATATGCATGAAATGCATTAAAATGCATAAAATGGTTTAAAAAAATAGAAACAATGCAAGAATTATGCAATAAAATTTAGAAATGCATGAGATATGATCTAAATGGACCATGATATTTTTTTCTCATTTTTAAAATGCATGGAAGTATTTAAAAATGATTTAAATGTGCATGAGATGCATTAAAATGTATAAAATGATTAAAAAATAGAAAAAATGAAAAAATTCAGAAATGCATGAGATATGATCTAAATGGACCAAAATATTTTTTGTTCATTTTTAAAATGCATGGAAGTATTTAAAAATGATTTAAATGTGCATCAGATGCATTAAAATGCATAAAATGATTAAAAATTAGAAAAAATGCAAAAATTCTGAAATAAAATTCAGAAATGCATGAGATATGATCTAAATGGACCATGATATTTTTTATGCATTTTTTGTATGAAGAAAAATATTTTTTTATAATGATAAATATGCATGAAATGCAATATAATGCATGAATTTATTTAATCATGAAAAAATTAAAAAATAATCAAATAAAAGCCATGGTCTCATAATAAACCAATCAAAGATCTCAGAAAAAATTTTGTGGAATTTTTTATCATGGAAAAGTATTTTTTCAAGAATTTACAAGAAAATTAGACAAAAGTTAATCAAATCAAAATTAGTAAATCTCAATTTATTTGACCAATCAAAACATTTTAAAAATTCCAGAAACATTCCACAAAATATTAGATACTTAAAAGGACCTATGATATTTTTTTCATAATTTTTGAAAATAGTTTGGGCCTAAAATAAAATCAGATAAAAGAAATAAATAAAAATGCATGAAAATTCAAATGGACAAATTAGGAAGTGACACCTCACTTCATCCCTAACCTCCAGCAACCCCCTTAAACACTAAATTCGAGCAGCCCAGCCTCCGAACTTCCGGACCTCATATCTCTCTCAATTCTCAACCAAAATTCATGGTTCAAAGCTCATTTTAAAGATCTCATGGCAAGGAACATCATGCAAGTCGTAAAACATCAAATGATTCATCACACACTGAGAAATCTGAGCACGAAAATCACAAAAATCATCCTAAATACGGATTTTCAGAACTTCATGCTATGCAATATGCTTCACAAACAGTTGAATTTATACATCAAACCTAATGTTTGGCCAGCTAACCACGCATACAAATCATCTATTTCATCAAATACAAGCTAGAATTCCAGATTTGAAATTTGAAACATATCTCTTGATTTGGAAAATAAATCCAAATATACCTCTGGATTTGCAAAGGAAACACTTGAATCTTTCTCTCAGATCTTCAATGGAGTGATAATGATCAAGAAAACCAACTTCAAATGCAGTTTGTAGCAACTTCAAAGTTTGTGAAAATTTAAAAAATGTAGAGTAATTTTTGGATCTAGAAACGAGAAGAGAGAGAGAGAGAGAGAGAGAGAGAGAGAGAGAATGCACTTGGGAATGCTTCCAATTTATATTGTGTGCAAAATCATGAGGGTAGCTTGGTCTTTGCTTCCAAAAATCCGTTATGGCAAAAATCTCATAAAAATGGTATCTTTCATGTAGCTTGCGTTTTGCTCTTGTTTATGCTTGCTTTCTTGCGTTTTGATGAGCTGGAAAATGAGTGGAAGCTTGGCTCATGTGATAGAATCCTCAAGCTTGCTAAAAATGAGAAAAAACAAAGTGTGCATGAAATGTGTGTGAGCCAAATATGCTCAAGTATGCTGGGCTTTTTATGGCAAGGAATGTGTTGGCAAGGCTTGATCCGAATCTTGACCATGCTAGCTCAAAACAAATTGCAAAACAACTCTAAAAAATACACAAAATCAAACCAATCCAAAAATCAGCTTTATGTCACTTTTTCTCCTTCAAATTTCTCACAAATGGCTTGGGCATTCTTTGGCCTCTTGATACATATCAAAAGTTCATAGCATGAGGATCAAAACAAGCTTTGGTTCACTCAAAATGGATAAAAAATGAGTGCGATATGACCAAGACAAGTTTAGAAAAAACAAGCCATGCACTGAAAATTCTGGGCACACATGGGCCTGCATGGCGTGCATGGTAAACAGCTTCATGATCTCTGTGACACCCCGATTTAATTTAAATATTAAATAAGTGAGGATTTAATTATTTAATTAAATGAAGTCTTAAGTATTAATTTTAGTTGGATTAATTGGGTCATTTAATAAAGAAAAGATTGGAGGTGTAGGAATAATTAGTGGGTATGAGGAGTAAATTACTCTACTTTACTAATTATTATTATTTCATTTTATTTGGAAAAATAAAGGAAAATTAAAAGGAATATAAAAAGGAAAAGAAAGGAAAAATAGGTTTTTTTGGAGAAAAGCTATTATACGTAGAGTTGGAGAAGAGAAGAGAAGAGAGGAAAAGCCGACGCCGAGAGAAATCGAAGATCATCGCGAGGTAAGGGGTGATTTCGTTCGGTTAATATGCTTTATGGGTTTTGGGAATCAAAGGGATAATTGGGTATGTTAGGAAGTTTGAATTTTGATGATTATAAGTTATAGGAATAAACCCTATTTTGTGTCGGTGTTTGGAATTAGGATCATTAGTATGTCAAATAATTGATAGGGATGAATAAACCATGTTGTTTGATGTTATAATGGTGTGAAATGATTATGAAATGGTGTTCCTAATGTCCCAATTCGTATTTGAAAGTTTGGAAATGATAATGGATGCAAAATGCTGTCAAAAGTAGCAGAAAATGCTGTCATAGGTCGTGGGAACCGGTTCCCTGTGGGGAGGAACCGAGTTCCCAGTGTTATTTTTCAAAAACTGGAAGTTTTGCACTCAGGAACCGGTTCCTGTATAGGTAGGAACCGGGTTCCCATACAAAAACCAGGGAGCGAGATATTTTTAACTTTCAGGAACCGGTTCCTGTATATGTAGGAACCGGGTTCCATGTGTATTTTTCCAAAAACTTCTAAAACTTTAAAACTTCATATTTTCTAAACCGTAACTCCGATTCGAGTGCCGTGTTCGGCGTTATTTTCTAAATTTAAAATCCTACCTTTTGGAAAGAGAAAAATACTATTTTGCTAAAATTATTTCAAAAATGATCGAGCTCCCGATTTTTGAAAAGAGTGAGTAGTTAATGATATTGGAGAACTATTACCATTGGTCTAAGTTACCTGATGAAATATTAGTGCTTCCTATGTTGTATCTTGATATTCATTATGGTTGAATGTGATACATTGATAAACTGACATTGTGTGATATATGTTGATATCATGATCTGAGAATTAATGTTGCATGCTTTTGATGACACATGCATACGCATTTGTTGATTATGGTTCATTCCATTGTGCGGAAGTGAACTGGTTGAGCCAATAGACTTACCCGGAGGTTGAGGTAGTGAGGCTGGATTCTTGACCCAATATCTATGGGCGAATCATGAATTTACACTGTCTTTCCACATGTAAACGGAGCGGTGTGTGTGAACTCGGTTCACGTTTTGGTACCACATGCATAGAGTCTGCATTGCATATGGGATTGTAACATGCTAGGATGGATTCCAGTGTTGCAATTTCCATTGTTTGATTATGTACATGTTCATTGTGTGAACTGCTTTGTGATTTGATTATGACTTGTGTTTGGTTAATGGATTAATGTATCTTTATTCATTGTATTCTAAAACGTATAATGCATGTTATATTGAATTGAGATCTCACCCTTACTCAACATTTTCAGATCCGAAGTGATTAGCTGCTTGGAGTTGGTGAGGATAGCTCTAGCATTGAGTCAGTTAATTAGTCCGCGTGTCAGTGTCGTGCTCTGGTAGATGTAACACTGGGGAAACGGTTGTTTGAATCCTTTAAACGGATATTTTCTTACTAGTTTGGAATTGTGTCTTGATTAAATATCCTGGAATTCTTTAATGTTTTGATTCATGTTTTAGTTTATTATTCTGGAATACCGTGAATGTTGTATTCAGAATTTTTGGTTATGTTCCAATTCCGCTGTTAAACATAACTGTTGCCTTATTTATTTAATAAGTCTTCTTCAGTGAAAGCATGACAACTGCATTGATGATTTACATTATTTAAAATTGTGACGCCTCTTGGATTTTGATTAAATACTCTGATTATTATTTATAAAACACGGGTAAATAGAAGGGGGTGTTACAACCTCAACTTGTGAGCCTTGTAACTTGCTCAGTTTTGAACCAAATGATGTGATTCAAAGTTCCATTTAAAGCTCTCATGGCATACTTCAAAATGCACGAAGTGGTTTTCAAAAATTCCATCTAAATCAAAAGATATAAGCCTCAACATTATGCCCATCACCTGTTTGTGAAAATTACTCAAAGAAAATGCCCAGAAAATGCTTGCTTGCCTAGCCTTGGTCAAATCTTGTGCACAAAACTTCTAACTCAAATATCTCCCAAATGGTGCATTTTTGAGAAATTTTACACATTGGTAATCTTGTAGGATTTTTTCCAAGTTTTCCAGAAATATATGGTATGTAGCCATTGGATAAAAATTGAGAAAGTTATGATGTGTCAAAGTTCCATAGGGTGGACACTTAGAAAAAATTTCAAAATTCCAATTTCTTCAAAAACAAGTTAACTCCAATTTCTTCAATTTCTTTGATTCAATGGTGAATTTGGTCATGAAAAATGAAAATATGATCTTTGAATTGATGGTTGACCAAAAGTCCACTTGGTCAACTCCTGACTTTGACTGATTTTGACCAAAATAACCATTTTGCCCCTTGTGATCAATTGACTTGCTTCCACTCCAAATTGAGCCTCAATATTTCAACCATAGATGTCGATCAACATATAGAAACAAGTGAAATCAAGTTTGAATGAAGAACCTGGAGAAATCTTGATTTTACTCAAAACCCTAATTTTGCTCCATGTGTTAGGAGGTGACCAATCAAGCTTCAAAACCTCAAATCTTGTGAATGTAATGGGCAATTCTCTGAACCAAGATAACTTCAATGATAATAAGAAAATAATACTCCAAGAAAATGACTCATCCAAGCTTCAAACTCCACAGAGGACCAAAACCCTAATTTCATCAGATGAGTGCCATAGATGAATTTCCCACCAATCCTCTTCAAAATTTCAATTCTTGGGGGATCAATGAGACAAATGGAATGTCTTGAGGCATAATACACCATTGTGACTTGAAAGATCCACAGATATGGCAACTTGAGATTCCTTTAGAAAGGCATGCTAACACAATCAACCTCCTCAACTTGTGAAGGCCTTGAGAACTCAAAGAGCTTGGATCCTATCATGAGATATGAATGCAATGCAGTATGATGTTTATGATGAAACATAAGCCTAAATCAAGAGGGTAAATTTTGGGGTGCAACACTCTGCATATCAACATACTCTGTTTTAGTTACCATTTTTCCTCCAATTTTATCTTGTGTATTTTCCATATTTTTAAAGTTACCAAGCACACACCAAGGCCCTTGTTGTCTACTATGGATAACTTCTAGATATTTCCACAACTTCCTCCTCTTGTCCAATTGGTTCTGAGCATATATTGCAATCAGACAGTACTTGAAGGTACCATTGAAATCATACACTCCCACATGGATAAACTGACCGCCACTTTTCATAAATCTAATATTTACTTTACTATAATCCCATTCTATCCACACTCTACCATTATCGTGCCAATTGTAGTTGAAAATGTAGTTATTAGGAAGATTAAGATTCTCTCTAAAGTTTTTAGCATTCTTCATCTTCACTCTAGTTTCAATCAATATAGAAATAGTTGGTTTAAGCTCTAGAAGGAGGGGGCCAACCTCCTTTAGCATACCTATTTTATCAAGCCCCTTAATGTTTCAAGAGATGATCATGACCATGTGCCAAGGACCACTGGAGGTTCTTTCAAAACCCTTAGTGTCTCAAATCCATTAACACAATTAACACCAGTTGAAGTACCAATTAAACCATTTTCTTTACCTCTTGAAGTTTTGACCATATTTGTCCAATGTTCATCTTCAACACTTTGATTTACCACCCATATTGGATCTTTAGGGGATGTACAAACATTCTAAATATCAAGAGGTTTTTTCTTTGGTTACCAGTGCTTATGATTTCCATATTGATCACCAACTTTCAGACATTTCTCGCAAAAAATCAGTCTCCATTCATATTCCAAAACCTTCTTCATATTATTTCCTTCATAGTCTTTTATGGTGATTTCTTTAATAAGTTATTGGGTTTTATCCACCTCTACCAGTATGCGTGCATAGGAATCCCTTAACTTGTTAGTCGTGCATGCAACTGTCAACACAGGAGTACAAATAACACTGCCAATATTTTTAAGCTCTTCACACCCCACAGGTAGAGAGGGAGATGAGGAAATTTCACCCAGATTGGTAATGTGCGCAACAAGTCCTTGCTTAGGTGAAATCTGGCATCCATTCCTTCAAGATTATTGGGATGTTATGAATTGTCTATAGAACTTTCATCATAACTTCTTCCTTGTCTTTATGTATCTTAAATATCTTCAAGAAGCATTCATCATCGTGATACAACATTTCAGGAAGTGTAACAAAAATACATGCCTTCACCATGTAGTTTTTCACATTGTTCATGCTCAAGTCCTCCTCCAACACATACATGATCAACGCATTCTCCCAAAATTCAATTTCCAAAGCTACATCTTCTTGTTCAATTTCCACAACCACTTCACCATTCACAATACTTGGTGCGACATACACAATTCCTCTTCCATTAGTTGAATTTTGATTATCATTTAGTACATTGACCTACAGTTTTCGCTCCGTTGTTGTCTTCTTTGGACTCTCTATTATGGTTTTATATTTCATAACCGTTTCAGATACTTTAGCATAATCATTCTCAATCTTTCCTTCATTGCTTTATTCTTTTGCATCCCACTCTATGTTCTTTACCACCAGTTGTCTCTCCAAAGAAGGATGAATCGTCGGTGACGGAGGCACCATAGACACTACGTCCGTACAGGACCTTAGACAGCGCTATTTTTGGCTTTAGGCAGCGCTTTAAAGCGCTGCCTAAGCCTGCGCTACTATAGGTTTAGGCAACACTTTTTTTTAATGCAAAAGTGCTGCCTAAGGTGGGCTTTAGACAGCGTTTTTTCCAAAAGCGCTGCCTAAGATGGCCCTTAGGCAACGCTTTTTTAGGCAACAAAGTTTACTTTAGGCAACGCTTTTGAAAAAAAGCGCTGCCTAAGGGCCACCTTAGGCAGTGCTTTTTAGTCAAAAGCGCTACCTAAGGTGGCCTTTAGGCAACACTTTTTTTTAGTTAAAAAAGCTGCATATTATTTACTTTAGGTAGCATTTTTTTTCAAAAACACTTCCTAAAGGCCACCTTAGACAACGCTTTCTTAATCAAAAGCGCTGTCTAAGGTGGCCTTTAGGAAGCACTTTTGAGAAAAATCGCTGCCTAAAGTAAACAGAATTTTTTGTATATTTGATATATTTTTCCTGTAATTCCATTACAAATATTATATTATCGTTATTGACCTTTATTTTATTTCAACAAACAAGCCTTTTATAAACATAAGTATTATCATCAAAAATATGTACACCATTATAAACAAACAATCCAAATTATATACACTATTAATCAAAAATATATACACATCATAATATTATAGTTCAATATACACATAAACCATTTTTACAACATAACCAAAATCAACCCTAAGATATAACCTAATTTTTTTTAACACTTTTCAACTACGAATACCTTATATGATTCTTTGCTCAATAAAATATTCACACAATTCCTTCTTGATTTCTTCCAACTTATTGTTCCTGTAATGAGCACACTTATATTCATTAAAGTACTACATAACAAAAACATAATATGCACGATTTAGTTAAAAGTAATAAATTATAAGAAAAATTCGATAAATAATAAAAAAAATCCTAAATTATAAATCTATACTGTGATTGGAATCTCTATTCTATTCAACTGAATGATTTCTCTCATAAACCTCAAATGAAGTATCCGCAATCTATACCGTTTTGTTGTTGAGCACACTACATAGATAAACAAATAAGAATATATAGTTGTCTTGTTTTATCAAGTAGCATAACTATTATAAGCACAATTGTGGAAATTAATATACCTGCACTTTGATCTTAAGTAATGTTGATTGATTTAGACCGTGGTACCCGAGCTTCTCTTTGACATCGGAATACTTGTATTGCTCTAACAAAATAAAAACATATATTTAGAACAATGTCACATAAATAATTAAATATATAAATACACATGAATATTTAGAACAATCTCACTTAAGTATCAATCATTAACTTCATTTCTGAATAATTTGTCCAATCACCATCTACCGAATTTAGATAATAGACCACTTCTTTTATAGGATCCACAACAACCAACAACCAGTGGCGTCTATAAATTAAGATAAAAGTTTAGATGGAAATTTTCTCTATAAATTAAAACAAAAGTTTAGAATAAAGATCTAACCATGTAGGAATAGTATTATACACCCAAAGATACAAGATTTCTGTATTGCTGGCCATGAATCTCTCGAATAAGTGCTCTCTTACTGAATCCGGATCGTCAACAATAGACCGTTGGTTGACATGGGAGGAAGACACAAAATGGAATTTGTTTGACAATTGATTTTCACGCATCAATTTCTCATACAAGAACCTTAAATAAAACATAATAAACATTAGACTATTTTTTATTGAAATGTATAAATAAATTGTTCAGCTAATTAAATAATAGATTGATCGCATTACCGGATGTATAAGTGTACAGTGTCGATGCCTAATTCTTGATGCAAGAAAATTTGATCCAGGTCCTCTTTTGTAATTGTTTCGGCTCTAGAAAAACCAAAGATACCTCCCTCCATACCCAATTGATGAATAACATCATTCATCAAATTTGATGTTCCCACTAGTGTTTCAAGACACATCCGGAATCGAGGTACTATTTTTCTTGGCACGTTTTTGGAAGATCTCTTTTCTTCCTGGGTACGCTTATAATTTTTTGGCTCACTTGTTGTGACTCTTGAGCAGGTACCTAAAAATAATATAACTTAGGTAAATTATAAAATCATGCATTTTTTGAATTTGGATCATAGAATTATATTAACACTTTCAATGTACCTCTTTTTGCGATGCAACAGACTTGTTGTGCCGCAAAATCCCTTTATCCTTAGGTGCGAGTTTTGTAGGAGTCTAAAATTACCATATAAAAAAAAGTAACATAACGGTTCAGAATTTACATTTGAATACTTAAAGATTCATAATGGTTTTCAACATACATGATCATCTATTATAATGAGGTATAAGGGCCATGCAACAAACGATCCGATTGCATCTCGCAGCAAGGTTGTCTCTGAGACAATGTCAGGTATCAGTAGCAAGGCATCCATATCTAATGCAATATCAACCGAAGCTTTCAGATGTCCATCAGGGTGCACTATGGTGAAGTAAATCTCCCATAGTATAATGCATGTTTCCCTTGCCGACCATGCGATAAGTCAGTGACGACAAATATATAACTGACATGGTTAATAAATATGACATTATTAATGTGTATATATTTCTATTAAATAAATTACACAAATTTAATTTCATAATTATATATATTACCTTAGGAAATTTCGTTTGAAATCACAATTGATACTATTTTTCTCACTAGTATCCTTGATCCCTGAACCTTGCCCTTCTGCCTGGAGTCTTTCTTTATCCTTTTCCAGCTCATAAATTTTAGCCTTTAACTTTTCTAGCTCCTCCATCACTTCTTTGTGGCTATGAACTTTCCCCTTATTCTTGATACCCAAAAATATTGGAGTCACTCCAAATCCCTTACCCCTCACACAATGTATCGTTCATCAATAAAACCCTCTGGCCTACTTCGATTTTTCACGTACCCTTTTAATATTTTCATATAACACTCAACAGGATACATCCATCTCATATAAGCTGGTTCACACAGTTGTGTATCTTTCACAAGATGAACAACAAGATGTACCATTATATCAAAAAATGAGGGAGGGAAATACTTTTCAAGCTCACACAAAGTAATAACTATTTCTTTTTGCAATATTGGTAAGATCTCAAGATCGATCACCTTACTACAAATTGACTTGAAGAAAAAACACAATTTATTTATGGTGTTTCTTACTTTATCTGGCAAAATAAAACGTAGACCTATTGGTAGAAAATGATCCATTATAACATGGCAATCATGTGTATTTAAACTCTTTAACTTCAGGTCTTTCATGGACACAAGTCTTCTAATGTCTGAGGAGTAACCTTCTGGAACTTTAACTTCACTCAGAAACCTACACAATATTTTTTTCTCCTTTCTAGATAGAGTATAAGCAGCAAGTGGTAAATATGTCCGTCTTCCTTTCTTCACGGGTCCTAATTCAGTTCTTATTCCCATATCTACCATGTCCTCCCTTGATTTAAGGCCATCCTTAAACTTTCCTTTTATATTGAGAAACGTACCAATAATACTTTCAAATACATTTTTTTCAATATGTATAACATCAAGAAAATGTCTTACGTACAAAGATTTCCAATATGACAATTCAAAAAAAAATCGACATCTTCCATCACCCACCTGTGACAACTTTATGTGAAAAAGGTTTTCCAACCTGAATACACACATCTTTCACCTTTTTAAAAATTTGATCACCTGACAATCCAGGTGGAGCTCTATGTTGTTCGGTATCTCTGTTGAACGCTTTTCTCCATCCATGATATTGATGTTTAGAATTTAAGAATCTACGATGACCGAGAAACACATTCTTCTAACAAAGTCTCAATCGCGTCGTATCGGTTCCATCTTCACAAACAGGACACTGTTTTTCACCTTTAATGCTATACCTGGATATATTTCCGTATGCTGGAAAATCGTTAATTGTGCGAAACAACATCACCCTCAAATTGAAACTATCTTTCCTATATCCATCATAAGCCTCCACACCGTTCTCCCACAAAATCTTCAAATCTTCGATTAAAGGTTTCAAGTATACGTCTATGTCATTCCCTGGTTGTTTAGGCCCAAAAATTAACATAGATAACACCATGTACTTACGCTCCATACATAGCCATGGAGGTAGGTTATAAATCATAAGAATCACAGGCCATGTGGAATGTGACATACTTTGAAGACCATACGGGTTCATTTCATCAGTAGATAACGCCAAACGAAGGTTTCTTGTTCTCCTCCAAAATTAGGATAATCATTATCAATTTTCTTCCACTGTGGTGCATCTGCTGGATGTCGAAACCTTCCATCGATAATTCTTTCATCTACATGCCAAGTCAAGTGTCTTGCATCGGTTTCACTATGAAACATGCGTCTAAATCTCATAATAATAGGAAAATACCATAAGACTTTTACTAGAGATAATTTTTTCTTATATCGAGATAAGTTGCACTTAGGGAACTCATTCAGCGATGCATATTCATTTCGAAATAAAATGCAATCATTTAGACAAACATATATCTTATCATATCTCATGCCAATAGAGCATAAAATTTTTTTGGCCTCGTAGGTTCGATTAGGAAGAACATTATCCTCAGGAAGCATATCTCTCAAAAGGGCTAATAACTATGTGAAAATTTTATTCGACCATCCATTGCACGACTTTAAGTTGTACAACTTTAATACCACAGACGATCTTGTGAATTTGGTGCAATCTTTATACAACAATTTCTCCATCACTTACCAACCTCTCAAACATTTTGGACAATCCTGAAGATCTTCTTCAAGTGCTTCTGCAATCTCTTCGACTCGATCACAATCATATGTATCCGTGACATTGTCGTATGAAGCATAGGTCACATTACTTTTCACCCCCAGTTCAACATTCTCGTTATTTTTCTCACCATAAAATATCCAACACATATAACTTCGATCAATTCCATGCATCAGTAAATGCGATTTCAATCCATGTGCGTCAAGTCGACCCACATAACAACAACCCAAGCAAAGACATTTCATTCTAATGGGTCTTCAGCGTGTTCAACAACAAACTTAACGAACTCTATTACCCCATTCTCGTACTCTTTTGACAATCGATTGGCAGTCATCCATTTTTTATCCATGGTTTTACTACTAAGTAAGCTAAACAAAAACACTAAGTAATTTGAGGAAGAAATTTACCTAAAAAACACTAAGTAATTTAAGTTACACAACTATTTTTTATCCATGTTTTTACTATTTAGTAAGCTACTCACACCAGAACCAATAATTTGAGGAAGAAATTTACCTCGAATTCAGGGAAACGCAGGGAATGAGTGTTGTACATCGATCTAGGCCGGAAAATGCTGCTAATTCAAAGGAAAGAAAACTTTTAACAATAACATCATAATCCCAACAGAATTTAACCCCAACACTAACAATAGACAACAACATCTTTCATTCCTCATTGAAACAACATCCTATCATTATCCCCAATCAATAATTCCACAATATCTTCATAAGAACAAAGTCAACAAAATAGTAGAGGTAGCTTATAATTAGAACTGACATTCACACAATGTGCCTATAATCTTCACATTCTAGCAACAAAAGTGAGCTATCAATAACTTCTATTTATCAAACAAATATTGTCATGAAGCTACCATCAATATTACAAGAGTTTCGAAACAAAAGACAAGGATTCATGTTATTACTCTATTCAAGTTCAAAACATGAAAAAATCAAGTCCAACGCAAGCTTAAATCAACCAAAACAAATTCCGGGCAGCAACTATGTAAACTACTAATGCTCAATAAAAATCGTTTCAATCGTGCTCAAAATCAACGGAAACAACACAACTATACAATAACCGATTTAAACACAACGAAACCAAAACGTCATGACTATCTCTTTCAAATTGTGTCACACTTATTTTTCTTCTCACATTCATATCTTTCTAACCATTCTTTATTTAAATGCACCAACCACACACATTAATATGTTTTATAAAACACCAACGAAATTAAATTCCATGTGATGTGTCTGCAACATGTAGTTATTAAGATTACTATTACCACTACTACCACTAGTACTTATAGTTTATTATAATTAATAATGTAGCTCATCAAGAGGCATTGAAGAGGGAGATAGACAGGCTTAGTCTTTTGTATCATCATATCTTAGTCAAAACCGTAATTCAAAGTATTTACATTTAACATTATGTCCTTCATTAATTAACTTAAACATAATTAGTATGAGAATAACATCCTCCATTAATTAACTTAAATGTAATTAGTATTTACATTTTTAATTCTCTCCTTCATTAATTAACTTAAACGTACATTTATGATATGACATAAACATATTACATAACTACTAATATGGTTCATATATTTAAACACATACATAACATTATCATGAGAATGTTAAATCCACTGTCCTTATTTCAAGCAAACATAAAGTATCAGAACTAAACACGCAACCAATGGCATATACGCAATATAAGTTAGAATTTGAACCATCCATTATTTTCTATGATTAGAAATTGACAACACAACACTGCTATATATTTTAAGTTAATGTAGACAAAAATGAAACTAACACAACAATAGTGGAGAAATCACAGCCATAACACACATGACATGCTTCAGTGAATGAAAATTCTGTTATACAACCAAAGAATGAAAGGTGCCTCCATTAGCAAATCAACTTCAAATCGATAATCAGTGCCCAATTAAACACTAACAGTACAACGTAAACATTTCCACATAATAACAGCATCGCATTTCACAAATTTAAACTAAATTGAGCAAAATTCAACATGTAATTTTTCAGCATAACAATTCACAAAATATCGAAAACAACATCTTTCATAGAAATTCTACAATATGTTATTAACCTCAGAAAAAAATTAACACAGACGGTGAACTTCAAAGATTTGGCACTAATTTTGACAGCATAACAATTTAAAAGTAATACAAAACACATTCAGTATGACAATTAAGTCAAGAATGTAAGACTGAATGAACGAAATCGAAATTACCTTAATCCTGGACCAACTGTTGTAGCAGAGGAGTGCGAAACGAAATAAGGAGTTATGGTTTTTGTTCTGCGACGGAGGAATTGTAAGCCTTGACCAACTGTTGTTCTGCGACGGTGATTGAAGCTGTGATTGGAGAGTAACGGTTATTGTTGCAATTTGAAGGTCGGGATGATGATGGAAGATATGGATGGATGTTGGAAACAGGGAGGATGAGCGGAGAAACGTGCCTAGACAGAGGAAAGGGACGAAACCACTGGCTGTGACAGAGGTGAAATACAAAAGACCTTAGTTAGGGTTTTGCAAGGAAGTGTTTTGCATAAAGAAGACGCGCTTTAGGCAGAAAGAAGAAGAGGATCGAAAAAGAAAAAAAGAATAGAAAATATGTTTGTTTTATTTAAAAAATAAATAAAAGGCCTTAGGCAGCGCTTTTTCAGAAAGCGTTGTTTAAGGTGGGTCTCTAGCAGCGTTTTTTTTAAAAGAGCTGCCTAAGAGGGTGCATCTAGCAGCGCTTTTTGCAATAACCTTAGACAACGCTTTTGAAAAGCGCTTTCTAAGGGGGTCCTTTAGCAGCGCTTTTTAAAAGCGCTGTCTAAGTAGTTTCTATAAATTTTTATGTTTTCTTTTTAACTTTTAGGTAGCGCTTTCTAGAAAAAGCGCTGCCTAAAGTGCATTGTCTATTTGGCTTTTTGGCATAGTGAAATCACGACCGCCCTCGCCCTCTTTTCCCCATTAGAGAGAGAGAGAAGTTTTTTTTATTCAACTAACTTTTAAAGGTTGTTCAGAAATTTATTTAATTTTAAATTATAAAAAAAATAAAAAACAATAGTAAATATGAATAATAATGAGAAGTTATAGTTGATTAAAGTTATTTCCATGAAAATATTTTATTCCCATCATTTATGTCTTGAAATAAGAATAGAAAAATCATATGAGTGTGTTTGTTTAAAGGTTAAAAAAAATGTTCCTTCAGATATAGCTATGAAAATGCAATATTCCCTGATTGATTCAAGTTAAAAAAAATAATTCCAAGACATTTTTTATTCCAATGAATCTTTTTTACACATGATTATTTATTCCAAGACTTAAAGGTTAGGAATATAAGATTCCCATAAGAATAAATTTAACTAATTATAACTTTCCACAAACATTCACATTTTCTATTATTTTTATTATTTTAAATTAAACAAATTTTATAAGAATTCTTACCAAACACATAAATTGAAATAATATTTCTAAGAATAACGATCATGCGAATATTATAATTTCAAACCTTGAAAAACACACACCCTATAAATAATATTGTTTGAAATAATTTTTTTTGAATAATTTTATAAAACTTGAATCAAACACGAGAATTTTTACATTTTCATAATCATATTTCCAAGAATAGTTGATGCAACATTGAAACAAACACAATCTTAAGTTTTGGTGCATTGTTTTTAAATTCAATTTTACTTATTTTTATAATTATGTTAAATATTTATAATAATTAAATAATATTAAAATTATAAAAGTGAAATTTTATCAAATTTTAAGAATGACATGTAACTTTTTAAAACTATTAAGATTGTAGTTTTATAAAACCTCTTCGATATTTAATTTGATCAAAGAAAAAAAATTATATATTTTATAATTACAACAATTCTCTCTAATGTAATTTTTATTAAACTTACTTATTATTAACCATACAATACAATAATATATTAAGCTTAAAAAGTTAAATAAATTAATTATACTATAAAATAATATTCCAAATTAAAAAAATAATTATAAAAATTATATTACGAAATAAATAAAATTATATTTACATATTATTAAATTAGATGTGGTGTGGTTCGACCAATTTTGACCAACAGCTCAATGATCCCATAGCTCGAGTGGATCCATAACTGGTCCGAATGTTACAACATTAATTAAACAAATCTATTCATATATATATATATATATATATATATATATATATATATATATATATATATATATATATATATATATATATATATATATATATATATATATATATATATATATATATATATATATATATATATATATATATATATATATATATATATATATATATATATATATATAACTCATCTTTAACCGACACCAAACATATTTTATACTAGACTAATTAATAATTAATTACTATACTACTGGCATCTTTATTCAATTAACATTACCATCTCAACCTATTAATAGTAATCGCCGCATCATGATGGTCTTAATTTAGTTATCTTAAACCTTCACCATCAAATTGACATAAAGCAGCAACAAAACACTTTATTAAACTTTGAGACGATAAACATTGACGCGCATTATCACATTAAAAGCTAATCACGTACTAGTTTGTTTTAATTTTGAATATCTAATACTAATCATATAATGCTATCATGAGGTGACTAGGATATTGTAATTTTTTTTTGGAAGTCATGTCTTAATCCTTTAAGCCTTTAATTTTAAGAAATACGTTTCCACTTCAACATTTGTTTGGTTTGAATATGATGACAAGCACATCCATAAATTGTTTAAAGATGTTGGGTGTTTTATGACGAGACTAAGTTACTCACCTTTTTCATTTTTCCATTTATGTACACGCCACTCACAATCAGGACCCTTCCAAATACACTATAAGATAAATGATGCCAAAATGATTGTCATAAAAGTGCGTAGGTTGAACTTTAGCATATTTGGTTTTCAATAATAGTTAATGTACACTACAAGAAAGGTTGAACTTTAGCATATGTAGTTCTTAATTATTGTTCATGTAAAATATTTTGTTTTCTTGCAGATTTGCGCTCCGAATTTGACGATTTTTTTTATAAAGAATAGGTTTTATGCAATTTTTTCCATTGATATTGGTCCTCAGCTAAAGCTTTCTTAAATAATTATTTCAGGCATAAAAAAATGCTCATATATGGCTAGGACTGTTCATGTGATGGTTCAGGGAGAAAAAAATTAAACTAAACCATAATAAAAATCCATTTCAAATTGATTTGAACCGTTTTAATTTACATAGAATCGAAATGAACCAAAATTATTAATTTGTGTTACTAATTTAAAATTCTAAATTGTATTAGTTAGAAGTCAATGTTTTAAAACCCGGACCGGTGATCGACTCGGTAAAGTTACTGGGTCACTGGGTTACTGGTCGGACCAGTGGGTCATTGGTCAGACCGCATGACTTTTGACCTAGTTTCAATAAAAATATATATTCATTATATGAAATTTGTAACTATAATAATATAGAAAATTATAAATTCAAATAATTTAGAATAAACAAAAGTATTAGTAACAATCAAAATAAGTGATAGAAACTTAATGTAGCAAATTATAAATTCAAATAAGTGATAGAAACTTAACAATTCATAAGTTATAGTATTATAATAAGTCACAAAAATCCACACTCAACAACCCATAATTTTTCATGTCCATGAAGTCAAATTGTCATAATCTTGATATTCATATTCATCTTCAGCTTCATTGTCTTCTCCACCAATTTTATCTTCTCCGGTGTTGCTTTTTTCTTGATTCACAATATCAACAATAGTATCTTGTGCATTATCCATGTCTCCATCTTCATCCTCATCTAAATCTATTTGATCTATAACAATATTTTTAAAAATAATTAACAAAAAAAATAATCAAACCCGCCGGTTCAATCAAAACCGCCGGTTCCACTGGTTTAACCGGTGAACCGGCCGATTCACACCGGTTTTATCCGGGCTAAATGTAATTCCGGTCTTATCCCTTAATCGGACCGCCTGGACCATCGGTTCTCGGTCAGACCGGTCCGACCGACCGGGTCGGACTGGGTTTTAAAACACTTAGAAGACAAAGTTTACTGAATCGAACAATTTTTTAAAGAACCAAACTATAAAATTATTTTTCAAAAAGATAAAAAAATAACTATTTTTTTAGTATTTTTTTGTTTTTTAATTTTGGTTTGAAAAGATTTTCAATTTCAACTCTATTTTAAAATTATTCGTGTAATATAATTTGATTTAATTTGATTTATTAATCAAACATAACGGTTTAATTATTTTTACTTCAATTAAGGTTCAGTTTAATTTATGATTTTTTTAACAACTCTACTCATATATGAACCGCAAGAAAGTCGTCAAGTATAGCAACAGATAAAGTCCTAGATAAACGAAAGGAATCACATGTATTTTTGTAAAAAAATAAAAAGAGTATACACTCACACAGTATAAAATATTTTTAGATGGTGAATCCATTACCTTTAATCTTTAATCTTTTTGTAAAATTAAAATTTTCATAAAGGTTGATTATACACTCAAATTTGAGCTTAACTTTCAACCTTCATCATCCCAATTTTCAAGTATTGATCGAACCTGAAACTTAGTTCGAAAGAGGCTAGTTTAGTTCAAGCTTTGCCTGATAAAAAACTATCATTTTCGTTCACTTTAATTTCTTAAGCCACACATGTTGGCAAAAATCATCAACAAGCTAAGTTTGTTGATTCTATTTCCTTTAAAATTGCACTAAATTTGCAATTAGATAAATTTAAAAGGCTTCAATATATTTTTGGTCATTGTATTTTTAACTTTGTAAAGTTTCACATCTCCATTTTAAAAGTCAACTTTAAAATCTTAAAAATTTATCTTATTTGAAATTTTCATAGTTCCCTTTTATTTGGTTGCTTCATTAATGACGTGGATACGGTGCAAAAAGCTGAAGCTCGTCAGGAAGAGATATCTACCATAACTCGACAAGCACTAGATGTCAAAGCTATGATAGGAGTCTACTATTTTGATAAGGTTAAAGACTTGAACACAAAACTTAAAGATTTCACCTCAACCGTTTCATGAATTGATCGTCGACTTGCATATGCCACAGACTGGTATGAGAAGATGAAGGCTTCTTTGCATTCTTAGATTTTGTGTTATTGACTTTAGTCCCTATTTATTTCCATACAACTTATTTTGTAACTTTAATTATGTCATTTGTGACTTTCTCGACATTCAGGCTACGCTCTTTTAGGCCTTTTTTAATTCTCAAGTACACATTTTTACTCTCCATTGACTTTTATTTCTAGCAGCAAAGCTCAATATCGTTTTAAATATTTATCATTGATTCGCAAGATTCGACCTTCATGGGTTAATTCTTCGACCTCCTAAGCATTATTAGTGAATGTTTGCAAAATTCAAAATGGACCCTCCTAATTTTGGGGAGATTTACCCAGGGTTCAATCCTTCTTATCCATTGGAAATATGACTTTACACACTAAGTCCCATTTGATAAAGGTTTTTTTTAACCCTTTTACTGTACGCTTTGGCCACTTGCTCTTTTTGTCAAATTAAAACATCCTAGGCAACCATCCTTTCTCCGTCTAAGATAAATAATTCCCCGAACATCATTCCCCAATAATATTCCATGGGAATTTCATATTGCCTTTGAATCCTAACAGACTGTAAATATATTTCCAAAGTAAGTACTACATCATGTCCATAAGTCGGTCTAAAATGTGTGGAATTATTCTACTCTATAAGACAATTTCGACATGCCCAAAATACTTGGCTCGAGGTTTTGTGCCAATTTTTGGGATTTTGGCCAGTATGATTTTTAATCAATTTGATTATAATTTTATAAGAAACTTCAACTTGGCCATTGGCTTGAGCATAATAAGGTGTTAATGTTAATAGTTTGAAACATGTTTTCGCAGTCCACTATTTTCCCCCAATGAAGATCTTTCCTTGGTTAGTAATGATAATTTCAGGTATTTCGAACCTATGTATCATATGATTCTGACTGATCCCTATCATTTCTTCTTGATTGACATTAGGTAAAGTAATTTCAACCAATATATGCATATGTCCTTTTGAAGAAGAAGTTTTAATATCTCCTATTATATCCAATGCACAACTCCTAAAAGATCATGGCTTAACAATACAGTGTAGCTCTCTTGCAGGAACATATTGTATATTTGTATGCCTTTGGCATTCTTGACATCCCTTATTGAAATCTATGAAATATTTTAACATAGTCAGCCAATAGATTTCTAATAAACATAATAGCCATCTAATTTTTTGGCATGTTTTATAGGAACCACATGATCCTCTAGTTACCTCTGTTGTGACTAAATATGCCTCATTTCCGCCAAGGCACTTAAGAAGGACCCCCACACGAGGTTTCTTAAATAACTCATTTCTCATAATCACGTAACTTAGGGATTTCTATTTAATTTTTCATTATGTCGATCTTGTTGGATTTCCCAAGTAATAAACTATTGGCTCCAATCATTATCTAACATTACATCAATGGAAAAAATTTCCAAGACTTCAAAATCTTCAAAATAGCTATAACTTATTAAGTTTGGAGTGACTTATAATCTGTCTAATCCAACCCCCAAAGTTTTGACATTGATGTAGTGTCTATAGGGTAGTCAGTCGAGATTTTCTTGTCTTTAACTTCAACTAATTCCTTTAAATTTTCTTTAAAAATTTTATAACCTGAAGTAATATGGGCCAAATCATTAGCCTCTTGATACTTCGGTTGAGGTACGTGGATTACTAAAATATTATCAAAACATTGTAATAAAGAGATAGTTGTGGAAAAATACATTATTAAATTATCTTTGATGTACTTGTATTCTTTATCTACTTGTCCCACCAATAATTCATAATTTCCTTTTACTTAGACATCTTTCCCCCCCAAGTCTAATAAAACCTGAAGGTCTGTTATTAAGGCTACATATTCAGCCTCATTGTTAGAACATTCAACATTGATCTTGAATTTGAATCTACTCGGGACATCCTCTGGTGAAATAATGAGAATATCGACTCCATTCCCACCGAACCATCAAAGTATAATCATCAGGGTCTCACTTGTACATAATTTATGTTCGCTTCGATCAATTAATTCTCGTCAATAAAGTCTACAACAATTTGACCTTTTACAGCCTTTAATGGGACGTATTTGAGTCAATACTCAATTAAGGCTAATGCCAATTTCCCAATTTGGCTATGTAATATTGGTTATCATGTGCTTAATAACATCAAAATGTGAATAAACAAAAACTTAAACTAGTTTTATATAATGCTTAAGTTTGTTACAATAAAAGTACAAGCAAATACATAACATCACTATAGCATTATATCTAGTTTCAGCGACATTCAAAATTCAACTTAGGTAGTAAATGACCATTTCAACACCATTATCATCCTCTTGAGCTAACATACTTCTTAACTAGAAGGCAATGGAATTTCAACTCTCAGGATAATTTCTTCTCCAGAGAAGTGACTGATCATTCCCAGTGAACTCTTGTGTCAACGGAATTTTCCACTTGGATCTCTCCAGTGTTGTTCCCCATAGAGTTATCTTTAGAAGTTTTTCTCCATAGAAGCTTCATCTGCTCTCCAAGTGAGCCTTCCTCAGCATGGATTACCGTTGCGGTATCCCCAGTATTCTTATTCTCATCCGAGATCTGTTCAGAGTCTTACAGATAACAACTTCCTGAGTAAGTCTTAGTGGCGGCAGTCCATTATAGATCCGATTTTTTGAGCTATTCTCAGTTAATCCCCTATGAATCTCTGGTGTGTTTATTTCTCTAGTGCATTCCTCGCTTATTCAACAGAAGTATGCATCTACCAGGTGAGATGGTTAGAGGATTTCAGAAGATCTGTTGCAACGTCAAATTGTTTAAACATGTCAGTACATGTTATTTCCATATGTTGGAAGATGTATCCACTGGGTGGAAGTGTTTATCCCCCTCAGATGGTGTTCGACTTGATTCCTTTCTCCCCAATGAAGTTATATCTTGCTTATTGCAATCCACTACTAGCTCAACGACTACAAGACAAAATGATGATTTGACAACGTTAAAATGGTTCAACACATCTGTATATTCTTGTCATCAAGGTGTTAGCTTGTCAACCGTTGGGGCATTCATGTCAGGCCTGTGCGCTAAACATAAATTATTTTATCCCCACAGAAGTCCACCAAATTCTCTTTGCGTCCAATTTGGTGAAGGAAAATCGCCTCTTAAAATTGCAGCGGAAATTCGATTTTCCTTTGTGATCCTTACGAATGGACATGGTCAGTGATAGAGAATTTTTTACCTCTTGTGGTGATTCGGATTGACGTGATCACGAACGTTGATGAAGAACAACGTCTACTCACCACACGATTTGCTCCGATCACGTAAACGAAACTTTGAGTGAGAGAGTGAACGGAATCTCGGCAGGATTCAGGACCGAACTTTCATCAAGTGTCAAGCTTCATAACAAGGGTCCTATTTATAAGACCACAAGTGGGCTACAAGCTTAAAAGCCCAACAAAGGCTATAAACTAAAAGCCCAATAAAGCACACGAAAATCATACATTATGATGTATCGTGTATCACTTAAGCATGTGGTACCTTACCATATTCCGTATTCCACTCCGTATTCCATTTAAGTACACCGTACCCTACGATGTTCCTTATTTTCACTATCTCTCATTAATCGTCCTGTGTGTGACCGAGGTTTCGCGACGCTGGCAATTATATTAAATCATATTTAACATAATAAAGTGAGCGGTATCTAGCACACATCATCACCCAAGTCACGAAAATGTCATGTGATCCGACAAATCCTTTCCGTGATAATACTTGTGTGTATAATTACCCTTTTGCCCTTATGTCTATATTGAACACAAGGCATATACCGTGTCATCCTTGTCCGGTTCAATATTGGGCCCTCGACATTTATCCGTTATGCGATGGGCAAATTCCATCTAGGTCACTCATGTCCCTCGGATGCTTTGTGAAGTACCCATCAACTGCCTTTATGATCATCCGATTCGGACAACGTTTGATCGCAATAAAGCACTGACTCTACATCTAGGGTCCATAGTGGTTTCAGTCGAAGGTGGTATGCACCACTTATCACCATGAGAATAACTTATGACACTTTGCATAACATTCTATGTAGTATTCTCATAGCGGTCAATCCAATATAAATATTACTCTAATATTTATACCTATGTCAAGACTTGATAACTCCTTATCCATGATCCACGAGATGCGATCATCAGTCTATCTTCATAATAATCTTAATGCTTTAATGTTATCCCACTTCACAATAAAGCTCGATTATGGATACTTTAAGAATAGTGTCCTTATGTTTAATAGATCTCATGATTAAGTCACACTTAACATTGCATTAAACAAACTAACTATTCTAGGAACTTTATTATTTCAAAAAAGAAAACATAATAAAGAAAAGCCTTTTATTATTTAATAAATAATTCGATACAAGTACCAAAAGGTATTGGCCTCTAGGGCTTACACCAACATTTGGGGCATTCTGTTAATGCATTTCAGAAATTGCTATCTTTCCCTTCTATAAGGACTCCCGTGGAGCCTTTCAAGTGGTAGATCGACATTCAAAAACTGGTGCATTATCTGCATGATGCACCAGAATTTTCCTCTTCAACAGTATCAGGAAATGATATACTCTTTGCATTAAAACATTAAAAAAAATCATGCATATCATATTCATGCATCGGCTTCGGCTAGTTTCTTTTTGCAGGATTTTTCCCAGCGGAAACTGCAAATATCGTTATAAGGATCAAATTGAAGGATTAGTTCTCAGACGACATAATTATCCTCTTTTCTCCAGCACAAGTTGTATACTTGTATGGATCTTGACAATTGATGGTTTCTCCAATCGAGAGTTCTTCCCCAGCAAAATAGTTGTCTTTCAATGGACTCTAATGTCAGCAAAATTATCAACCGGGAATCCCCAGTGTTGTCTTCCACACGGTTTTCTTATGGGGTTTCCCCAGCATAGCTTAATTTACTCTCAAGTGAGTCTCCTTCAGAAAGGATTACTACAACATTATTCAGGGTTTTCCAAGGTTCTTTCGGACAAGAATCTTCTCAGCAAATTCTAGTGGCAGTGACTTCTGCAATTTTGTTTCTCTGAGCTGTTCTCAGAAAACTACATTGAAATTCTGGTGTGTTTATTTCCCAAGTAAGTCCTCAACTACTCAACAGATAAATATCCACCAAGTAGGATGTTTATTCAATCTCAGGATATTTCTCCAACTCGAACGTTGATCCACATATCCACTTGCTACAACGCATTGTCGGTACGATGCTAGGAAATTGAAGCCCATTACCATAGAAGTTTTTCAGTCACAGGTGCTGAACTTAATTCTTCTATCCCCGATAAGGCTATCTGCATACAAATTGAAGATTTTTCCAACTCAGAAGTTGTTTAACATGTCTGTACATGTTCATTAAATCTCTCATCAGCAAAAACGTCGGAAACAAGGATTTACCGACTTCATAAACATCTATATCACACCAGTGTGCTGGATATTGATTTGTTTATCCCCAGAGAAGTGTATTCTCGGGTGCGCTATTGAATTTGTTCTGTTGGTAACTCGGAAGTTACATGGTCAAGACATTCAGCATGTTGTGGCTCCTCGCACCTTCGTGTACAACAATTCTGATATTGTTCTAGCCATATATCTTCGTTAAAGTTTGAAGGTATTCTTTAACTCTTTGGGATCTTCAGACAATTTCTCAATTATCTTCTTTGGGATCTTCAGACAATTTCTCAATTATCTTCTTTGGGATCTTCAGGCAATTTCTCAATAATCTTCTTTGGGATCTTCAGACAATTTCTCAACTATCTTCTTCGGGATTTTTTTGACAAATTCTCGATCTTATCTTCGTTAAAATTTGCGGGTATTCTTTAACTCTTTGGGAATTTTCTGAAAAATTATCAATTATGTCGAATTTCTTAATTTATTTTCTTTCTTTTCGCTCGAGAAGGTTGGTTTCCTTCTCATAGCATTTTCGTTAAGACATCCTGAGATGGCTTAATCTATTGTTTTTCTTTTCGCTTGAAAAGTTTGGTTTCTCTTCTCAGTGCATTTTCTTTAAAACCAGTTATTTGTTCATTGCTCATTTTGGTTATTCGGCTATCCCCAGTGTTGTCGAGATCCCCTGGTATTCTTCAGTTGTTACTGTTGTTGTTAGGGCATTCTGTTGGTGCTTAACAAGTTTATTCTCCTCGGGAGTTTCTTCCTTGACTCTGTAGTCAAGGTATTTTATCTGGTTGTGGTATCTCACGTAGGTCAAATTTTTGGGGTTCTCTTAGTATTCAATACTTTTCCACCTCGAACGTTCGAAAGATCAATCTTTCTCACTTATCAGGTTTAAGATGATTGAATAGGGGAAACTTTCGCACACCAAAATTTACCTCCTAAGTTCAGGGTTTCATCTTCAGGAAACGAGTTTTGAGTTTTTAGTTGTGAGGAGTGATCGTGAATCATCCCTTCTTCAAGTAATACACTCCTTTGAATTTCGTCAGTGCACAAGATCAAGACTTTATTCCCTTGTATTTCTCATAAGATCATTGCATCACCTGGAGCTGACCGGAGATATGGTTTTGTTCTTTCATTACAAGTTTCTATCTAATCAATACATCATTATTCCTTGTTAGAAGTTTCATCACCATCTAAGAGGTTTTGCTAATATAAGACTCTTCTTGTGTTAGTATCATCAGAAGGAAAGATGTGGAAATTAATCATCAGTTCTAGAAATCATAGTTTGTTTGAGATGAATTTTGACATGAAGAATGAGATTGTGATTAAGACATCTTGTTTCTATCATTAAGATGAATCTTGATTATTTTGAATTTAAGATTCACTTTAAATAATTTAAGGGTTCATTGCAGTTATGAGCGTTATTTTTGCTCATTGAAGTTAATGGGAATTTGATTCATAATTATGGTTCAATTGGTATTCATTCAAGTACTAATCCAAGAACCATTCAAGTTTATCTCAAAATAATTCAACATGGAAACATATAATATTACAAAGATTCAAATCTCTACAATTACATTCTCACTCGAAAATTACAAATTCATTCGAGAAGTGTATTAGATTTCCAAGGAAGTTGTCGAGATAAGGTGAATAGAGAAGGGCAATTCAAATTACAAGAAAAAGAGGGACTTGTTCTAAAGTTGAAATCACACTATAAAGATGCTAGCAAGTTTCAATTGACATGAAATTCAAAATGTTGTTGGTAATTCTCGTTTTTTGCAAGGATAGTTCATATTGCTACAAGTTTCCAAATTCAAGCTTAGAAGAGACAAAACGGAGTGAGGGTAAGAATTAAAGTTACAACATTCTTTGGATTCAATCAAGACTCATTCTATTTCAAAAATCTTATTGTTAACAATTACATATCATCAAAAGTGTTTGATTTACAAGTCATGACTAATTGACTACAAGCATCTTATTGCTTTTGAAGACATTCCCTCCAAATGTTTTACATAGAATATTTCAAAATTACAAAGGAAAATCTAATGCTATGGCTTCTAAGAGAATGTTTATGTTGCATCTTCATGATGAATCTTCCATCTTCAAGACTCCCTTGCTTCGCCTTCTTCATCATTTCCACACCATCAATTGCTCATGAAACAAAAAGAAAGAGAAATTTGGTTAGCAACATAATCATACAAAATTTTCAAGCAAGAGTTCAAAAAAAGAACATCATTAGGATTTTGTATTTGGGATCAGATTTTTAGGGACGTTTTTTTTCTCAATCATGTTCAACTTTGGCCAAAATCTCATACAAGTCAAATCTTAATCAAAGGTCAAGACCTCAACTTTTGCAAATCACAACAACCTTTGTTGTTAGTTCACAAAAGGGAGGTGTAGCTTAGCAAACATCATAGCTACAAAACCATCAGTACAATATGTTCAGCCCAACAGTTCAAAAGTCAGAAGATGAGTGTGACAGAAGCATGTTCAGCCCATAAAACAATTTGTCCAAAGCCGGCTACACAGACCAAAGGTCCAGCAACAAAGGCAAGGAACCCTAATTCTAGGGATATTTAAGCATTGAATAAACTGAAACAGAGAAGCAGACACTGTTCCGAACCCTAGTTAGAGGCAACAAAAAACAGAATAAAAAAAACCATAGCATTGTTCAGAAACAGAAAACGAAAACCAGATGCATTGTTCCAAAACATTAACAATGTCCAAACCATAGCAAACAGACGTATCCGAACCAGCAAGAAACTTTGTTCCAGAACAACCATCATTCCAAACCAAACCAGTAAACTATCACCCAACAGAACACGAAAATCCACCAATAAGCCATCATCGTTCCAAACAATAGAAATCCCAAACAGTAAACCATCACCCAACAGAACACGAAAATCAAACAGCAAGCCATCGTTCACAGAATCCAAACCAGAAAAACCAACACAGATTCATAACTCACAACAAGCCACAAATAGAAACAATCAAAACAATCAAACCCTAAATAATTTTTTCCATCATTTCCCAGAAAGCAAAACCCTTCAGTTCAAGAAATCGGAAGAGGAAAAGAAGCTGGGAAAAGGAGCAATCTCACCGGTTTTAGACTCAAACGCAAGCCGCCTCCGTTTGTCATCATTGTCACGCGTCACCGACGTTAGGGAAGTTAGGGTTTCGAAAAGCCCTTTCCAGATCTCAACCGAATCGAGCTACATCTGCAAAAATTGACAACAGATTAAGAGAGAGCACAGAGAGACGATTCAAAAAATTTATAAAAAAAGGATGATCTGGGTTACGCCGCCGCCGGAACCGCCGTGAGGCGATTTCTGGCGCGGCCCATTTTCTTTTCCGGCGAGGTTTTCTTTGAGAGAGGCAGAGAAGCATTTGTGTAAGAGAGAGAGGGAGACTTGGGTTGTGTTAATTTTTTTTTAATTAATTGGAGTTTTGTCTTAGATTAGGATAAGTGTCCCCTCTTTGGTGGTGACAAGTGTCACCACCTTGGTTTACCACCTGATTTCCTTTTCTTTATTTATTTATTTACTTATTTATTTATCCTTTAATATGTGTTAAATGTAACTCCATCATGACCATTGGATAGTCAAAAAAAAGAAAGATCAGACGCCTCAGAACTGCCAGCATGTTGTACACCCTCGCTGACCAGCCACACAAGATCAGATGGACTTCTTCATGGACTTGGGCTCTTCTTGCTTTCGGGCCCAACAAATTGCCGATCATACCCCCTGAATTACTGCAATATCAGGCCCTTTCTAAACTCTTATCTTTTAAATTATTTTATTATTTTATTTTTTATGCAAATGATTTAATTTTTGTCGATGTATTAAATAATAATTAGTTATGATAGTTTTTATTTGATAATTTATCGATTAAAATATTAGTTGATTTTTTATCAAATAGAAAAAATTTATTCTAATAATTATTTAAATTTCCGATTGTATTGTGTGATAATTGTTTGTTTATTGGCTTATCCGGTATTTATTCATCATTGTACACTTCGCACACAACCAACATTAAAATTAATCCGATTTTCTTTTGATTGGCTCATAAGTCAATTTCTTAAAGGGTCTCATAGTTGAGGATGGGCATGGCCATCCTCACAAGATTAATTAAAGCCCTTGTTGCTTTAATTAATCATAACCCGAATAAACATTGGTCCATATACCAATTTTCCATGCACCAGGGTCTCATAGTTGGGGCTAGGAACACCTATCCTCACGAGATTAATCAAGTCCACATACTTGATTAATCATAACCCGAATCATTCCTTCTCCTTCGGTCCGTTACCAAACCCCATCTAAAACACTCTCACAATAAATTTACAAACCTCGATCCAACGTCGAGTGCATTTTTCAAAATTCTTTCATAATAAAAACCCAAGTATTTAAATCGTTGGTTGCTAGACCAATTGTTTAAACACTTGTATAAAATGAACTTCGAGTCTTTAAATCATTGGATGCTAGTCCAATTGTTTAAAGTTTCTTAATAACGTGAACTTTGTTTCACTTCACTCTTTTTCTTAAGAAAACTTTTGGGATGATAGACGACTCGTTGAGCATTGAGCTCCTCTTGTTTCTAGTATTTGAATTGTAGGATGCTAGTCCTATTGTTCGGTACTTTTCATCCACCTAAAATCAATTCAACTCACTCAAAAATCCTTTTTTCGCTCATATGCGACTTTCAAAACTCTTTTCTTACAAAGAGTGTGCAATAGTCATTTCAAACATGAATAAGGACTTAGGCTTTTCAAACAAACTAAATAAGTCCAAATTCAAGTATTTGAAATGCCTAATGCACGATTTTTCTTATAAAATCAATACAACAAACTTAAAACATGTTTGAGAGGAACTACGGAGTTTTGACTTTCCCATTGCACAAGGGAATACGTAGGCACACGGTTTCGAAACCGTGTCAAACTCAAAATAATAATAAACAAACCCTTTTCTTTTTTTATTCATAACTTAGCAATAAACACACACAAACACTTAGAACTAAACGGGTCCCATCGAGTACGATGGATGTAAGGGGTGCTAATACCTTCCCCTTACATAACCGACTCCCGAATTCATTTTTTTTGTCACGTAGACTGCCTTATCCGCATCCGTGGGGTTTTATCTATATTTTCCCATTCTTTTTAGAACAAATAAAATTAGGTGGCGACTTCATTGTCTTTAAAACAACCGATGAAAAAACCAGTCATCTTTGCTAGCGACTTCACTGGGGAAGAAATTTTAAATTTCTTTTTAACTAAACGAGTCAACCCAAGTTTAGTTCTTCGCATGTTTATGTGTTTGTTTATTGTTTTGATGTTTATTATTCATTGCCTATTATTTCTTTACATTTTGTATATTATCCTATTGATGTATATTTTGGTGTTGGAAACTTGTTGGTTATGATTCATAGATAAGCCCAATACCCAGGCTTCTAGGTAACATTAAGTTTAGAGTGATTGCGTAGCTTAGGTCCATTGGACATCCGTGTCTCTTGGATCGACGTGAAGACTACACCTTAGAGTTGGTCTTTTTAAGGAAGTTGTTGCACCGTATGCTAGTGCGGGACGACAGTTTTTGGACAAAGGGCCTATAACTCTAAGTTTTAGGATATCCTAACCGAGGCCGACCGCTCAAATGAAATATTTTGAGTATCCCTTTAAAGAGCTGTTTCTTGGAGTATACTTTTGAAAATACTATCAACACATAAATCTTTTGTGTGATGATAATATTTTTAAAAGGAGATCTGAGTCTCCAAGAAATAGTTAGCAAAAAACATTAGAACCAACCTTGTTTGGGGAATTATTGGGTAGACGTCGAAACCATGTCCGACCGTCCTTTTAAACCCTTGTCTGTTTAACTTTACATATGATTTTGCGCATAATATCAATATGTATCGCATCACATTGCATTCTTGCATGCATTACCATTATATTGCATTTTTACATGCATTACCATTACATCGCATTTGCATTTTTTTCATACATTACCATGCATTTCATCTTCATCAGAAACTCATTTCATCTCCTTTGTCCAGAAATATCAAACTGATTGCTCGACACGCGGTCAAAACTCAAAGGATGTCTTAGAGGGCTATAGACGAGCTTCAACGTGGTTAAGAACTATTAAAGGCAGAAGTTAATTATTTGTAAAGTCAGATGAACCTGGTCATGGATCTCTTGCAAGTTGTGTTGAAGAGAGAATGCAACACTGCACCAATTTCTACAAACTTGGTTACTGCTTTATCGTATGATGTCTCCATAGGTCAAGGACATCCACATGTAGAGAACTCTGTAGTTCAAAATTCTCCTACTAGGCGTCATCATTATCCTTCACCTTTGAAGATTCTTCGACAACAACAATTACTTACTCCTCGATCGAAGAAGAGGGAACCAGATCAGCACGGTAACCCGCATTACCGCCGATATGCTCAACATGATATTCAGAAAATCCCAATATCATATTCTCATCTATTTCCATACCTAATTCAAAGTGTTGTTGTGATACCAAGAGAGTTGAGGCCAGTGCCTGGGATTGCTAAAGCTTGGTTTGATGAGAGAGCCAAATGTGCTTTTCATGCTGACTCTGCGGGACATGAAACTGAGATTTGTTTCGCCTTCAAATGCAAAGTTCAAGAGCTAATTGATGACAAGATTCTGTCTCTCAAACATAATGGCTCGAGCTTAGACATTTTCGTTGCAAATTCTGATGACAACAATTTTGAGTTATTTCCAAAACTCATTGGGACAATTGCTTACCAAGTGGGAGTCGAGAATCTGCAGAATAATGTCGGAAATGAAGTAGATCAAATGTTCACTTCAGAAAAGGTGGTATCCTTCAGCAGAGATATCCCAAGTACTAGCAAAGGGAATTCAGTCGTAGCACCAACTCATTATCCTTCATATCCATCTTTCAAGACTTTGTATCAACAACCTTTGTCTGATCTTCCTCAACATTAGAGTCGAAACTCTCAAAATCAAACTGTACCTCGGAATAATCTAGAAAGAAGGAAGGCTCATCTTGATCCAATTCCAATGACCTACAGTCAACTGCTACCATATTTAGTTCAGAGCTCGTTGGTGGTTCCCAAGTTTTTTAACCCGCCAAAGTTATTCCCGCTTGGTTATGATCATGACGTGCGATGTGGATACCATGCTGGTATGGTAGGACACTCAACAGAGGATTGCAATCTTTACAAAGCCAAAGTTCAACAGTTTATCGACAAAAAATACTTGACTATTCAAGGAGGGATTTTGTTTGTGAATGGCAACCCCATACTCAGGTGAGCCACAAAGACCACTAAAATTCATATGAATCAACAAGTCAAGACAGAGCTCAAGTCTCCTCAACAATGACAGTCTTTTATTTCTTTGCTGCATTTTCATGTGTATCTTGTTTAATTGTTTAAACTTTGTTTGCATGTAGAAACTTGTTTGTTTTTTTATCTTAATGCAATGAGTATGTTTGGCTTGAAGTAATCCATTCGTTATCACTCTTTATTTGATTTACGAGCATTTTGATACCAACGTTACCAATCCTTTCGCCTAGGCAAAGATTGGAGGGAAGATGATGATAATTGAAAAAACGCTAGGTCTCTAAATGTATGCTCTTGATTAGAACCCTGCTGATGATGTACAGGCGTTGTTTCAAATCCCCAAACACCGGAGTTATAAGGGAGATATACCCTCGTTAACCCCTTCAAGCCTTGAAGTAGGAGTTTCTTTCTGTTCAGAAAAAACCCTCATCATTTTTAACCTGTGGGCGGGTAGTGTTCAATTAAATTTGATCGGGCATTCAAAACTCATCAAAAGAGTGTGCGTCAAAGGATACAATAATTGTTATTCTTCAAAAGGTTGAGAAAGGTCAAAACCGCAATAGTCAACCTTCATCTGTCAATGGTGTGCATCAAAAGAGAATGATACCACAATGGTTATCTCTCGCACATCGGAAGGTCAATAGATGATGATACAATAACAATTATCCCTCATCTACCAAAGACTTAGACAGTCACAATCACTTCCAAATCAAAGACAATGTAAAGATTCACAACTTGTTCAAAGAAAAAGAATGAAAAGAGACAAAAAGCCCACTAAGTCGAACTTAGTAATAAGTCGCTTAGGCAAAAGTCAGGCAAACTTTAGGGAAAGAAAAAAAGAAAATCCTGAAATGCATTATCAAAGGAAAATTTTCAACAAAGAACAGGTTATGTGGTCAAATACCAAAAGCAAAAGTGAGTGATTGTCATGTCCAAGAAACCTCATAACGCCTCTCGAGAGATGAGTACTCGTATCAGGATAGTTGAACTTAGGACTGAAGAACATCATGGAGAATGGGCGGGCACCAAATATTTTGAGCCTAAAAATCCTTTTTTTTCTAAAGAAACCGTGAACCAAGCCACGTTACAACCCTCAAAAGTCCTAATTGAAGCATGGGTTAATTCAAAAGCATATGGTGACGAGATCGCGTCTACCTGACTCCTACAGTGCATGTTAAGTATTCGTATTGGTATCATATGTTTGTCTTATCTTCCATAAAAAAAAGTATTCAGTGTTGCACTCTAAAAGTGTTTCACTCACAAAAAGTCATGTTTTTCATACAAAACTTCAAGACGCATAAATGTTGCATTATAATTGTCATAATAAACATTCTTCTACATGTAAAATAATTATTTGACATTAAATAAGTTCTCATAATGAACATCAGTGAAGAGTCTAACCTTGTCCAAAAGAAAGACTTGATCATTTCCTTGTATCAAAAGGCATGACGTTTAAGGACTCATTTGAGTGCATCACAAGTTGTTTTCACAAGATTCTGTTAACTTGGGGGCAATCAAATCGAAATTCAGCTTCTCAAATTTCTGCCAACCTGGGGGCAAGTTCTCAAAGAGCAATCATCAGGTGATTTGGTCTTTCTCAAAGAGCAGTTAGCCTAAGACAACCGTCGTTTCAAGATCAGTCAGCCTGAAGCAATTACTTCGAGACGCGGAAGTCTCTCTAAGGTTGTGTACATTGGGGAATTTTGAACTAATCGTTCAGTTCCAATCAATCTGAGGAATTTACTTTGAGACATTGAAGCCAAAAAGAAAGAAGCTCTCATTCCATCAACTTAGTTGCTCTTGTGTTGTTGATCCGAAACAGTTATTTTGAGATAATGAGCTCTCTTAATTGGAGCAAATGTTTGTTTCAAGAATCAATCAGTCTGAAGTAATTACTTCGAGACGTAGGAGTCTCTCTAAAGCTCATCCTGGGGTAGGTCTTACCTATGTTTACATAGCTCTTTATTCAGATGCAGTCAATCTGAGGAAATCACTTGAGCTGTAGAAGTCTCTCCAAGATTCATTTTAAAGCAAGCTTGCTGAAAAGATTCATTTAATCTGAAGCAACTACTTCGAGAGGATGGAGTCTCTCCAATGTTCATGTAGGGGCATGTCGTCCATTTATACAAACTCCGCCACTCTGAGATTCAGTAAATCTAAGGAGGTTATGTTGAGATGTAGAAATACCTCAAAAGCTCCTATCAAAGCATGATATTCCCATATCAGAGTAACCAGTTCCTTCAAAATACTGATGATCAGTAGAGTATTGCTTCAGACTACAGGATATTGGGGCACTCCTTTTTAGGGAAGTTTCTTCTTGAAGGTCAAACAGACCGGGGCATGTTGAGATTCTGAAGTCGAGATATCTCTTAAGTGTAAAATCTAATACATCTGCAGTCCCATGCATGGGGCACGCCTCTAATCATCATTATCTGATCAATTCAGAAGTTTGTTATTCTTCTTTCTACAAGAATCAGCATTGCAGCCCTTCCAGCGGCAATTCAACATATGGATCTTGGTCAATCATCTCATTGTGCCATTTTCTTCTATCCTCCGAACCAGCGATGTCGAGGATTCAGTTTGATAGCAAATGCATTAACCAATATATATTCATTCATTCGTTCAGTCAGTCATTCATTCAACATATTCATGCACTCATGCATAAACCCCAGCCAAGACTTGGGATATTTCAAGATCAATTAATTGTTTTCCTCAGCAAAATCAGACTTTGAAGATTATTTCTCGAATGGCCGACTTAGTTCTTCTGGCCACAAGTTTGAAGGTTTGTTCGGAAATTGATCTACAATGGTGACGATTCTCAAATCGAATCTCTCCCAAGGTGATTGAGCTTCCCCAAGCAAACTCTTGTATCAACGAAATTTCTTACTCGGGTTTTCCCCAGTGACTTTTCTTTATAGAGTTTCTTTTGAAATACCCCGATGCAAGCAGAAGACTTTTCTCAAATGAAAATTTATTTCTTCTCACCAGTGCAAGTTAATCGCTTAGTCGAAAGATAAATCAGCAGTGGCGTCAAATCTCAGGATAATTTCTTCCCCAGAGAAGTGATTGATCATCCCGAGTGAACTCTTGTGTCACCAGAATTTTCCACTTGGATCTCTCCAGTGTTGTTCCCCATAGAGTTATCTTTAGAATTTTTTCTCCATAGAAGCTTCATCTGCTCTCCAAGTGAGCCTTCCTCAGCATGGATTACCGTTGCGGTATCCCCTGTATTCTTATTCTCAACCGAGATCTGTTCAGAGTCTTACAGATAACAACTTCCTGAGTAAGTCTTAGTGGCGGCAGTCCATTATAGATCCGATTTTAAATGTTCTCGCTAATCCCTATGAATCTCTGGTGTGTTTATTTCCCCAGTGCATTCCTCGCTTATTCAACAGAAGTATGCGTCTACCAGGTGAGATGGTTAAAGGATTTCAAAAGATCTGTTGCAACGTCAAATTGTTTAAACATGTCAGTACATGTTATTGCCATACGTTGGAAGATTTATCCACGGTGGAAGTGTTTATCCCCCTCAGATGGTGTTCGACTAGATTCCTATCTCCCCAATGGAGTAATATCTTGCTTATTGCAATCCACTACTAGCTCAACGGCTACAAGACAAAATGATGATTTGACAACGTTAAAATAGTTCAACACATCTGTATATGCTTGTCATCAAGGTGTTAGCTTGTCAACCGTTGGACATTCATGTCAGGCCTGTGCGCTAAACATAAATTATTTTATCCCCACAGAAGTCCAACAAATTCTCTTTGCGCCCAATTTGGGGCATTCTGTTAATGCATTTCAGAAATTGTTATCTTTCCCTTCTATAAGGACTGCCGTGGATCCTTTCAAGTGGTAGATCGACATTCAAAAACTGGTGCATTATCTGCATGATGCATTTGAATTTTCCTCTTCAAGAGTATCAGGAAATGATATACTCTTTGCATTAAAACATTAAAAAAATCATGTATATCATATTCTTGCATCGGCTTCGGCTAGTTTATTTTTGCAGGATTTTTCCCAGCGGAAACTACAAATATTCGTATAAGGATCAAATTGAAGGATTAGTTCTCAGACGACATAATTATCCTCTTTTCTCCAGCACAAGTTGTATACTTGTATGGATCTTGACAACTGATGGTTTCTCCAATCGAGAGTTCTTCCCCAGCAAAACAAATGTCTTTCAATGGACTCTAATGTTAGCAAAATTATCAACCGGGAATCCCCAGTGTTGTCTTCCACACGGTTTTCTTATGGAGTTTCCCCAGCGAAGCTTAATTTACTCCCAAGTGAGTCTCCTTCAGAAAGTATTACTACAACATTATTCAGGGTTTTCCAAGGTTCTTTCGGACAAGAATCTTCTCAGCAAATTCTAGTGGCAGTGACTTTTGCAATTTTGTTTCTCTGAGCTGTTCTCAGAAAACTACATTGAACTTCTGGTGTGTTCATTTCCCCAGTAAGTCCTCAACTACTCAACAGATAAATATCCACCAAGTAGGATGTTTATTCAATCTCAGGATATTTCTCCAACTCGGACGTTGATCCACATATCCACTTGCTACAATGCATTGTCGGTACGATGCTAGGAAATTGAAGCCCATTACCATAGAAGTTTTTCAGTCACAGGTGCTGAACTTAATTCTTCTATCCCCGGTAAGGCTATCTGTATAAAAATTGAAGATTTTGCCAACTCAGAAGTTGTTTAACATGTATGTACATGTTCATTAAATCTCTCATCAGCAGAAACGTCAAAATCAAGGATTTACCGACTTCATAAACATCTATATAACACCAGTGTACTGGATATTGATTTTTTTATCCCCAGAGAAGTGTATTCTCGGGTGAGCTACTGAATTTATTCTGTTGGTAACTCGGAAGTTACATGGTCAAGATATTCAGCATGTCGTGGCTCCTCGCACCTTCGTGCACAACATTTCTGATATTGTTCGAGCCATATATCTTCGTTAAAGTCTACGGGTATTCTTTAACTCTTTGGGATCTTCAGACAATTTCTCAATTATATTCTTTGGGATCTTCAGACAATTTCTCAATTATCTTCTTTGGGATCTTTAGACAATTTCTCAACTATCTTCTTCGGGATTTTCTGACAAATTCTCGATCTTATCTTCGTTAAATTTTGCGGGTATTCTTTAACTCTTTGGGAATTTTCTGAAAAATTCTCAATTATATTGAATCTCTTAATTTATTTTCTTTCTTTTCGCTCGAGAAGTTCGGTTTCCTTCTCATAGCATTTTCGTTAAGACATCCTGAGATGGCTTAATCTATTGTTTTTCTTTTCGCTTGAAAAGTTCAGTTTCTCTTCTCAGTGTATTTTCTTTAAAACCATTTATTTGTTCATTGCTCATTTTGGTTATTCGGCTATCCCCAGTGTTGTCGAGATCCCCTGATATTCTTCAGTTGTTACTGTTGTTGTTAGGGCATTCAGTTGGTGCTTAACAAGTTTATTCTCCTCGGGAGTTTCTTCCTTGACTCTGTAGTCAAGGTATTTTATCTGGTTGTGGTATCCTATGTAGGGAAAATTTTTGGGGTTTTATTAGTATTCAATCCTCTTCCACCTCGAATTTTTGAAAGATCAATCTTTCTCACTTATCAGGTTTAAGATGATTGAATAGGGGCAACTGTCGCACCCTAAAATTTACCCTCCTAAGCTCAGGGTTTCATCTTCAGGAAACGAATTTTGAGTTTGTGGTTATGAGGAGTGATCGTGAAGCATCCCTTCTTCAAGGAATACACTCCTTTGAATTTCGTCAGTGCACAAGATCAAGACTTTATTGCCTTGTATTTCTCATAAGATCATTGCATCACCGGAAGCTGACCGGAGATAGGGTTTTGTTATTTCATTACAAGTTTCTATCTAATCAATACATCATTATTCCTTGTTAGAAGTTTCATCACCATCTAAGAGGTTTTTCTAATATAAGACTCTTCTTGTGTTAGTATCATCTGAAGGAAAGATGTGGAAATTAATCATCAGTTCTAGAAATCTTGTTTTGTTTGAGATGAATTTTGGCATGAAGAATGAGATTGTGATTAAGACATCTTGTTTCTATCATTAAGATGAATCTTAATTATTTTGAATTTAAGATTCACTTTAGTTAATTTAAGGGTTCATTGCAGTTATGAGCATTATTTTTGCTCATTGAAGTTAATGGGAATTTGATTCAGAATTATGGTTCAATTGGTATTCACTCAAGTACTAATCCAAGAACCATTCAAGTTTATCTCAAAATCATTCAACATGGAAACATACAACATTACAAAGATTCAAATCTCTACAATTACATTCTCACTCGAAAATTACAAATTCATTCGAGAAGTGTATTAGATTTCCAAGGAAGTTGTTGAGATAAGGTGAATAGAGAAGGGCAATTCAAATTACAAGAAAAAGAGGGACTTGTTCTAAAGTTGAAATCACACTATAAAGATGCTAGCAAGTTTCAATTGACATGAAATTCAAAATGTTGTTGGTCATTCTCGTTTTTTGCAAGGATAGTTCATATTGCTACAAGTTTCAAATTCAAGCTTAGAAGAGACAAAACAGAGTGAGGGTAAGAATTAAAGTTACAACATTCTTTGGATTCAATCAAGACTCATTCAAATTCAAAAAACTTATTGTTAACAATTACATATCATCAAAAGTGTTTGATTTACAAGTCATGAATAATTGACTACATGCATCTTATTGCTTTTGAAGACATTCCCTCCAAATGTTTTACATAGAATATTTCAAAATTACAAAGGAAAATCTAATGCTATGGCTTCTAAAAGAATGTTTCCTTTGCATCTTCATGATGAATCTTTCATCTTCAAGACTCCCTTGCTTCGCCTTCTTCATCATTTCCACACCATCAATTGCTCATGAAACAAAAAGAAAGAGAAATTTGGTTAGCAACATAATCATACAAAATTTTCAAGCAAGAGTTCAAAATAAGAACATCATTAGGATTTTGTATTTGGGATCAGATTTTTAGGGACGTTTTTTTCTCAATCATGTTCGACTTTGGCCAAAGTCTCATACAAGTCAGATCTTAATCAAAGGTCAAGACCTCATCTTTTGCAAATCACAACAACCTTTGTTGTTGGTTCACAAAAGGGAGGTGTAGCTCAACAAACATCATAGCTACAAAACCATCATTACAAGATGTTCAAACATCAAAAAGTCAAGATCGGATGTGAAGCATGTTCAAAAAACAATCATCTAAAGCCTACTAGATGCACCAAAGGTCCAAAGAACAAAGGCAAGGAACCCTAATTTTAGGGATATTTAAGCATTGAATAAACAGAAACAGAGAAGGAGCCACTATTCAGAACCCTAGTTAGAGGCAACAAAAAACAGAATAGAAAAAACCATAGCATTGTTCAGAAACATAAAACGAAAACCAGATGCATTGTTCCAAAACATTAACAATGTCCAAACCATATCAAACAGAGGTATCTGAACCAGCAAGAAACTTTTTTCCATAACATCCATCATTCAAAACCAAACCAGTAAACTATCACCCAACAGAACACGAAAATCCACCAGTAAGCCATCATCGTTCCAAACAATAGAAATCTCAAACAGTAAACCATCACCCAACAGAACACGAAAATCAAACAGCAAGCCATCGTTCACAGAATCCAAAACAGAAAAACCAACACAGATTCATAACTCACAACAAGTCACAAACATAAACAATCAAACCCTAAATAATTTTTTCCATCATTTCCCAGAAAGCAAAACCCTTCAGTTCGAGAAACCGGAAGAGGAAAAGAAGCTGAGAAAAGGAGCAATCTCACCGGTTTTAGACTCAGACGCAAGCCACCTCCGTTTGTCATCAGCGTCACGCGTCACCACCGTTAGGGAAGTTAGGGTTTCGAAAAACCCTTTCAAGATCTCGACCGAATCGAGCTACATCTGCAAAAATTGACAACAGATTAAGAGAGAGCACAGAGAGACGATTCAAAAAATGTAAAAAAAGAATGATCTGGGTTACGCAGCCGCCGGAACCACCGTGAGGCGATTTCCGGCGCGGCCCATTTTCTTTTCCGGCGAGGTTTTCTTTGAGAGAGGCAGAGAAGCATTCGTGTAAGAGAGAGAGGGAGACTTGGGTTATGTTAATTTTTTTTAATTAATTGGAGTTTTGTCTTAGATTAGGATAAGTGTCCCCTCTTTGGTGGTGACAAGTGTCACCACCTTGGTTTACCACCTGATTTCCTTTTCTTTATTTATTTATTTACTTATTTATTTATCCTTTAATATGTGTTAAATGTAACTCCATCATGACCATTGGATCGTCAAAAGAAAGAAAGATCAGATGCCTCATAACTGCCAGCATGCTGTACACCCTCGCTGACCAGCCACACAAGATCAAATGGACTTCTTCATAGACTTGGGCTCTTCTTGCTTCCGGGCCCAACGAATTGCTGATCATATCCCCAGAATTACTGCAATATCAGGCCCTTTCTAAACTCCTATCTTTTAAATTATTTTATTATTTTATTTTTTATGCAAATGATTTAATTTTTGTGCGATGTATTAAATAATAATTAGTTATGATAGTTTTTATTTGATAATTTATCGATTAAACTATTAGCTGATTTTTTATCAAATAGAAAAAATCTATTCTAATAATCATTTAAATTTCTGATTGTACTGTGTGATAATTGTTTGTTTATTTGCTTATCCGGTATTTATTCATCATTGTACACTTCGCACACAACCAACATTAAAATTAATCTGATTTTCTTTTGATTGGCTCATAAGCCAATTTCTTAAAGGGTCTCATAGTTGGGGATGGGCATGGCCATGCTCACAATATTGATTAAAGCCCTTGTTGCTTTAATTAATCATAACCCGAATAAACATTGGTCCATATACCAATTTTCCACGCACCAGGGTCTCATAGTTGGGGATAGGAGCACCTATCCTCACGAGATTAATCAAGTCCACATACTTGATTAATCATAACCCGAATCATTCCTTCTCCTTCGGTCCGTTACCAACCTCATCTAAAACACTCTCACAATTAATTTACAAACCTCGATCCAACGTCGAGTGCATTTTTCAAAATTCTTTCATAATAAAAACCCAAGTATTTAAATCGTTGGTTGCTAGACCAATTGTTTAAACACTTGTAAAAAATGAACTCCGAGTCTTTAAATCGTTGGATGCTAGTCCAATTGTTTAAAGGTTCTTAATAACGTGAACTTTGTTTCACTTCACTCTTTTTCTTAAGAAGACTTTTGGGATGATAGACGACTCGTTGAGCATTGAGCTCCTCTTGTTTCTAGTATTTGAATTGTAGGATGCTAGTCCTATTGTTCGGTACTTTTCATCCACCTAAAATCAATTCAACTCACTCAAAAATCCTTTTTTTGCTCATATGCGACTTTCAAAACTCTTTTCTTACAAAGAGTGTGCAATAGTCATTTCAAACATGAATAAGGACTTAGGCTTTTCAAACAAACTAAATAAGTCCAAATTCAAGTATTTGAAATGCCTAATGCACGATTTTTCTTATAAAATCAATACAACAAACTTAAAACATTTTTGAGAGGAACTACGGAGTTTTGACTTTCCCATTGCACAAAGGAATACGTAGGCACACGGTTTCGAAACCGTGCCAAACTCAAAATAATAATAAACAAACCCTTTTCTTTTTTTATTCATAACTTAGCAATAAACACACACAAACACTTAGAACTAAACGGGTCCCATCGAGTACGATGGATGTAAGGGGTGCTAATACCTTCCCCTTACATAATCGACTCCCAAATTCATTTATTTTGGTCATGTAGACCGCCTTATCCGCATCTGTGGGGTTTTATCTATATTTTCCCGTTCTTTTTAGAACAAATAAAATTAGGTGGCGACTTCATTGTCTTTAAAACAACCGATGAAAAAATCAGTCATCACAACTTTTTTTGTTGCCATATGTTGTTGAGAATTTTATTTTTTCGTCAAACTTTTATTTCGTTTAACCTAACATGACTAGAGTCTTAGAAGACTCAATTCATGAGTTTATTATATTGCATGTGGATTTAGTATTCTACCAACCCTCACTGAATATATAGCCTGGCAAATTGACCAAGCAAATAATAATTTAAAATATTAAGTTATATTTCAAGAACAACTTACACAAATCAATGTTTTTCCAACTTTCTCCAATCCAGTATCCATATCTAGCTTATTAATGATTAAAATTTGGTTTGATACGTATTCAATCAACACTTCCCTTTTACTAGTTCATTAGGCAAAACAAGTTTATTGAGAAATTTAGATTCATGATGATGATGACGACGACGATGATAAATCAGAATTTCTTAAAAGAATTAATGCTTTGTAGAACGAACTAGTAAAAAATAAACAATGATTGAACAATTAGAAACATTGAACCAAATTCTAACTGGTAAAGAGAAATGTATGGATAGTGAGTTGAAAAAAAGTCGAAAAGATTGATTAGTGCAAGTTTTTCTTTAATTATAACTTAAATTATCATATTATTATTTATTAAATAAAAGTAAAATGTTATATGTTTAGTGAAAGGTCGGTAAAAATGAATTCCACATAAGTTATAGTAAACTCAAATATATATCACCTCGGTTAGAAGCTACAATCATAGTAAAATGTTGATACACCACTAAAAAAATGTCAAAATGCTATTGTTGAGTATCGAACTATGATCACTCCATCATACACTATGGTTAGAGTTTATAACTGTGGTGAAATGTTGTGTGTTATACTATTTTTTACCATGGCTACTAACATCTGGTGTAAAAGAGGACACTTACTATCACACCCTTAATTACCATCGACCAAAACAATGGTAAAAATCATTTTCCGAATGAGGTAAAATCACTTATTCATAGTATTGTAGCGATATGTAAATGTAGATACTATGCTTCTTAATAATGTAGATGCTAATACTCTTACAAACCCAAGAAAAAAGATTTTGAATGATTGGTTAGAACCTATTAGACTTATGACAAGCTTACATTATCAATGAAAGAGATGAAAGCAAGATTTCCAAAAGTTCTGGAAGGAAAGATAACAAAGCTTCCAAAAGTTCTGGAGGAAATGATAACATAGTTTCCAGAAGTTCTTGAAAGAATGATTCAGAATTTCTATTACAAAAATGAGTTTTACATCATACTCTTACACTCTCTCATAGCCACCTATATATAGCCATAACTCTATGGATAAGATGGCTTACTAAGAATGGAAAGAGATTGTAGCCTAACGACTCATAAGCCCATTATATAATAAACCACTAAGCCCAACTATGTGAGCAGAACCAAATACACTAATACTCCCCCTCAAGGTCAGTGGGGAGACATGGATTCTTCAGTGACCTTGCAAGCTAGAACATCAACAACTTTGATTTTGCTCTTGAGATCTTTGAATGCAGAGCTAGAGAGAGGCTTAGTGAGCATGCCATACAGTTGTGCAGAAGCTGGTACATGCTGAATGCGAAGTTTATTTGCCACAACTCTCTCACGAACAAAATGTATATCCAACTCAATGTGTTTAGTGCGAGCGTGCAACACAGGATTATGACTGAGAAAGACAACACTAAGATTGTAACAAAGCAGAGTTTGAGGGAAGCATTTAACCTGTAACTTAGTGAGTAAGGATTGCAGCCAGAGTAACTCTGTTGTAGTATGCTCCAATGTCCTATATTCTGCTTCAGCACTCGAGCGAGCTACAAGAGTTTGTTTCCTGGAGCTCCACGAGATCAAGTTGGGTCCAACAAATATGCACGTGTCAGATGTTGATCTTCTGTCGTTTAGATCGTTTGCCCAATCAGAATCACTATAGGCTCTTACTGACAGATCTTGAGTAGCATTAGCAGGTAACAGAAGCAATCCATGTGTAGAAGATCCACTAAGATATTTGAGTATGCGTTTGACCATGCTCCAATGGCTGTTTAAGGGGTTAGCCATGAACTGACAAGCTTTGTTCACACAGTAAGCAATATCTGGCCGTGTCAAAGTGATATACTGCAGGGCTCTAACAATTGATCTGTAAATTCAAGGATCTTGCATTTTATCTGTTCCAAACCTGCTAGGTTTATAACTGCTGAGCATAGGAACAACTACACCATTTGCTTCTTCCATGTTTACTCGAATCAGTAGATCCCTTATATATTTAGTTTGAGTAAGAACATCCGTGCCATTGTGCTGATATTTGACTTTAAGGCTAAGAAAATATTCTGGTCTGGCAAGTTTCTTCAAGGCAAATTCACTGTGAAGCTTGGATATAACTTTTTGAATTAATGGATCAGAAGAACCTGTGACAAGTATATCATCCACATATACTAAAATATACAGAGTGACTCCTTGATGATTGTACACAAACAAGAAATAATCACATTTACTTTCCACAAACCCAAACTGAAAGAGTGTCTTGTGCAACTTCTCATACCAAGACCTGAGAGCCTGTTTAAGCCCATACAAGGCTCTATTTAATTTTTAGACAAGAGATTTCTTGGAAGATTCAAAACTTGGTGGTTGACTCATGTAGACATTTTCTTCAAGAGAGCCATTCAGGAAAGCATTGTTAACATCAATTTGTTGAACATCCCATTGAAATGTGAGAGCTAGAGTGATTAGAACTTTGATAGTAGCAGGTTTGATGACTGGAGAAAATGTTTCATGATAATCAAAACCGTATTACTGATTGAACCCTTTAGCAACCAGTCTAGCTTTGTATTTGTTGAGTGAGCCATCAGAGTTTTCTTTCACCTTAAACACCCATTTGTATCCTATTGCCTTTCTGTGAGCAGGAAGAGTGGTGAAAGTCCAAGTATGTTTTTCTATTAGAGCATTGTAATTTTGCTGCATAGCTTTAAACCAATGAGGTTATGAAAGATCCTGTTTAACTGTGACAGGTTCAGAATGTGCTAGAAAGACTCTGGGTTTTAAACAACCAGATTTGCCTCTGGCTACCATGGGATGATTATTGGTTGAAAGACCAGATTTTGGCACTGTGTCATGAATGGAGGGAGATAGTTCAAAATCAGTGGACACAAGAGGGGAGTTGCTAATGGCCTGTGTGCGAAGAAATACTTGAGCAGACTCATTTTGGTCCAAGGAAGTTGCAGATTCAACAGGCACAGAATTATCATTTTGACCATTGGAGATGTCTGTCATATATTGAGGAGAATTATCAGGTGAGGACTGGTGTGTAGAGTTATCAGTGCTGTTTTGAATGACAGCATGATCTATTACATCTAGAGGTTGAGCAGGACTAGGCTGACAAGAATGACTAGCTGCAGTATTTTCAAAAGTATTTTTGTACAACACCAGTCTAGACACATAAGAAGCATAGTCAAAACATGAATTGCTTGACTGACTCGTGCCACCAGAAGGAAACAAGAAAGTAAACGGGTATTTTTCTTCATCAAAGACAACATCCTTTGAGATATAAATCTTTCCCTCTTTACTAAGGCACCTATGACCTTTATGCTGAGGAGATACACCTAAATAAACAAACTCAGAGCTTCTGAGCTGGAGTTTGTGCTTATTAAAAGGTCTAAGATGAGAGAAACAAAGACAACCAAAGACTCTTATGCCTTGATAATCAGGAATGGTGTTAAAAAGAGCATGAAATGGAGATGTGAATGCTGGAAAATTAGATGTGGGAAGTGAAGCAACTCGATTTTCAAAAATCATTTAAATTTCAAAAACTAGTGAAATCGCCACCTAATTTTATTTGTTCTAAAAAGAACGGAAAAATATAGATAAAACCCCACAAATGCGAATAAGGCGGTCTACGACCAAAAACATGGAATCGGGAGTCGGTTATGTAAGAGGAAGGTGTTAGCACCTCTTACATCCATCGTACTCGATGGGACCCATTTAGTTCTAAGTGTTTGTGTGTGTGTTCATTGCTAAGTTATGAATAAAGGAGGAAAGGATTTTTTTATTATTATTTTGAGTTTGGCACGGTTTCGAAACCGTGTGCCTACGTATTCCCTTGTGCAATGGGAAAGTCAAAACTTCGTAGTTCCTCTCAAAAATGTTTTAAATTGGTTGTATTGATTTTATAAGAAAAATCGTGCATTAGATATTTCAAATGCTTAAATTTGGACATGTTTAGTTTGTTTGAAAAGCTTAAGTCCTCGTTCGTGTTCGAAATGACTATTGCACACTCTTTGTAAGAAAAGAGTTTGATGATCGCATATGAGCGAAAAAGGAATTAAGTGAGTTGAATTATTTTTTAAGTGAGTGAAAAAGTACCGAACAATAGGACTAACGTCTTACGATTCAAATACTAGAAACCCGAGGAGCTAATGCTCAGACGAGTCGTCTATCACTCGAAAAGGTTTTCTTGAGAAAAAGTGAGGTGAAACGAGTTTCACGTTATTTAGAAGTCTTTAAGCAATTGGTCTAGCGTCCAACGACTTAAAAACTAAGAGTTCATTTGGGACAAGTTTTTAAACAATTGGCCTAGCGTCCAACGACTTAAAAACTTGGATTTTATTATGAAAATGGTTTTGAAAATGCACTCGACGTTGGATCGAGGTTTGTAAGTTATTTATGAAAGCGTTTCGGAACTCGATGTGCGAGGAAATGAGAAATGGAGTCGGGTTATGATTAATTAAGTATATGGACTTAATTAACCTCGTGAGGATAGGTGCTCCTATCCCCAACCATGAGACCCTGGTGCATGGAAAATTGGTATATAGACCAATGTTATTTTCGGGTTATGATTAATTAAAGCAACAAGAGCTTTAATTAACCTCGTGAGGATGGCCATGCCCATCTCCAACCATGAGACCCTTTAAGAAATCGGCTTATGAGCCAATCAAAGGAAAATCGGATTAATTTAATGTTGGTTGTGTGCGAAGTGTACAACGGTGGATAAATACCGAATAAGCGAATAAACGAACAATTATCACACAATACAATCGTAAATTTAAATAATTATTAGAATGGATTTTTTCTATTTGATAAGAAATCGAATAATAGTTTAATCGATAAATTATCAAATAAAAACTATCAGAACTAATTATTATTTAGTACATCACACAAAAGTTAAATCATTTACATAAAATGAATTAAAAGATGAGAGTTTAGAGTTAGCCTGTATGAAGCAATCTGGGAGGTGTTGGAAGCGAGAGTAGCCCAAGTCTGTGAAGTAGCCCATCTGATTTTGCGTAACTGGTCAGCAAAAGCTCTCCACGTGTTGTGTTTTGGCCGCGCCTGATCCTCTTTTTCCAAAATACTCTGATGTCCAAGTGGCGTAGTATTTACCAAATACTTTTAAGAAACCAAAATAATTTATCTAATAAAAAATAAAATGAAAAGAAAATAAAAGACCAAGGTGGTGACACTTGTCACCACCAAACTAAAATACTAATATATAAAAAAACTCTAATTAAGAATTAAAATTAAACTAAAAAAAACTAATTAGGAATAGGAATCAGTCTTTCTCACGATCCCTCTCCTCTTCGCGTTTCCTCTGACCCAGAATCCCATCTCTTCCTCACGATCAAACAGAAACCTCATCCTTCTCTCTCTCAAACCTCACATGGATTCTCATCGCTCTCTCTCGTTCTTTGTTCTCAGAACCCCATCTCCCTCTCTCGATGCTCTGACCTCACATGATTTGGCCGGAAACGATAGAGAGGGCCGCACCGGAAATCTCCCCCTTGGCGGTGACGGCGGCGGCCCATCTCAGAATCCCAAATACCTTTACTTTTCCGACTCACTTTACCTCTGATGCTTGATTATGTTTGGATTTTTGCAGATATTTACCAATTGCTATAGAACTTGAAGGGGGTTTGGAAACCCTAGGTTCGTGATTCCGGCGATGATGATGCTGGCAGAGCCTGGGAGACACGTTCGATGGCAAGGATCGGTTTCTGTACTTGTTTTGGGTGAGATTGTTCTAAGCCTTTTCTCTTCTTCTTTCTCAGTTTAGAATTGCATGCTTTCTGAAAACATAACACTCTGAAGGGTTTGTGTTATTAGGAAGATGATGAACAACTAGGGTTATGTGTTCAGTTGTTCTGTTGGCTTTGAAATAAATGCTATGCTTTGGTTTTCTTTTCTAGTTCAAGGTTTATGCTTGGTTTGTTTTCTGGAACATATGCTATGCTTGTTTTTTTGGCTTTTTCGTTTTTTTTGTTAAGGGTTTTTTGAACTGGTATATGTTTTGAACAGATGTTATATTCTTGGTCTTTTGCTTTTGAACAGATGCTATGTGAACTTGGTTTTTGCTTGTCCGGTTGGTTCTGGTTTTTCTTGTTCTGATATTGGAATCCCTTGTGGTTATGGTTCTGCTATGTTTATATCCTTGTCTTGGTTGGAACTCTCTTTTTGTGTTGGAACCATTCTTTGCTTTTTCTGATTCTGGCTGCCTGCTGCTATTCTGCTGTCTGCTATGCTTTGTCTGCTGCTATAACTCTCCCATTTTTAGCCAACTTGCTTTTGCTTTTCTCAATTGGCTTCATTGCCTTGATACTTCTGGCTTTCCTTTACCTGCTGCTGGTTCTGCTACCACTTGTTGCTTGCTGCTAAAACATAATTGTCTTTTGGGTGAAAAACTTTCACTATAATGCTGAGAACCATGGTACTCTTGGGTAAAATATGTCTCTTTTGCTTGCCGCCTGTTGCTATTCTTCTGACTTTTGAATTTGGGCTGAATATATTTTTTGGAGCTGTTTGTAGTAATCTGTTTTGGGCTGGACTTAATTTCTGAACTGTATTGAGGTAGTAGCTATGATGTTTGCTGAGCTACACCTCCCTTTTGTGAATTGAAGTTTCTCACTTCGCGATTTGCAATTGGGAAAATCAGCCCGTGACTAATCTTCTGATTATGAGGCTTTGGCATTGAACATGATTGAACCCTTAAAACCTGATTCCTAACACTAACCCTAATGATGAGGTTGAAAGTTCTTTGAATTTATCATTCATGTTCAAGTTTTATAACTGCTAATCATGCTTTCTTTTCTTGTTTTCATGTAATGATGTGGAGGATGACATGGAGAAAGAAGAGGGAACTCAAGGTGACCGTGAAGTTGAAAGGGTTGCAACTTGAAAAAGCCAAGACACTTGGAAAACCTTAAGACTTTTCTTTGTAAAATTTGCTTTGGAAATTTGTGAATCTTGTAACAAAATCAACTTCTTATGTAAATACAATTGTCACCTCGTTTTTGTAGTTTGAATGGATGTTGAATTCGTAAAATCCCAACATTACTTGTAACCACTTGAATTATTGTTTGGAAATTTAATGGAATTTGAATCGATACTCGCAAATGTCACAAATCATATAACTCGTAGGAATTAATATATCATTTAAGCAAATTGAAACAATATATTCAATCTTTGTATTAGCACATTTCCTTTGCACCTCTTGAACCCTGTAAATGAGAAGATGGCTTGAAGTTTAGATGGACTTGTACCAATTATATTCCTTGTATCTTGAAATTAATATAGAACTTAGGCGTACAAAGTTGGCCTAGAACTCAAATATTTACTTAGATCATGAACCTTAAACGAATTTGAAAGAAACCCAAAATGAAGTATTTGAAACCATAAATTATGAATTCTAAGAAATTCAACACAATGAATCTTGGCATTAAATCCCAAACAAATTATTCGTTCTAAGTCTCTTGAATCACTTGAATCAACGTTTGAATTAATCTTGGTTGACACAAGAGATAAAGCATGAAGGAATGTCCCAAGAAAATTTATGGTAAGGAGGGTAAATTTTGGGGTGCGACAGGAAGTCTATTCAGAAGATACATTTCCTGAGTGAAGCTGTGATCCCATAATTCAATTGGAATATTAGCATGAACCAAAATTGTTAAGCCTATCTCTACTATGCTTCTGTGTTTTCTTTCTACAGTTCCATTTTGGTGTGAAGTGTGTGGACAGATTAATTTGTGAATTATGCCTTTCTCACTCAAATTTTTTGTTAGAGGTCGAAATTCTCCCCCAAAATCAGTCTGAACAACTTTTACTTGTACTTGAAGCTGAGTTTGAACATATGCAAGAAATTGAGTGAAGCAACTTAAATCTTCAGATTTTTGTTTTAGAAAATGCACCCAAGTGTACTTGGTGTAAGTGTCAACAATAAACATATAGTACAAATAGCCTTGACTATAAGGATTGGGAGATGGTCCCCATAAATCAACATGTACAAGTTCAAAAGGCTTGGAATAAATAGTTGTGGATAAAGGTGCATACAATATGTGAGATTTTCCAACATTACAAGAACTACAACAATCAATATTATCTTTATTGGATGAGACAATATTACCGAGTTTCAATATAGACTTGAGATTTTCAGAGTTTGTATGTCCTAATCTATTATGCCAAACAAACATTTTATTATAAACATAATTTGAAAGAACTTGAGAATGATCTTTGGTGGACAAGCTAACAACATTTGCAACTGAAGATTCTACTGACTGAGAGGAAAAACTATAGAGGCCACTAGTATCCAGGAATCCTTCTAGAAGAACCTCCTTAGATACTTGAGATTTGATGAAACAGGTGTTAGCATGAAATTCAAAAAACACATTATTATCTTGAGCAAACTTTGACACAGACAAAAGATTTCTAGTGATTTTGGGTACATGCAGTAAGTGCTTCAAGACTAAGTTGGAGTGAGATAATGAAGGAGACTTGGTGTTAGCTAAGCCAACAGACTCAATGTTTAATCTTTGGCCATTACCTAAAAGAACTTTATTGACACCAGTATAACTTTGTTTATTTTGTAGTAATGAGTGAGATGATGAGTAGCACCTGACACTGTAAACCATGCTTGAGACTTAAAATCTACTAGAACCTGTAAGTCATCTTGATGAGTAAGATATGTTGATGCTTAGACTGAGTTGGCCTCTGGATTTTTCTTCTCACCCTTCACCTGTTCAGTGGACTCAGAGGCTTGATTCTTTGATTGTGCTGGCTCAAAGTTTTCATCATATCGATGCCAGCAATCCATAGCAACATGGCCATATTTCCCACAAAGCTGACAAGTTGGTCTATTGCTAGAAGATGCAGAGGATCTGGCTCCGCTATGACCTCTGGTGCCAGAGTTACTTCTACCTCATTGATACTAAGCACCACCTCTGGTGGATTTGGAGTTGAAGTTAGCTTCAGACTGGGCAACATTTGATGTGGCATTAACAAGAGAAAGCTCTTGACGATATTTTTCAAGTTGAGCTTCTTGTACATACAATAGTGCCTCAATTTCAAAGAGTGTAGGAGGTTCCATCTTTCCATATACCATCATAATAAATGGATTATATTCCTCTGGTAATCCCTGCAAGATAGAGTCAATTTGATCGCGCGTAGAGATTGGTTCACCAACTGCCAGAAGTGCATCTGCAATTGCACGAATGCGAAGCACAAACTCAGAGATGGAGCAATTTTCTTTCTTGGTGACTTTAAGCTCAACACGAAGTTGATGTACCCTGAGTTTCATGACTGCTGTGAAATACTGATGAATCTGCTCCCAGATTTGATATGAGTGCTTGCAAGAAAGCACACGAGGAAGAACTGACTCAGAAATTATGGACAGAAGCCATGTGAACAAGGCTTGATCTTGAGCAATCCAAGCCTCATATTCATCAGAGTGAACATTGGCACGATGATCTTCGTTGTTCTTGAACATTGCAAGAATCTGAGGATTAACTACAAATCGATGTAGTTTGTGAGCAAGAATGATACCTTCAACCTGATGATTCTAGAGAAGAAAGTTCTTCTCTTGCAACTTGATGGAGAGTTTGGGCCCAAACACTGTGTGATGGGATGCATTGTTGAATGGAGATGACTGTTTCGTCGTGTAGGTTTGAGACTTCGAATTATCTGGTGATGCAGCCATTGATGGAGCTTATCTGAAGCAATGAAGCAAGAACGTGTAACAGAACTAGTTTGTTGAATCACGAAGGAAGATGCTCAGCTTCTCAGCAAGAGCAGGAGAATGATGAAACGAACAGTGGAATACGGTATGGATCAGCAGCGATTAATACCATGTTAGACTTATGACAAGCTTGCATTATCAATGGAAGAGATGAAAGCAAGATTTCTAGAAGTTCTGGAAGGAAAGATAACAAAGCTTCCAGAAGTTTTGGAGGAAATAATAACACAGTTTCCAGAAGCTCTGGAAAGAATGATTCAGAATTTCTATTACAAAAAGGAGTTTTACATCATACTCTTACACTCTCTCATAGCCACCTATATATAGCCATAACTCTATGGATAAGATGGCTTACTAAGAATGAAAAGAGATTGTAGCCAAATGACTCATAATCCCATTATACAATAAACCACTAAGCCCAACTATGTGAGCAAAACCAAATACACTAATAGAAACTACCGCTAAAAAACCCTTTTTCCTGTATTAGAAAAGGTGTTTTACCTCGGTTTCATATGGGTAACGAAGGGCATCATGAAAACCTATCAATTTTCCCCTAAGTTATAGTTTTGTCGAGGAGAAATTGTATTGGTCATGGGTTTGATCCCTAACAACATTATTATATTTCCAAAACTAAAAAGTGTGTGCCGCTATACCTCTCGGTTTCTATAAATATAAAAGGTGGAAAGTAAGTATTTAACTTGGATTTAATTAATAACCTAGGTGAAAAATATATTTCCAGTCAATTATATATATATATATATATATATATATATATCAAAATAGAACAAAAATGAGAAAATAAAATACATATGCGTTATAAAAAACCTGAATAAATTGTTTACAAGAACCATGAAAAACCAACGTTCTTGAGGTTCTTTAAAAGATTAGAAGCAATCGGCCCAACGTAAAGTGATTTCATTTATATATTATTGTTAGAAAGGTGTTTTATCATTAAACATCTATAGGTTAAATAAAATTTAAATTAGGATAACCCAACAACATCAAAATAAACATTCAATCTCCACAAAAAACAACGACATAAACATTTTATAATAAACCTTTTACTAGCTAACAACAACAATAGTAACATTAACTTAAGAACTAACATACATAAAGATGCATGTGGATAAAGTTAATACCTTAACCCATGAATCAATAATACCTCAGGAGACAATATTCAACTTATGTTTCATAATATTGTATCCACACGAATATTCATTGGGTTGTTTCCTTATCTACAAATAATTTTTGCAGCAAAAATAAAAGACGGTAAAAAAATCACAAGTAATACTAACTTTTGAGAAAAAAAACCTTGGATTTTAATTTATTACATTACGAGACATTAAATGGTATCCATCCATAGCTCTATATGGTGGTGAAAATTTAACATGAATAAAAACTATTCAAAACTAAAGGTAAAATTTTAGTATTACCCACTTACACGCTCAAAACGTTTTTAATCATTGAATCAAGATCATAGTGTAACGAGCATAGCATAGTTACACTATTTTGCTTGGGCCATATAATTATTATAGCCAACGCGATTTACATAAATATCCTGAATAATTAATAATGTGTAGCAAATTGATTTATAAAATAAAACAGAAAATGATATATATCTACGAATATTAAAACAGTCTTATGTAAGATTACTTTTTTCTGTTGAAACGTATTTTGTACGTACGTCTGGACGTCATTTGGTCTCTACTATTTTAATTGAATATTGTAGGTATCTAAAAATACTACTCTTCCAAATTATATAAATATGACTTGATTCTTGTTTTACTATTATCACGATGCACCATCTCATTCTCAATAAACCTTTTCCACAACTCCGAATGCACCCTTTCTCAATCCTTTTAGAGTAACCTCTCATTCACTTCCTAGATCAACCTCTCTCGCTCCTCATGATGTACCCTCTCCCGTTTCTTCTGAGTCACTCTCTTCCGCACCATTTGATTCAACTTCTCCCACTCATTTTCTAACGCTTCTTGTATCTTCTCAATCATCCTTTGATCAACTAGATTTTCAATTACTTTATCGCACATAACTTTGCTATTATTTGGAAATTGTCCAAAAAATATTCTCAAGTTGATGCATATTCCAAGACCATGGACACAACTACCATGCTCCAAAGTTTCAATCACTTCTACAATTATGACATGACATTCTTATGGAACAAATGTGCCATCATTGAATTTTTCAATCATCAAATCCTACGACACAAATAAAAGTTCATCTTTACCAATGAAAATTAACTAAAATAAGTAATGTTAAAAAAGTATTTACTTACAATCTTTTCATCAACTTTGCGTGTAGCCTCTAATGTGAACTCTCCTCCTGGTCTTTGACACACTCTATTCCATTTCTCATGGCATAATGGTGGAGATGGACTGTGATCAAGGATCATAGAAGGATCCCTAACTCTAGTTCTCTTTGTTTTTTTTGTCTTTAATCATTATTTGTTCTAGCTTATCATATCTTTCATGAGACAGTCTATATGGATAACTATTTCTTACCTATTCTTTTTTTCTCTTTGGCTTTTAGCCAACAAATCAGGAGTGTTGTGAGACTTGACAAACTTCTCCCAAGTGACCTCTCCAACATAATTAAATATCATATATGGAGGCTCTAATTTAGAATTTAGATATGCAATATAATCACTTGTGAGTTGTATCTTAAAGTCCTCCAACGCTCACCAACATATGAAATTAATTTCGTTGCCCGCTTATCATCGCCTAGAACAATAAACACTTCGTATATTTATATAATATAGTTGTTATTAGTATTAAACAAAAAATGATCATATATACTTGTAAAACAAATAATGACATTTAAAATAAATATGTACACTAATATCAGTCCATATTTTTCTTTTCAATTTACTAGAAACATCACTCCAACAATCTATCAAAATGTTGTCTTTGCTTCTACCTTTGTACTTCCACGTAACTCTTAAAACTAAGAACATTTTCTCCATAAACCGTACTAGTTCTTAGGCGAAAATCAAAGTGATACCTAATGCCGCTTTTATGGGATTTTGACAACTTGGTCATCATCGTGGAACCTCTATAATTATTGTACTTTTAGTCACAATAGAGGTAGGTGTTTGAATGATAAGTTGAGGTTGTAGGAGAGGTGTTGGTCAAATCACCCATCTCTGTTTAAATAAGAACGACAATAGAAATGTTAGTTAGCACAAATCAACATAGGCACATAATATGAGATTCATGATACATACGGTAAATTTTATTAAGCACAACATCAACACTTCATAAAAGCACATCATTAGAATAGCCTCATAATTTTAAATTGAGACAAGACCAACAAAATCTATTTTACTTAACCCATGCATGTGAACGATACTAATCATTTTACAAATGTATTTTTGTCAACAACAACACTAAAAAAGAAAACTCTATTTCCATTTTTATCATCATAATAAGAATAATTTTTTTCAACAACAAAAACTAACATTTCTAAGTTATGTAGATGGATAATGTGAGTTAGGTATTGAAAACGTGATGAAGAAGGTACGATAATGGTTGAGCAAGCTTTGTTAAAGTTTGGTTGTCTTTTATCTGTTTCTAGCTTCCTTCAACAACGTTAGTGGCGTTCAAAGGGAGAAAATGTATGTGTTGAAAGAGTTATTATTTGAACACATATGTGTGTTAGAAGAGATGGTGTTTTGAAAAAAATGATGGAATATGAGTTTTGAAATATGTTAGGGCGTTTTGATGATGATCAAAATCGCATAGGGGTTAGTTTCTTAAAGAGAAATATGTTAGAGTGTTTTGGTTTGCACGAGAATGAATATGAAACAAGTGTTAACATTTAATGACATAAAAAGATAAATGAAAAGTTAGAGTTTAATTATTTGAACTACACATGCAAAAGATCATTCACGTCAAATATGAGCGTCAACCAGAAAAATAAATAAGTTTAAAATTTAAAAAAATAAATATGAAAAGCGCCATATTCTTGAAATTTCACCCACCTGGTATTTTTCTTCGGTTGAGAAGTATTACCAAGGGAGTAGAAAGTTTTTAAAATTTAAAAAAACTAATAGAAAAATAAGACTCAATTGAAACATGAGAGATTTAAGTAATTAGTTGAATGAAATCAATATTTTTGTTCATTAAAAAATTAATTAATTTTTTTATCAAATATTTATTTTTCATCAAACAAAGATTAATTTTGAAATGTAAAAGAAATAAAAAAAAGGAAAAGGCACCAAGTAAAATAATATAACGCTTTGTCTCTAAGGCAATTGAAAAATAAACAAAAAAGAGAAAATACAATAACGAGGAATCAATGCGTGAACCCCTAATAAAACTATTTCCTCGACTAGGAATAAATATTTGAGAATTTTATTTTTATTTTTTTATAAAAAATATAAACATGATGCATTAAGGAAACGTAACTAAATTATTTGTTGGTCGAAGTAAAAGTGTTTTCATGTGTTATTTGTAGGAGAAATTATTAAATAGACACCATCATAAAAAATAATTTTACCCACAATCAATTATAAAATTTAAATTAATTAAAAATTTAATATTATATTTTTTTCTCTTTCGTAATTTCAAAAAATAAAATATATATAAAATTAAATTTTTTTATTCTTATTAATTATTTTTAAGAATTGCATGCAAGAATTCAATTTAGATGCAAGAATTTCTCTATTTGTAGTAATAAACAACCGAGGACCATTTCAATTTGAATTTGTCTTCCCAAGTAAGGGGGGCATATCTAATAAGCTACAAGTCGAGATAAAATTTGCTGTAACTGATATTTAACTTCAATGGCACACATGTTTAAAAAAAAAAATTTGAATGTGTTTGGATGAGTCAATTAGGAACTTTTAAAGAATTCAAAATTTTAAACAATTTAAATTATTTAATCAAAATTCATTTAATTTTAAATTTTTTTGTTTGAATAGAGTGTTAAAATGATTCATTGTTAAACTCTTTGGGATCATTTTTATAAGTTTTAAAAGTTTTGAGCCAAATTCAAACTCTGGAACAATCACAAATCTTTATTTTTGGTGTCATTTGAAATTTCTTAAATTCGTCTTGAATAAAATATTTCGTAAAATTTATATCATTTTAACAATTCTCCATTTTTTTTTCTTCAAACAATAGATTTTAATCAAATTATTTTAAATTTTTTCAAACAATTACTTTCTTTCATTCAAAAATGCTTTATCCAATAACACTCTTATGTTTTCTAGAAATCCCTTAATGCAATTCAAATTCGGTAATCACTAGTACAAAAAGTGTCATCACTATGCTAATTTTTTCCTAAATTGTTCAATGTGAGTTTGGGCTCCAACGCATACTTTCCTCCCACTATATATTTGGGTCAAAAGAAGCAAATTTATTGACACTACATTCCTATTGGTATAAATGATATGTAATGTGCACGTACGTATATATGAAACAAATTAGTACCTAATTTAGTGTATTATTATTATTATATTTACTTTATATTTATAGTACTTGATGAATAGATATTTATATAAACATCGATAGGACAGCATTAAGCATAGTTGGAACTAATCACCTTATAAATAAGTTGCTGCTCAGCACCATTTTCCACAAACCACCACCACCTCCTCAAAACGCAATTTAGAGCTATAGCACAATATTTATATGCAAAGATGAAGAGCATGTCTAGTATATGGCAGGAGGTGAAACCAGAAGTGCTGATGGTGTTTGTACAACTTGCAACTGCGGCAATGAATATAATATGCAAACTCGCAATTAATGATGGAATGAGCATGAAAGTAGCAACTGCTTATCGCCTCATTTGTGCATCCGCTTTCAATATCCCAATTGCTCTTTACTGTGATAGGTTCATATATTATTTTCCTTCAACTTTATTTTATTACTTCATTATTATTAGCACACACTTAACTTATACTATATAATATGCCACACTCATTCATAACCATATTTAAATATTTTTTCCTTTTTTACAGGAACAATGGAGCAAAGATTACTTGGAATGTTCTTTTTAAGGCATTTCTATGTGGATTGTTCGGGTGTGTGACATTATACAATTTTAGTTTAAAAGATATATGTACTGTGTAAAAAATTTTTACACCGTCATTAAATAAAAATATATTATTTTGTTATGTTATATAAATTTTTTAAAGTTACAGTTATATAAATTTTTTAAAGTTACAGTCAGACTTAGCTGACTTTATGACTGTGATTAATTGACAGTATAACATCCTTTTACATTATTAGTTGATCACCCATTTTCTCATACAATTCTCTCTTCAATTATCTAAGTTTACGTGAAAACAATAATATATTGATATTTAATATTTCAGGGGAAGTTTGTACCTAAACCTTTACCTTGAGGCTCTTGCTTTAACGTCGGCAACATTTATGTTGGTCGTCTCCAACCTTATTCCATCCATTACCTTCATCATGGCCGTATGCCTCAGGTATCTATATATAACTTATTTCAACCACAATGTGTTACTTATATAAATGATGCACCAATTTTTTTTATAATAATTTTTTTTTTATTTACTTTTGATTTTTCATAGAATGGATAAATTCAATTTGAGGGTAATAGAAGGAAAGGCTAAAGTGATAGGAACAATAATGGGAATGGGTGGTGCGATGTTGATGATTTTATTCAAAGGTCCAGAAATTCATATTTGGTCTTCCAATATCAACCTTTTGCATCCACATTCCAACCCAAATGAACAATATGCATCTCATCATAATGCTGATATTCTTAAAAAAGTTTTGGGTGTTTCAATTGCACTGGCAAGCAGTTGCTGTTCCTCTATGTGGTTTATCGTTCAGGTTAGGATACTGATTTTTTTTAATAGCAAAGCCACACAAGTAGTCATTTTAATGTTAACGATTGTGGTTTGGATTCTTAGCGAGTTTGCCAGAATCATATTGAACTACTTTGATTTTGCAAAAGCGCGCCACACTTAAATGCTTTGAAAAAAACTCATGTCACCATGATTTTTGATAAACTCACTTTGCTCATAGTTGTGTTGTATCACTGTCATCCTTCTCTTTTACATGGAACAGGCAAACTTGTATGAGGAATACCCTTATCATCACTCAATTGCAGCTTTAATGGTTTCAATGGGAGCCATTCAAGCAACTATTATTTCTCTTTGTGTTGAGAGAGATTGGAACCAATGGAAGCTAGGAAACAATCTCAGGATTCTTACTGTTGTTTATCCGGTATTGCTCTTAGTAATTTTCTAAATATCTGAAAGTTACACCTCATGATCTAATTATCTAAAAATACAGTCACTACAATATTTTTCCTCTTCAGCAACAATTAAAAACTGTGGTGCATATTATGAAAAGCGTTGCCTAATAGAACAGGGAGCGCTTTCTAGTTATCCTCTGCATGAGTGTTGCCTATTATTTGAGGAAACATTTTTATTAGTTTTTTGAACAAACTTTCCTAAAACGTACCCTGAAATAAAGAAAAAAGGGGGCTGTTTTCTGTGAGGTGACGTTTTCAATGTGTTATTAAAAATAGCAACAATTACAAAGCGCTCTCAAAAGTATTTTACGTAGCATTTTTCAATTATTGCAAGTATTATCTTGGCAACAATAAAAATGGTTGCCAGCATGTTTTTTAGGCAACAATATTGTATAAAATACGTTGCCAGAAGCAATAAATGTGATAATGACTCCTGTGATAATCAATTATTTGGTCAAAGGAAGTTTTTACATGTGAGCAAATGTTGATCATGCAGGGAATTGTGGTCTCTGGATTAGCAGTTATTATTATTGCATGGTGCATAAGGGTGAGGGGACCTATATTTGCATCTACTTTCAATCCTTTACAACTCTTACTTGTAGTTATAGCTGCTTATTTCATATTGGATGAGAAATTATATTTAGGAAGGTATATTCTAAATCTTAATTCATGTTTTTTATTCTATTTTTCCATCATCAATATATTCACAATTAATTTTTTGGAAATTAATTTCATAGCATGCTTGGAGCAATTGTGATTGTGTGCAGTCTCTATGCGGTACTTTGGGGCAAAGCCAGAGAACTGAAAAATAAAACGAAGATATTAGAAATCACAAGAATGTCTGAAAATGATGAGCCTGTTGTTATTTCCATGCCTGTTTCTCATGGTAAAGTCATCCAAAGCTATCAGAGTTCAGCCATTACTAAAGAGAATGTTCTTAATAATCAGTAATTTTGAACTAACTGAAAAGATGAAGGCCCATCACAGAAATGAATTTGAAGTTATGTATATATAGTATTTAATTTTTATTTAGTTTTATTTTGTCTATCCACAGTTCTATGGTTCTGATATCAACACTCATCTGAATTGTGTTTTTGACTATTCTTGATCTTTATTCAATCAAGCACTTTTGAAATTAATTGTTGTTTTTTAATAAATAAAATATATTGGATTGAGAATAAGAGGTTTTATTTCGAGCCACGCAACTCTCAAACCTTTTTCAAATAAAATGATTACATATAAGAAAGTGTTTCATATCATTTGTCTGGAACATTTATGAACAGTAATTGATTTTGTCATTCTTTTAATGTCCAACTTGTTGTCTTATTTTTATATAAACTTTGTTATGCTTATGATTTAATTAATAATTTGATGATAAGAAAAAGCAATTCATGGGGTTTTGTAGTGAATGTACAAACGTTTATGCACTACTACTATTAATTTAAATATAAGTTTTTATATTGTGTATGCTTTCTCACTCGCAGTATTATATAATAAAACTATTTGTCTAAATTATTAAAATGGATCCACCAAATTTTAAAGGAACATGAATTAGGTAGGATGTCATCTAGAGAACTATTTTAATTATATAAAACAAAGGTGAGGTAGAGTAAAAAAGTGGTAAAAAATTGATTCAGTATTATAATTGGACGAATGATTTTTATTGCTTGTAAAAAATTGATTCAATATTATGAATTGAATCTAAATTAAGTAGAGATTCTTAATGTACTTTTACATTAGTATAGTAAATTTTTGAAAATTCTAAAATGTTTTTCGGAGAAGGATCTTCGATGTAATCTAAATCAATTTTTAAGGTGTTTTAGAAATACATTGTCGAAAACACTCATGTTTACACTTTATTATTATTTGTGCGTCAAACACTTATTTGACAGTTGACGGCACATAGAGAATTTTACACACAACTATATAGAAAAAAAGAATTCGATAAAATTCACAATGTTCTTTTTCCATGAGTAATCGAACAATTTTTTAATGTATTGTCGTGCACAATATAAATTTTATATGATTCAATACATATATAACATATTTATTCAACATTTTACGTTGTTTACTTATAGAAATTTAATTTTTTTTTAATGTTTCTATAGTTTTGATTAGGGATGGTAATGAGTACTCATTGGCACGGGTACAAGTCTCCCACTATCCGTCCCCCGTTTAGTAAATATGATACCCGTACTTGCCCCATACCAGTACGGGTATCCGTTAGATGGGTGTCCGTGAATTTTGAGATCCGTCACAGGTATGATGGCTTAATGGATACCCACAGGTAAAATAATTACAATACTGAATTTACTAGCGGGTATCCACGGGTTTGGATTTTTTTCCATCCCTTGTTCTGATTATGCATAATTCAAATATTCATATTCGAAATAACATTTATTTTTTAAAAATAAAAACCACAGAGTCTATTTCGGATATGCCTATCAGAAAATTTGTATTTTCGTTAAAAAAGAGTGAATTTAGAGATTCATGTCTGAAACATGCCCTAGTGGTAGGATGAGAATTCTTGGGTCAAATTGCTCTAAATCTTCTATAAATAGGATCTCCAAACTCTTAAATTCATGGTTTTAGGTTTGGCAGCTAAAACATGATTATGAGCTGATGTTGATCAGGATTCAGGATGTCACAACATATTAACCAAGTGTCATGACAAGTTTTGATGTCATGCTTATCGGACAGATGTTGAGCCAAATGTACTGACATTTTGGCATGTTATGCAGTAGGCATTGTTGTTTTCATCTCTTGACAAATTTGATTTGTTTTTGAGAGATCACTTTGGATATATCTCATTATTCTTTGCATGTTAAGGATATTTATTAGGTACAAGTGCATATTTGATTTGTTTCATTAAAAAGGATGTTGGAGATTTTTTTGAAAACTTTAAAAGATTTGTTCCTATTTTTATGTGAAGGTATTACAACTGATTTAAAAAAAGTAAAGATTGGATGTGATTTGAAGAGTCCAAGCCAATTATGAAAGAGTCTGTAAATAAGGACTTGCCAGACCTAAAATAGTAATCATTCACATTGAAGAAACCGTGGGTGCAACGTACGAGCTTGGGGTTTTGGGAGTCTTTTAAGTTCTTTGTGTTTTTGTATGTCACTCATGTATCTTTTGATGCATTAAGTTTGACTGGTTGTTACTTGATAATTTTATCAAGTTATTATTCTCACTCATGAGCTTTTAAGCAAAGAGTTGAGTATTGTTCTTGGTTGAAGATTTTAAGCAAGACTAAACATTGTTTATTTGAAGTGTAATCTTTTGTTGTGTTTTTGAGTCTAGTCACTGGAATTGTGATTGTATGTATCACTGAGGTTATTGGAAGTGAGAGGGGGTTTTTATATCTAGGAGGTTCCTAGGTAGAAGTTGCACAAGATAGTGGTTAGGGAAGAAGTTGTAAACTAAGACTATTTAGGGTTTGAACTAATATTATCATAGTGGATTTTCTTCATGGCTTGGTAGCCCCCATAGTAGGTGATGTTACACCGAACTGGATTAACAATTGATTGTGTTGTTTAATTTTTTACAATTTATTTTCCTGCACATTCTATGGTTTTCTTTCAATATGTGTCATAACATATGTCCTGACATCATCTTTCTGTGTTAAGACACCAATCTTAACATTTGTATTGCAAGTTCTAGAATTTCACAAACCATTTCTTCATCACACACCACAAACGAAGATGAATCAAACATATCCTCACCTTACTTTTGTCTACTTCGGTGATAAAAAGTTATCACTTCAATTTAGGTTCTCCGAGTTGATTACCATTATGAATTCTCTCCAATATCCGAAAATCAAAAGGTGGTCAAGCTCAACTATCGTTCACTCTCACTTAAAGAAGGAAAGATAAAATTCACCCATTTTCATGAAAATGGATGGCGATTTAAAGGTTGTGTGGTGTAACGCCTAAATTTAATTAATAATTTAATTAAATTATTAAAGGAATTTTTGTTGGAATTTGTTGAAGTTGGAGATTATCAGCGTAATTAGATTTATAGGTTGATTTGAGTGGGTAAATTTATAGTCAGATTAATTGTCGGTTTAATCGGAGAAATAATATTAGAAATAATATTATTATTATTACTCGGTATCGGCCTATTTTGAAGTTAGAAGTAGTAATAAGGGAGGTGTAGTATTAAGCCCAAAGTAATATTAAGAATTAGTAATATTTTTATTATTATTATAAATTGGATTTAAAAATAAAAAGAAGTATCATTACATGAGGAGGAAAAGGGTTTGTGAATAGAGAAAAAGACAGTACGTGGGAGAAAGAAGAGAAAACAAGGGTTTGTAGATTTAGCCGTCGGAAGAGGAATCGCAGACCAGAAAGCCAAATTGTAATTTTAACGAAAATTATAGAGTTACCGTTAAATACAGGTAAGGGTGGGGTTCTAACTCTATAACCGGGTTTATGATGATTCATATGTGGGGATGAAATTGTATATAATTATCTCTGTTTAATGTAGATTGTGTGTAGAATAATTGTTGGTTTTGTACCAATGTTGTTGATGTTGATCGATTGACGAAATTAATGGTATCTGTGAATTGTGTGTTGCAGCTATTGAGTTAAATCACTGGAATTATGTATGTGGGTTGTATGAAAATTAAATCGATCATGCTTTGAAGACTAGGTAATGAAGTAGTTATATTATTCTAGGAGAAAATAGTAGAATCGAAACTGATTACATCATAGCAGAGAAGAAAGAAGAAACTTGGAGGTGGTGGCCACCTAGGGTGTGGGGGTGCCCCTTGTGGCTATTAATGGTGGGGTGGGTGCCCTTTTGCCGAAAAGAAGGAGGGTGGACACCCTTGGACAAAGGGACGGGGGCCTCCTTTTGTGTGATGAGCGCCCCAGGTAATAAAGTTGGCATGATTTTTAGTTGTTTGGTTTTGTGTAGTATTCTTAAAGCTAAATTATAATGGTTAAATAATGTAATAATTCTGTTAGAATTTAGTGTAATATAATTAATTAATTTACAATCTAAGTAGTAGTCTGATACAATAATCTAGAAGAAAATTGGATCAGTTGCATATGAAGATTTTGTGACAGCAGTATTTTAGCAAAATCATAAGATAGCAGTGCAAGTAGATTTTGATGACAGTATAATTGGTAGCAGAAAATTATAGTGTCGATATTTATAATTTTAATTTCAGTTTAGAAGAAATATCATGTGGATAATTATATCAGTAGGCGATAGCAGAATAGTAAAACCAATACTGAATTAGCCGAATCCGTAGAATTAAGCGATAAAATTAGTTGTCCGGAATCCGTTAAAAATTGTCGAGGTAGTTCGTATATGCTCGTAGGTAATTGTGATTGGTTTGTGTTGTGAATTATGCTGAATACGTTGCGTTGTTATTTTCTTAGTGAATTATTAGCGATGTGTATGTTGCTTTGTTTTATGCGAAGTTGCAGGATGTTTCAATGACGATGTTTACCTCTATTTATTGGTAAAGAAATTGGTGATATAGGCTTATGCTTGGCGAAATGGATTTGTTGTTTATGTTGTGTGATGAGAATTATCGAGTTGCATGCATTGCATATTTTAGCGACGACCTAGATTGATAACTGTGTTGAAGGCTTATTGATCAGAAAAATAGCAAGTGTACTATTTTTACCGATGTAGTAATAATGAGTTTTACCCCGAATATCGATCTCGAGGATTGCGTAAGAAATGCCGAGTTGAATAATTAAGTCAATTAAATAAAAACAATAAAGTTGGTGTTGGTTTTAGATTAACTTCTATAATGAAACAATTAACAGAAAGTAAAAGTTGACTTTTTCTAATGATGAATAATATGCTAGGGTAAGGTGTATAATTTTCCCTTATAACTATCTTGAGTCCTGATCTATTCAACAAGTTCATAATATCAATTACCAACACTTTAGGTTATTTTCCCCTAAGTCCTTAGTGGGAAAACCTTTGAACCTTCAATCCTAAATCTTAAGTCCTTAGAATTTTATGATGAAATCAAGCCATTGTTTTATCAAGGGTTAAATCTGGTAACTATAGGGTATCCCTAGTCCTAGGTGATATCTACTATAGTTTAATCGTACAAAAACCTTAACAACTGCGGTCCAGCTAATTGTTAACCATAAATCAATCCTAATTGGTCCGATCAGGAAAGCATAAAAACATTGCACAACTAAAAATGAATAATATAAACCATGAAATTGATCACTCAGAAATTCAAGTCATTACAGAGTCAAATCAGGGACACCCCCTAGTATTGGGGGTTTTAGCCTCTCATAATAGTCGAACAAATTAAAAATTGAATAAAGTTAGACATTACAATAGATATGAATTGATAGATTCTTCAGTTGCTTCCGCGCATGAAAGAGATATGAATTGAATTCTCCAGCTCTCTTCTCTCGTAATCTTTTGATATGAAAAGTCCTTTTCTAAAACTCAAAATTTAACTTAAATAGTCTACATATAAATCCCAACCAAGCAGAATGTCCTAAGTGCCCTTCAAAGTTCAGATTCACTTAAAAAACCTAAAATATAAAACCTTGTTTACGCTACCAACACGGGCCGTGTTGTGTAACACTGGCCGTGTTGGTCCCTGATTTTGAAGATTTTTTTTTGCTTCAAGCCTCCTGACACGGGTCGTGCCAGGCAGCACGGGCACCCGTGTCATCCTTCTGGTTTTTCTATGGGAGAAAATCTAACTCCTAAAATGGGCCGTGCTGTGAGACACGGGTCGTGTTGCTCCCTTTTTCTTCTACTTTTCCTTTTTTGGATCTTAAACTCTTCGTTCTTCTCCGCACAATGCCTTGGATCATTCACTTAACCTGAAATGTGTATGCTACCAACCACAAAGACATCAAAAACATCTAAAACAATAAAAACATCAACACTCAAAGAAATCAAATAAATACGAAAACATAAACACAAACACTCAAACATAACTAAATTGTTACCGAATTGACCAATTTATACCAAATGCATGACAGAAATCAAGTAGAAATGGTGATCAATCACAACCCCAAACTTATCTCACTGCTTGTCCTCAAGTGATGCAAGAGACAAAATAGAGGTCGCCCTGAATTCTCTTTTTCTGAATGTCACCGATGTTATTCGCAACGTGCTTATACCTTCTTGATATGGCTTCTGGCGCACCAAACTAGACTTCCTATCACACTTCCACATTAGAGTACCTTTTCACCTGCATGCTTTTTCACACTTCTCACCAAATCTCTCGGGGTTAAAGTGTTTCAGTCAAAAATCAAGATATGCAATATCAACTCTTAACTTTGAATCAATTCTACCTTCACTGCATAAACAAAATTCACACACCTTTTGAGGTCTTTTTTGGTTGTAACGGGGCTTAGGTACGGTAGGATAAACAAGGAAATGGATAAACAAATGATTTTGTCTCGTCTCTCGTGTTTTTCATCTTTGTGCTCGAATTGTTTCACATGGGGTTTATGCGACTTAGACTCATTAATCCACTCACTTTGACTTGTAGCGATTTCTTGTATTCGAGTCTCATCTATTTGGGCAAGTGCTTCTTTTTTTTTTCTTTTTCTTTCTTCATGACATTCACATGTCTTTTTTTTTCTTTTTCTTTTTTATTTGCACTTGCCCTTTTCTAAAGAACTATCCTAAACTTATATTTTGCACACATCAAGAAAAACAACAACAATCAAAGGTAGGGGGAGTGTTAAGGATATGGTTAAAACAAAAAGGTGGCTCAGGGGTTAACAGGATAATATTACATACGGACATGGAAAGGCTCGGGTAATAAAACAAACAAGTGCCTCGGTGTGTGTCCTATATTGTGTTAGATGAGGAGTGATAAAGTCATACGAATAAACTCTCATGATGAACTTGTTGTGTTTGGATCGATGTACCTCACAATGTTGGGTAAGCTTGCATACATGTTACGAACTACTCCTAGTGTCGGATGGTTTCTTTCTAGTTCACGTGCACCGTCCACCCTTCTCTCGATGCAACCCATTGCGTCCAACGCTACTTTAGGTATCAACTTCCGGTGCCTTGGGAAACAAGTTGAGGTTGCACCTTTCATCCACTCACCACTCTTCCCTCAGTTATCCGGTGTCCGCCAATCAATATGTAACAAATAGCATGAAAAAAAACTGAACTCAAAAGCATTATTCAAAAGCATAATTCAAAAGCACAATCAACTAACACAAAGAAAAAATAAAAACGAAAGACAAATTAAAAGAACCCCTCCTACACCTAAAATAAACATTGTCCGCAATGTTTTAGCCTAAATGTGGAAAGGACTCACAGAGGGTAAGGCAGCACCAACTGCTGCCTCCTAGCTTTTGCAAGTAAGACTCCCTTTTATTATCCGCAAATTAAACAAAACAAAATAGAAATTAAGTTATTAAAATCGTGGGTTGCCTCCCACGAAGCGCTTCGTTTAACATCGCATAGCTCGACGGGTTATCCCTATTATGGAGGGTACTTTCTCCTCCACACCTTGTTGTGTGTACTCTCCGCGCCCCAAAACTCATCTAGATCAATAGCACTAGCCACTACGTGATTCCTGTTATTTCCAACTTCCATCTTCTCACATTTGCATACCTGCTTCTTTCTCTTCTTGACAGCTTGAGTGATCTTGGGAGTTGTTATGGATGCAACTTGAGAGATTATGCCTATGACTTCTTTTGGGGGAGACTTTACCTTTGTTTTCTCTCCTTCTACTTTGATCATACCGACGGAATATTTATTCTTTCCACCTGCACCGTTCTTCTTGATTTCTAACACCTGCAAGGTTATCTCTTCATCAAAAAATTTTAATGCCAGATTACTTGTCTCGATGTCAAAATTGCACCGACTAGTCAGTAAGAATGGTCGACCAAGAATGATAGGAGTCTCTTCATCTTCAGGGATATCCATGATCTGGAAGTCAACTGGAAAGGCACAATTTTCAATTTCCACCAACACATCTTCAGCTGTCCCGGATGATTTCTTTATGGTGTGATCAATAAATTTTAATTTTGTTCCTCCCCCTCTTATCTTGTCAATACCGAGCTTCTTGAAGATTGATAATGGAAATAAACTCACACTAGATCTAGAATCAATTAGAACCCTTTTAAAAGTTCTACCTTTTTATGGTGCATGGGATTGCCACTGATCCAGGATCCTTCTGCTTGACATGTATTCTTCTGTCAGGCGTGACTGCACACAACTTCTCATCAACTTGTTCATCATCTGTTGGCCTCTTTTTTTACAGAACCTCCTTCATGAATTTTCGATAGAGAGGCATTTTCTCGAGTGCTTCAAAGAAAGGTATGTTGATCTTTAACGTTTTGAACAATTTGACAAATTTATCAAACTCTTTCTTTTTTGTGTCCTTCTTTTCAACTCTAGAGGAATATGACAGCCTGATCTTAGGTTTACTCTTTTTTTCAACTGGCTTCACAGGTAGTGCCACTTCTTCCTGCTTTTTCTTATTCTCTCTCACTTCTAAATCCACTTCTATAAGATCATCAACTTTTACCTCATCTTCTCTTTCTTTAGCAACTTTTTCACTCCTCGTTGTGACAACATTCACATTCTCATGGTTCTTCTGATTGCCTTGTGCTTGCATCGCTACTTGTTGTACAATTTGCCCCATTTGAACCTCCAGATTTTTAATTGCAGCTGTCGTGTTCCTATGATTTCTTCGTGTTTCTTCTTGGAATTGGGAAGTGTGGGAAGCCATCTTTTCAATGGCCACCTCCAATTCTGCCTTCTGAGGCGCTTGTTGTTGCTGATCTTTCCAGGAAAAATTTGGATGATTCTTCCACCCAGGATTATAGGTGTTAGAATATGGATTATTCTGCTTCAAGAATTTTATCTCCTGAATTTGTTTTGGAGTTGCAAGACATTGCACAGTCATGTGTGGTCCACTACAAATGTAACAAACCACATTTTTAACCTGTGCTACCTGTTGATTTCCCACGCTCATAGCTTTGAGATTTTTCTCCACTTCTGCAGCAATTGCCTCTTCAATTTTTAGTTGCCTGTTTACTTCCAACTTCAAATCAATCACTCCCACTGGTTTACTTGTAACCCTATCATACATTTCCAGATGCTCATTTGCAGCAATGGCTTCAATGATCTTCTTAATACCATTAGCTGTTGTAAAGTTGGATGAACCACCAACAGCTATGTCAATAAGTTGCTTTGTCTTCATTCTAAGGCCATTCACAAACACCTGCATTTGTTCAGTTTGATCCATGTTGTGAGTGGGACAAGATACCAACAATCTCTTGAACCTCTTATAGGCATCACCAAGTGACTCTCCTTCTTTCTGCTTAAAATTCACAATTTCATATCTCTTGCGAATATAAACAGAAGCAGGGAAGTACTCATCAAGAAAAAATTTATCCATCTCTTCCCAAGTAGAAATACTACCAGCAGGTAGTGAGTAAAACAACTCTTCAGTATCTTCAGACAGGGTAAACGGAAACATTCTCATTTTCTTTGCTTCATCTGTATGCCCGTCAATCTTCAATGTGGTACTCATGGTCAAAAACCTCTGCAAGTGTTTGTTGGCATCTTCATTGACCTTTCCGATGAAAGATCTTCTCTCAAGTTGAGTGATTGTGCTCGGATGTAGTTGAAAATTGAGCATATTCACCGGATGGTTTACATATGTCAACCTGCGACCCGATACATTTTCCCACCATAATCCCCAAGAAGTCTCTCTGGTGGGTTTTTAGCCATGATCTCTTCCTCTTTTGACTCTAACTTCGTATGAACTGAATGTTCTTCGTCAGAAGCCAGACTGACTAATCGAGCTTGCCTACGCCTTGCGTGAAAAGTCCTTTCAATTTCTGCATCAAAAATAAATATAGCTAAGGGCTTTCCTCGCATACAGATATTAGACACAAATCAGAAAGAATAAACCAAAAATAATAGAAAACAAAAATTTTAGTTGCAAAGCAACAAAATTTCAATTGAATTAAAATCAACTTGATCAGAAAAATAGCAAGTGCACTATTTTTACCGATGTAGTAAAATGGGTTTTACCCCGAATATCGATCTCGAGGACTACGTAAGAAATACCGAGTTGAATAATTACGTCAATTGAACAAAAATAATAAAATTGGTGTTGGTTTGAGATTAACTTCTATATTGAAACAATTAACAGAAAGTAAAAGTTGATTTTTTCTCTTGATGAATAATATGCTAGGGTAAGGTGTATAATTTGCCCTTATAACTACCTTGACTCCTGATCTATTCAACAAGTTCATAATATCAATTACCATCCCTTTAGGTTATTTTCCCCTAAGTCCTTAGTGGGAAAACCTTTGAACCTTCAATCCTAAATCCTAAGTCCTTAGAATTTTATGATGAAATCAAGCCTTTGTTTTATCAAGGGTTAAATCTGGTAACTGTAGGGTATCCCTAGTTCTAGGTGATATCTACTATAGTCGAATCGTACAAAAACCTTAACAACTGCGATCCAGCTAATTGTTAACCGTAAATCAATCCTAATTGGTCTGATAAGGAAAACATAAAAATATTGCACAATTAAATTGAATAATATAAACCATGAAATTGATCACTCAGGAATTCAAGTAATTACAGAATCAAATCAGGGACACCCCCTAGCATTGGGGGTTTTAGCCTCTCATAATAGTCGAATAAATTACAATTGAATAAAGTTAGACATTACAATAGATATGGATTGGTAGATTCTTCAATTGCTTCCGCGCATGAAAGAGTGTTCTTCTCCAATTCTTCTTGAATGCTCCAACTCTCTTCTCTCGTAATCTTTTGATATCAAAAGTCCTTTTTTAAAAATCAAAAACTAACTTAAATAGTCTACATACAAATCCCAGCCAAGCAGAATGTCCAAAGTGCCCTTCAAAGTTCAGATTCACTTAAAAAACCTAAAATATAAAACTTTGTCCGCGCTACCAACACGGGTTGTGTTGTGCAACACTAGCCATGTTGGTCCCTGATTTTGAAGATTTTATTTTTGCTTAAGGCCTCCTGACACGGCCGTGCCAGGCAGCACGGGCACCCGTGTCAGCCCTCTGGTTCTACTATGGGAGAAAATCCAACTCCTGACACGGGCCGTGTTGTGAGACACGGGCCGTGTTGCTCCCTTTTTCTTCTACTCTTCCTTTTTTGGATCTTGAACTCTTCATTTTTCTCCGCACAATGCCTTGGATCATTCACTTAACCTGAAATATGTATGCTCCCAACCACAAAGACATCAAAAATATCTAAAACAATAAAAACATCAATACTCAAAGAAATCAAATAAATACGGAAACACAAACACTCAAACATAACTAAATTGTTACCGAATTGACCAATTTATACCGAATACATGATGGAAACCAAGTAGAAATGGTGACCAATCACTTATGCCTTTTTTTATGCCTCTATTAATTGGAAATTGGCGACGGGGTCTGAAGCCCTGATTGGTACCACATGGATATGCAATATTGAGTCTCATTTGAGTTGGCATAAATATGATTGTTGAGAGATGAAGTGATTTGTGATGATGTTAACTATGAAGTGACTTGTGATATTGTTAACTGCGAAGTGATATTTTTTATGATTTAATCCTAACATATTATTTATCATACACTTGTTTATATTGGTAGATATTTCACCCCTTATGTTGTGATGTTGCCTCTACGTGGGTAACGTGCAGGTAATGAAGAGTGAAGATTTAGTTGCTGGTAGTCTAAGTCGGTTTAGTTGCTCTGATACGTAACACTCAGGGGGGGTGAACACTTGATGTTATTTATTAATTCTTGTTATTACTTTAGGTTGTTGACCTTTAAGTTGAATTTAAGAAGTACCATGTTGTTGTGGAAGATGTTTCTTTTGAGAAGTTTATGTTGTTTTAAGTTGTTTTTATGTTGAGCAAGATGCTATGATTATTTTGGAGTTTATGTTAAGAATCCTCTGTGTTGTTTTTAAAGAAATAAAGTCGGTTTGTGTTTTGAGAATAAATAGGTTGTTATCAGTTCATCCAAATGTGATGTGTTATGTATATATGTGTTAAAAGTGACTGTTACGTTATTGTTTTAAATTGAAAATGTAACATCCTATTGGCGTGTTGAAATTTTGAAACTCTTATTTTATTTATAATTGTCGGGTAGAAATGGGGTGTTACATGTGGAGTACTTTTCAGTGATACTCTACTAAGGGTCCAATTGAAGTGGATGTGAAGCTTCAAAGATCAAGATAAGATGTTATCTAAACTTTCCAATGTCCCTAGCTATCCATTTATAACAATATGTAATGCTAATAACTCAATATGAACTCGATATTCCCATTTAAACATAAGAGCAACATAACAACCACCCCGAAACATTTAATCAAATACCTAGCGTGCATGCTAGAACACAAACAACACAAGGCGTATAACCTCAAAGGTTCAATTCATATTTCGCAAGTGCGGATTAAAGAAACTCCTGCGTTATAGAAGTTTACGATTTATAATTCAAAAATGTGAAGAACTCTGCGATTTATAAGTCTTTGATGCTTATCTTTTTACTATATTGCACGAGAGATCAAATAAGGCATTATGATATTTTCATTGGGATAAAAACAAGGGAGATGAGATGCGTTGGATATATTCGCCTCTAATGTGGATCGATCCGAGAATTGAAGATCATCCTCCCACCGCTATGAGATTCAACATCATTGTTTTGTTCATGATCCTCCCTAAAGATAGGTACATATTCAAATAAATTTATCAATTACAAATCATTATTAGTTTATAGGTCATTCACGATAATTATAACTGTTATTATTGTGAACAAAACATAGCTAAGCACGGTTGATCCACATAATATGTAAAATGACTTATCTTTTGATGATGATGGCAATACAGTGGTAGCTAGGACATTAAGTCAGATATCCCACCGTCCAACCCTGCATGCCGATAACTTGGCCCCATGCTGAATTGTAGGCATAATATTGGAAGAGGCTTGTGGCCTCTACTTTCAATTGACCGTGATGGGTCAAGGATAGGATCCACAACTCCATTGTAATAAAAGTTGAATGTACCAACATTGAGACCAAGGATAATGTTGTTATGGTCAGACCCTGGCTTCAACGTGAATTGCCTAGGAAAAAGGTGATTCTTTGAAAACGATTTGTGTGGTCCATGAAAGTTTTACTGGAACCCCACGCTGGGCAACAAATGTTCTTGCGTAAAAACACTAAACAAGTGACTTTCTTGTAGAAATAAGGAATGCCGCAACAAGAGTAAATTTCTGTATAATTTTGAGGGATTTGGGTGCTACGATGAATGTTCGTATTGACCAAAGATGAATGTCTTGCTTATCCCTCTAACGAGAGTCCCTTTATACAGTATAGTCCTTGGTTATTTAAGTTATCTTGTAACGTTCGTAACCCCAAATCAATGACTTGTAACATTTGTCTTATCATTAGGTCATAGTTAGACCTCTTACTCTCCTTGGGTTTGACTTCCTACAAATTGGCTCTATTATGCGGAGCTCATGCTCGATAACTTATTCAGTGTTAGTTCTGGGTCACACTCCGGCTCATCCTCAACTGCTTAGCCCATATTCCAACTTCATATCCGACAAAGACCTGGCCAAATAATCGCATTCGATCTGTAGGAGTGATCTTCTATATTAGTGTTCTTTATCCGAGTTCAAACCTTGACATTGATAAAACTTCAAAAACAAATTTGGTTTGAATAGATATTTTTAATTATTTTTAGGTATTTCATCTTATTGAAAAATTTTTAATATCAAAATTTATAAAAAAAAAAAAATCACTTAATTTTGGAGCTATTTCAAATAGTTTTTAAAAAAATCATTTTTGAAATACAACTTTTAAAAAAAAATTAATTTTAATATTGATATATATATATATATATATATATATATATATATATATATATATATATATATATATATATATATATATATATATATATATATATATATATATATATATGTTTATGTTATAGGATATCAAAATTAGTGTTTCAATTAAAAAAAACGAATATAATAAAATTTATAATATTTTAAAAAATAATTTTGTTAAATCTATTTTGTTAAATTTATTTTCAATTTATTTTTTAATTTTTTAAAGTTGAAACAAACTATCCATAAATCAATTATTTTACAGTAATTTACTTTAGGAATATCACATCTCATTGTGTTATGGATTAACTTTAAAAAGCGTCGGACCCATTTCAAATTTATCTTAAAACACCACTATCAATTGACATAAAGCCGCAGCAAAACACTGATTTAAAGTTTTTGATGCTAAACATTGACGCGCATTATCACATTAAAAGCCAATCACGTACTAATCATATAATGGTATCATGAGGTACTAACTAGCTATTGATATTTCTTTGAAGCCATGTCTTAATCCTTCTGACCTTGAAATTTAAAGAGATACATTTACACATTTCATGAATTTTGTCATGTCACGAAGCATTGGCAACATTAATATGTCCGTCTTAGAATTGATGTCCATGCAATCATGTGTCGTTGTTAATTGTTATTCTTTATTGTTGTCGTGAATATGATGACAAGCACATCCATAACATTGGAGAATTTTCTGACCATGCGAAGTGATTCACCTTTTTCATTTAGTTCTCAATGATTGTTAATGTACAGTGCAAGAAATACTTTGTTTTCTCATGAATTTGGAAACTTATCGTAAAAGACAAATTTCCTGCAAACTTTCCATTTAATGACATTTGTCCTCAACTAAAGCTTTGTAATTAATTATTTCAGTGAAAAGAAAAGATCCTTAAGTAAATATGTAGGTAAATCCACAGAAACTAACCAACCTCGTGTACGTATCAAAATAAGTCATCAACTAAGCCAGCAAGTAAACACGCAGAAGAAATAAGGATCTGCGGGTAAATCTGAAGCAAATAGTTTTCTAAAATTAAAAATAATAATAAAGGTTTAGCATACTTTCAAATTTAAGCTAAACTTTTAAGCTACATCATCTCAGTTCCCATGCGAGATCCTAGAATTCAGTTGTATAGAATCTATCTCTGATCATAAAGATCGTTTTGTTGGGGAGATGAGAAGATGGGAGGATCAATTGTGGCTTTGGGATCTTAAGTGGAAAAGGGCTCATATCTTTGAGCATGAGCTCTAATATTGTTTTAGGTCATTGTTTGGGAGTTTGGAGAGAAAAAGAGGGGAGGACTTTCAAAAATAAGAAGGATTGGGTGAAAGTAGTAGAAAGATTTTGCTTATGAGAGTTTTGGAGGGTTTGTTTTTGTTTATAACACCAAAAACCTCCTAATTTAGAGAAACTCAAAATTTGTGTTGGAGGAGGGTTTTGGAGGGTTTAATCAATTTGTTCAAATATAATATTTGTTGTTATAATATTTTAAAAACTAAAATTACATTAATGATAAACATTATTTTATCATTCTAAACAAAATCTTTTTTTCGAAAAATGTTAAAAACTTCTTTATATTTTTAAAAAAAAATATTTTTGGAAGCCCTCTCTTCCCCTCCCCTCCAAACTCCCAAACACAGCCTTAGTGATTAGGGACTTCATTTCTCTTGTAAGTTCCTGATTTTGATGGATTGACTTAATTTTAATAAAACAAATAATAGCAACAACAATAAATTATCACTACAACATTTCTGCTCTCCAGCAACAATTGAAAAATGTTGCCAGATCTCTAAAAATCGTTGCCTAAAAGAATAGGGGACGTTTTCAAGGCGTCTCCTGTGCGAGCGTTGCCTATAATATAAGGCGACGATTATTCATGATCTTTGGGCACGATATTTAAAAACGTCGCCTAAACTAAAGGAATAGGGGACGATGATTTTAAGGCACTAAGGCGACGCTTTTTAGGGGTTGCTATATTCTGCTACAATTAACAATTGTTGCCTTTAATCTCAATCAGGAGGATCATTTATAAAGTGTTGCCATAGCTTATAGGCTGTTTTTTATATTGTCCCCATAAAATATACAAAATTGCAATTATTTTCTGAATAATATAGTCAATCACTACTAGAAAAATCGGAATTTCCTGCGGATTTGAATTTAAAAAAGACAGATTCATAGAACAAATATTTTTAAACTACAAAAAATAAAATATAAATTCATAGAACAAATATTTTTAAACTACAAAAAATAACATCTTTCTGTATCAGTAACAAAGCACCCATATATAAATTAGCATTAAATTATATTTTGTAACCTTGCAAGAAGCCACTATATACCCAATTAATCACAAGCATTAATTAACCTTATTGAATAATAGGCACTATACGGGAAGAGTAATGAAACTGTTGCAAAATGGTTTCCTACTTGATTACATGATGAACTTTGACATTATATTATTTACACGAATTTGGCTCTTAAATCTGTAGAACCTTTAACATAGAAGCTTTTGCACCACCTGAAAAAGATGCGAAGACAATGGGACAAGGCCTAATTTTCAGAACCTGCAGAATGAACAAACAGCAGTATTTGTAAGCTTGTTCATATGGGTAACTTTTTTTAATTAAAATAATAAATTTACAAATTCAATAGCAGTTTAAATTTTAACAGTCAGATTATTTCATAATAGAGTTTAAGATGCCAAGGAAACTTTAGGAGGGAGATAAAATATAGCTATATATAGTAGCTGTGCAGAACGAATTGCCCAAACTGACTTGTAACTGAAATACATAAATAAGCAACAAAATGTGCTTAATCAACACACTTTGTTATGTACAAAAGCAACCAGTAAATATATAATAACTTAGCCTAGCTGTACTAACTATACTCTAATACTTCATTTTTCAGATTACTTTAGACATGTTCTAATCAATGTGACGAAACAAGAATAGATGTTACATATATGCTTCTTATCTTATCCAGACTCATTTTGAGTAAAATCTTAAAACATTATCATAGACCACTTAAGTGTGCAAGGAAAATAAATTTTTTTAGCTGGCTGGAATTCATTGCTGACTAACCTACAAAAATGGACAAACTACAGTAAAACTTACCTCAACGAGTTCATTTAGAATATCAACAGCAAGATTTGTGGCTTTATCAGGGAAGAACCTGCACATAATATAAATGTTGTAATCATTTCATGGCCTATGGGGATGAATAGCCAGACGGCTTGTTGGGTCATATGACTAACTTGTATTAAAACATACCTTAAAGGCAACAAGTCCATAAAAGCTTACTACAGCAGTTGGAAATTCTCTACTCCATACATAAAGGAGCATAAAAACAAGCGATGCTGCCAAAATGGGGACCAAAGCAAAGGGATTGTAGACAAAACCTAAATTGCAAAGAAAAACATATTATGCATGTTAAATTTAGCATATTATGATTTGTGTAAAACATATTATGCATGATATAGATTTTACGTCGTGATTCTTGACTAGTGTTAACGATATATGTCCCTTAATTTAACATGTTAAATTTTTATTAGAGAGAACTTGACCCATTATTAATTACTATGCTTCGCGTATCATTAGTAAATGTAAGAGAATCCACACAAATCAATAATTGCCACTAATAAATGTATAATTGGAAAACAGGGCAGGAAGCATACCAACTGACAGTACTCTAACAGAGGCACCAGAACTATCCTGTATGGATCTGATTAGCGACCCCTTGCTTTCCAATCAAATTGATAGCCTGTGTTGATGCCACCAATAATCGAATGGAACAAGCTGGTAGATAGTGTTGTAAGCCATAATAGATAAGAGATACTGCAGTAAAGAATATCGAATCAAGTCAATTCAAATAAAACTAGTACATTACTCATTGTGTACATAAGACAATCAAATCAGTTTGGACATTTCATCAAGTATGTGGGGCACAAGCACAAATATCATGCACGGATACATTCACAGAGACACAAATACAGAGAAAGCCATCGAGCTATCAAGCTACAAAAACCCAAGTTACTCATCATTTTCCCTACACCCACAAACCTTTAAGAATCGGAGAAAGAGGAAGAAGAAAAGATAAATCGCAAAGTTCCGAATAAGAGAAAGGAGAAGATGGAACAATCTCACCATGAAAAACTCTGGTTTCGCCTCGGAAAGTCCGATTTCACCGTCTCAGAGCCAAGATCATCACCATCGTCGCCGATTTCACCATCGGGACACTTAGGGTTTCGCAAACCCCCTTTTAGATTTGTGATAATGTTGGTTTTCTGCAAAAAAAAAGCACCAGAATTATTATCAGAAGAAGAATACAAAGAGATCGTTGTAAGAAAAGCGAAGATAAGAGCCAAATTGACCGTCGTCGCCGCGGGCCGCCGTCATCGCCGCCACAGGCGATTTCTGGAAATGGTTCCGGCGAGGAGCTTCATTCAGAGGAAGAAGAGAAAAGCCAGAGGACAAGGCAAGGAGAGAGAGAAATATAGTTTGTGTGATCTGAATTTTTTTTAATTAACTTGTTTTAATTTGATTTCTTGTTAAAAATTAAGATTGAAATTAATATTAAAAACTAATTTAAAAAAACTATAAAAATATTGAAATAAATAAAAAAAAATAAGAATTAAAAATTTCAGTTAAAATTTTATAGATATATGTAATTATTATAAATATAAAATTATGTATTTAATTAAATTAAAAAAATCGTACATTTTACACTATCAATATATTTTTATTAAATTCGTAAAATTAATATATTAAAATTGTCTTTAAAATATAAAGATTGACTATATATGAAATAGTATATGTGTTCAATTATTCACTGAACCACAAATGAAACCAATTCAAACAAAACAATAATTATTTTTAAAAAAGTATTTAAATTTGTTAAATATTTTTGAGAAAAACATTTTATTTTAATTACATATATATATATATATATATATATATATATATATATATATATATATATATATATATATATAAAAATTTAAATATCTTTAATTTAGTCAAAATTAAAATATTTAGAAAAAATATAATCTACAGCAAAATCACGGTGGAATGGGTACTAGACGCGCGTTTGGAAAATATTTGTTTTTTAGGGTATAAATTTGGAGGGAAGATCGCCCCCAAAAATTTGATGTTGCTAAACTTTTATGCAACATTGAAGAAATGTAATTTTTTAATAGAATTAATGTAACAATCTATAAACGTCCCTAAAAGTATCTAAGGGGACAATTATCAAACGTTGCTAAAGAAAATGAATAATGACGCTCAAAAATCGTCTCCAAAAAGTAGTTAAGGGGACATTTAACGTTTGTTGCAAAATAAAAAAAGAGTGACGCTCCAAAAACGTCTCCAAAAATATTTTAGGCAACGTTTACCAAGGGTTGCAAATATATATTTGGCAACAACCATAAATCGTCGCCTATATGAATTTTAGGCAACAATTTTTACATGTTACCTAAACAAGTGTTGCCAAAGACAACATTTGTTGTAGTGATATACAATAGGATATATGCAGCAAAAGTCCTATTGCAATGCCTAAACATGTTGTGTTGAAGTTTTTCAACATCTGGAACAACATGTCAAATGAGATATCGAGACATTAGACATCACGCTACTGAACTGTCAAAGTTTGTTATAGTTCTGTTTCAATTGTGCAGAATATTCAGGAAATATTATACATCATATGTAGCGTGTTTATGAAGGCATTTGTGGAGGTCCAAAAGCTAAGGAGAAAATCAGCAAGGACCTTGAGTGTAGTAGAAGTTATCTGCTTGTTTATTTTCGGCAAAAAGTTTATTCTGCGATTTATTCTGACTTCAAGTGTTATTTGAAAACTCAAATCAGTTGGGTAATAGGTTATAAATAAGCAGTTGTAATCTAGTTTTAGTAAGCTAGCCGGTTTTAGAAAGATGTAGTCTTTAGAGTTAATCATGTAAGTGAACCACCCAAATTGTGGGATGGTCACTGATTTATACTTTGAAGCCTGTAGGCAAGAGGATTATTTTACGTACTCAGAAGCTATGAAGCAATGAGTGCAATTGTATCCTTGGAAGAAGCTGTGAAACAACTCCAAGTTTGTTTGAGTCACAAGTTTGACTGTTTTGTGTTTGAAGTGATGTTCTCCAAACTGGTTTTGTATGTTGCAGGGGTTTGCAGCAGGTTTAGGTACCACTAGGAATGAGTGGAGGTTCTCTTATTTTAGATGGATTTTCTAAGATAATGGTTTCATTGGGTAGTGATTAGGTAGTCGGAGGTTGTTGCATGTAAATCAGAGGTTGTTTACATAAAATAATACTACTTATATTGGAGTCTTCTTCCTGGCTTGGTAGCCCCCAGATGTAGGTTGGGTTGAACCGAACTGGGTTAACAATTCGCTGTGTTTTTATTATTTTCCTGCACTGTTATTTTTAATTCTACCTTATATGTTTTATAATCTTAGATCAGATGTCAAGATATCCTCATGTGACATATGAGTCTGTTGTTACACCAGAATTTCACCTCCATCTCAACCCAATAAATGGTGGTTGTGGTTTTCCAAAGATAGTTTCTATTACATGTTCTCTATGTAATCTTTCTTTTTAACTTAGAAGTTCCCTTTAGATCGTTAGATCCTGCTTGTGGAGTTGGTTCTCGCTAACATCTCAAGATGTAAGGCACCCTCTAAAGATATTGTTTTCTCCTAGCTCTCTCAATATTGTATTCCTACCAAAGATAACACTTTTTAGAATTGGGGGGGTGTCACTCTAGGATCAGGGGGTATTTATTGAGGCAGTAGTGAATATTCCGTATAGCTAGGTACTTGCTTTGGAGTGTAATTTGATTTAGAGACTCTTTGCCCATTTTTTAGATGTTCATTGCTTGTTATTATTTCTCTAAGATTAGGGGGTTTGTGTCTTTTGTACTTATGTGTTGTTGTTTCATTCACTTTGGGCCTAAGCTTTTAGCAATTATGTGTGAAGGGACATTGGTCCTTTTAGATATAACATGTTACACCCGAGACCGACGATATTGAGGAGTGGTCATCATTGTACGAAGCATTACAATGTGTGGCTCGTGGTAGCTCTTAGGCAAAAATTAAATTCACATCGCAATGAGAGGGATCTTTAGGTTCTGTAGATAAGGGATAACATGGTTTAAGGAAGACTTTTAAGAATTAATTAGTACTACATATACCAATTAGATACATCTTTTTGGTAGCCTTACAAGTTAGAACTCCATGGGCAAGCATACTTTGGAATAGTATTTGGATGGGTGAACTTTTAGGAAATTTCTCGAAAATCATGTGAGTGAGGACAAAACATTCTAAAAAGACATGTTTGAGTTTGGGGGATAAGTTAGTAATCATGAAAGCATTCTGGTGGTATTAGAACATACCTCTCCCAATATGTGTGGTTCAGAGACAAGTCAAGCAGAAGTTGGTGGACATGTAATACCCGAGGCGATGAGGCATAGAGTGTAACACCCCTTCTAAAATACCCCGTGAATTAATAATTAAATCAGAGTTAACATAAACGAAAGGGCATTACAATTTGTTAAAACAGAAAATCTCATCAACATGTCATGCTTTTACTGAAGAGCTTTATTAAATAATTCAAAAACCAATCATATGTTCTACACAGCTGAAAATAGCATCAACACCAGGATAAATTTAATTCATAATTATTCCAACATAAACCAAAGAAACGAGTTCAAAATGATAATTCCAAAACAATCGTACCCCAGTGTTACAACTACCAGAACTTGACACTGACTCGCAGATAAACTAAAGAGCACAACTCAAGTTATCCTCACCTGCTCCTAAGCGGCTAACACTTCAATCTGAAATCATCAAAGTAAGGGTGAGATTTCATCAACAATTAAAATGCATTATACGTTTCTAAAATAATAAAATAGTCAATAGATTATTTCACCCTCATTAGCATAATCAGATTACAGTACACGATTACAATTCACACAGATCAATATGTACAATAACAACAACAATGAAATTATAAAACTAGAAATCATCCTATCATGTTATAAATCCATATGCAATGCAGACTCTATGCATGTGGTACCAAACATGAACTAAATTCACACTGTTCACACCGGAAGATTAAATCAATACACCATTGGGACACGAATCTAGCCTCACTACCACTAAACCACTGGGTACGGGTATTGGCTCTACAGGTCCAATTCCACACAATGGAAATTAACCACCACCAGAATGCATATGCATGCACAACATACAGCATGCAACATTCAAATTAGGAATATGATATCACCACACCATTCCATACCAGCCAACACCAACAAACAGTACATGATAACAGCATATACAACGTCAATCACATCACATGATATTAACATTTATCAAGTAGTTACAACATCAACGACGAACAACCATGAATAACAACGAATCCCTCATACGGAAAGTCATATTAATCCAACAAGATTCAATTACTAGGTTTTAAAAATGTTTTTATAGGAAAGTACATGCTTCCAGCTTCCCAACGGTTCCAACTACGACTAAATCGGAGTTACGGTTGCAAAGATATGACCAAAACAGTTTTTCAAAAGTATTTGTTCAATTCTATCCATCTTGGGTTGATACATAAGCTCATGTGTCAATACAAAACCAGCTTAATACACAAGATGAGTCGACTCACGTTACGCAAAATCCATTTTTGTTTTCTTGTATGATTCGATCCATGCTTCTCTTGTGCCGATACAAAAGCATCTTGTGTCGACCCATAACTCTCTTATGTCGATACATAACTCCCAAAAATTCCCCATGAGTCGATACAAGGCTGTATGTCGACTCAAGCAGTTTTCCAGCCCCTGTTTTCTTAAATTAACACAGCTTGTATCGACACATAACCTCTTGGGTCGACTCATGCTGCGTTTTTTTCCACCAAATACCTGGTTTTTCCACTGTTATGCAGTTCTAATTGATACCATTCACCACCAACAATCACAGTATAACAGAAACAGTAAATATTATGTAATTTCACATCTAATTAGCAATAGAATTACACTTCCTAATTAATCCACAAATCAACCTACGCATAGTAACCGTTCCAATGAATTCCAATTGGGGTTTTTACGTCGGATCATATCATTAGGGCATAACCTAGAAAATTCTAATTCGAGATTCCAAACGTATTATTCCATCCTATTGATTATCAAAAACCTATAAGGCATATTAACCAGACAAAATCACCTCTTACCTTGCGATGATCCTTCGAATTCCGACACCTTTGGCTTTTTCTCCTTCTTTCTCCTCTTCTCAATGTACGTAGAGTAAATATTCAAATTCCTTCTCTTTTCCCTTTTCCTTTATTTATTCCTTTTTATTATTCCAAATAATAGAAATAAAATAATTAGAATAATTAGAGTGTTTTAATCCACACACCCTCCACTTCAACTTCACACTCCAACACTTCCTTTTATTTAATTAATTAATTAAATCCAATAATTCAAAAATACCAATAATTAAAATTTTAATTAAATTAATAATCAAACATTCTAATTATTTAATAATTGAATTATTTGGGGAGTCACAACTCTCCCCTACTAAAAAGAGTTTTCTTCCTCGAAAACATACCTTAGACGAAAAGTTCGGGATACTTTCATCTGGCTCTCCAGCTCCCAAGTAACCTTTCCACCTGCTGGTCCTCCCCAAGCTACTTTCACCAGAGCTATCTCTTTACCACGCAACTGCTTCAACTTCCGATCCTCAATTCTCGCAGACAATGCTTCAACAGTCAAATTATCTCGCACTTGTATATCATCTACCTGAATCTCATGAGACGGATCAGCAATGTACTTCCGCAACTGAGATACATGGAAAACATCATGCAAATTTGCAAGCGACGACGGTAAAGCAATCTAATAAGCAACGTTTCCAACCTTCTTCGTAATCTGAAAAGGACCAATAAAGCGCGGAGTTAATTTCTTTGACTTCAAAGCTCGACCAATACCAGTCATCGGAGTAACTCGCATAAACACATGATCTCCTTCACTAAACTCGAGATCCTTCCTCCTCTTATCATGATAACTCTTCTAACGACTCTGAGAAGCTCTCATCTTCTCCTGAATGATTTTAATCTTTTCCGAAGTCTGTTGGACATTTTCCGATCCAATTAAAGCACTTTCTCCAGATTCGTACCAACATAATGGTGTCCGACACCTCCTACCATACAATGCCTCAAATAGAGCCATACCAATACTCGAATGAAAGCCATTGTTGTAGGTAAACTCAATCAATGGTAAGTAACTATCCCAAGCTCCACCTTTTTCCAACACACAAGCTCGCAACAAATCCTCTAACGACTGAATCATTCTCTCCGTCTGATATCTGTCTGTGGATGATAAGCAGAACTCAACCACAACTTAGTGCCCAAAGCTTCTTGCAACCCCGTCTAGAACTTAGACGTAAACCTCGGATCTCTATCCGACACAATACTAGAAGGAATACCGTGCAAACTCACGACCTTCTCAACATACAATTCTGTCAACCTCTCCATAGAATAATCCATTCTCATCGAAATAAAATGAGCAGACTTCGTCAGCAGATCAGCAATAAACCAGATAGAATCACAATTCTTCGCTGTCCTCGGTAAACCAGACACAAAATCCATAGAAATTCCATCCATTTCCAATCCGGTACAAACAACGGTTCCATCAGCCGTGACGGTTTCTGATGTTCAATTTTCAACTTCTGACAAATCAAACAAGCATAAACAAACTCAGCAATTTCCTTTTTCATTCCAGGCCACAAAAATAGCTTTTTCAAGTCATGATACATCTTAGTAGCACCGGGATGAATACTCAATCCACTACGATGTCCTTCTTCCAAAATACTCTTCCTAAGTTCTGAAATATCCGAAACACACACCCTATCACCAAATCTCATAACACCATTCTCGTCAATTCGGAATTCACCTCCTTGACCTTGGTAGATCAATGTCAATTTATCAACCAAACTGACATCAGATTTCTGTCCAATTCGAATTTGCTCAAGAATACCACTAGTCAACTTCAACATTCCAAATTTAACACTATCAGAATTAGTCTCACATACCAAAATCAAATCTCTGAATTGTTCAACTAAATCCAATTCACGCACCATCAACATAGACATATGCAACGACTTCCTACTCAAGTCATCTGCAACAACGTTTGCCTTACCAGGATGGTAATTCAAACCAAAATCATAATCTTTCAGTAATTCTAACCACCTTCTCTGCCTCATGTTTAGCTCTTTCTGATCGAAGAGATACTTCAGACTCTTATGATCGCTGAATACCTCAAATCGAGATCCATACAAATAATGTCTCCATAATTTCAAACAAACACTACAGCTGCCAACTTCAAATCATGAGTCGGATAATTCCTTTCATGAACCTTCAATTGTCTCGAAGCATAAGCCACTACTTGCATCAAAACACCGCCTAAATCCATCAATGAACCATCACAGTACACAACAAAAGATTCCGCCGGATTCAGCAAAATCAAAATCGGAAGCACTAGTCAACCTCTTCTTCAACTCTTGGAATCCTTTCTCACACTCAGAATCCCAAACAAACATTTGACCCTTTCTCATCAACTTAGTCAACGGCAAAGCTAACTTCGAAAATCCTTCAATAAACTTTCTGTAGTAACCTGCAAGACCAAGAAAACTACGGATTTCAGAAGCATTCTTCGGTGCTTCCCACTGAGATACCGCTTCTACCTTCATCAACAGCAATGCCATTCTTGGAAATCACATGACCAAGAAAGCTTACTTTGCTCAACCAGAATTCACACTTGGACAACTTCGCATAAAGCTTCTTCTCTTTCAACAACTCCAACAAAACTCTAAGGTGTTCTGCATGTTCTTCCTCATTCTTCGAATAGATCAGGATGTCATTAATGAAGACTACCACAAACTTATCAAGATACAGATGAAATATCATGTTCATATACTCCATGAAAACACCAGGTGCATTAGTAACTCCAAATGGCATAACACAATACTCATGATGTCCATACCTCGTTCTAAATGCAATTTTCTGAATATCTTCCGTCTTCACGAATCGATGGTTGATCCTCAAATCAATCATAAATTCTTGATTGATGGATAACAATTCTTTACAGTGATCAACTGGTCAACACGGCCTCTTCTTAAACACGGGCACTAAGAAACACTAGGAGAATAAACTTCTTCTCAAGTAATTTTTCTAATGCTTTTCATTCGGATACGGATAAGGCGCCATCGACACACTAGTTCCGGAATCAAATCTATAGCAAATTCCACTTCCTCTCGGTGGCAATTCACTAACATCTTCACTACGGATATTCATTCACCATTCACTACTCCTAGTCTTTTCTTCCGCTTGTCGAATACAACATAAACAACACCATCATTAACGCGCTTCATTGCGCTAACATAGTCACATCTTTAACACTATCTTCTTCAGGAAATATAACCGTCTTCGCAAAATAGTTAATATGAACTTAGTTGAATTCCAACCAGTTCATTCCAAGAATGATATCAAGTTGTTTTAACGGTAGGCACACTAAATCTATACCGAAACCTCTACCAAAAATCACAATAGGACAATTCCTACAAACAAATGAAGTAGTCGTTGAACCCGATGCAGGAGTGTCAATAACCATACTTCCATCCATATTAGGTATATCCAATTTCAATCTTTTAGCACAATCCAAATCAATAAAAGAATGTGTTGCTCCAGTATCAATAATCGCAATCAAAGGTATGCCATTAATAAAACATGTACCTTTGATCAACCGATCATCTAGCTTAGTCTCTGATCCAGACAAAGCGAACACTTTACCACCAGCATGTTCCTTCTTAGGTTTAGTACACTGCGGACGAGTATGACCCTCCTCACCACAGTTGTAACAAGTTACCTTACTTGCTCTGCAATCACTAGCTACATGACCAGGTTTCCCATAGTTTTAGCACTTCTTTGCATCATTCTTGCATTCATTAGCTCGATGTCCCATTTCACCACACCTAGACTTGATAGGCATTAGAATCTCCCCAACCCGGATCTCGATTATTCTTATCATAAGGTTTCCATCCATTTGCATACCCTTCCGATCAACATACCCTCGAGCATTCGTTCGAGTATTAGCAAGATCCTCTTCCGAATCCTGCGGTCCACCAAGTCGAAAACCGGATCTGAAACGATACCGCTGATCTCGTCACGAAGACCATTCTCAAACTTGATACATTTGGAAAATTATCCATCTGCATCGTTGTTGTAATGAGCATAGTACTTCTCCAACTCGGTGAATTTGAAGCATACTCACTCACGGTCTTGTTGCCTTGCTTGTCGAATATATTCAAGAAAATACCACCTCAAGCTCTCCGGATAACACCATCTTGTTCCATCTTCGTCCGGTAGCAACCCACGCCTTCCTCGCCGACGCGAGTACCATATCTCACCTTGAGTCAATCAATCACGAAGATTCTTTCGATCTCTTTCAACCATCTCTTCGGGATCATGTGCCCTTGAACAATGGAGGATTATTCCTTTCTCCAACTATCTATCGGCTTATCGGCCCTCGACCGCACAGCAAAGCACTTGGCTTAGCGTCTCTTCTTATTCGTAACATTAAAAACAAGCTCATTAGAACACAAGTATCGGCGGTGTCACCTTGCACTAGTCGCATACAAAGGGATAACGACGACGACGCCCAATGCTCGATACCAATATTATAACACCCCTTCTAAAATACCCCGCGAATTAATAATTAAATCAGAGTTAACATAAACGAAAGGGCATTACAATTTGTTAAAACAGAAAATCTCATCAACATGTCATGCTTTTACTGAAGAACTTTATTAAATAATTCAAAAACCAATCATATGTTCTACATAGCGGAAAATAACATCAAAACCGGAATAAATTTAATTCATAACTATTCCAATATAAACCAAAGAAAACAAGTTCAAAATGATAATTCCAAAACAATCGTTCCCCAGTGTTACAACTACCAGAGCATGACACTGACTCGCGGATAAACTAAATAGCACAGCTCAAGCTATCTTCACCAGTTCCTAAGCGGCTAACACTTCAATCTGAAATCATCAAAGTAAGGGTGAGATTTCATCAACAATTAAAATGCATCATACGTTTCTAAAACAATAAAACAGTCAATACATTATTTCACCCTCATTAGCATAATCAGATTACAGTACACGATTACAATTCACACAGATCAATATGTACAATAACAACAACAATGAAATTATAACACTTGAAACCATCTTATCATATTATAACTCCATATGCAATGCAGACTCTATGCATGTGGTACCAAACATGAACTAAATTCACACCTTGTTCCGCTTACACCCGGAAACAACGTTAATCAACGATTCGCCCATACACCACTGGGACACGAATCTAGCCTCACCACCACTAAACCACTAGGTACGGGTATTGACTCTACAGGTCCAATTCCTCAAAATGGGAATTAACCACCACCAAAATGCATATGCATGCACAACATAAAGCATGCAGCATTCAAATTAGGAATATGATATCACCACATCATTCCATACCAGCCAACACCAACAAACAGTACATGATAACAGCATATACAACGTCAATCACAACACATGATATTAACATCTATCAAGTATTTACAACATCAACGACGAACAACCATGAATAACAACGAATCCCTCATACGGAAATTCATATTAATCCAACAAGATTCAATTACTAGGTTTTAAAAATGTTTTTATAGGAAAGTACATGCTTCCAGCATCCCAACGGTTTCAACTACGACTAAATCGGAGTTACGGTCGCAAAGATATGACCAAAATAATTTTTCAAAAGTATTTGTTCAATTATGTCCAGCTTGGGTCGATACATAAGCTCATGAGTCAATACAAAACCAGCTTGTGTCGACACAAGCTTCGTAAGAGTCGACTCATACATTCTACAAAATCCCATTTTTCTATTTTTCTTCAGTATGAGTCGATCCATGCTTCTCTTGTGTCGACACAAAAGCATCTTGTGTCGACCCATAACTCTCTTGTGTCGATGCAGACCTCCCAAAAATGCCCCATGAGTCGATACAAGGCTGTATGTGTCGACTCAAGACGTTTTCCAACCCCTGTCTTCTTAAATTAATGCAGCTTGTATCGACACATAACCTCTTGGGTCGACTCATGCTGCATTTTTTTCCACCAAATACTTGGTTTTTCCCCTGTTATGCAGTTCCAATTGATACCATTCACCACCAACAACCACAGTATAACAGAAACAATAAATATTATGTATTTTCACATCTAATTAGCAATAGAATTACACTTCCTAATTAATCCACAAATCAACCTACGCATAGTAACCGTTCCTATGAATTCCAATTGGAGTTTTTACGTCGGATCATATCATTAGGGCATAACCTAGAAAATTCTAATTCGAGATTCCTAATGTATTATTCCATCCTATTGATTATCAAAAACCTATAAGGCATATTAATCAGACAAAATCACCCCTTACCTTGCGATGATCCTTCGAATTCCAACACCTTTGGCTTTTCCTCCTTCTTTCTCCTCTTCTCAATGTACGTAGAGTGAATATTCAAATTCCTTCTTTGTTTCCATTTTCCTTTATTTATTCCTTTTTATTATTCCAAATAATAGAAATAAAATAATTAGAATAATTAGAGTGTTTTACTGCACACACCCTCCACTTCAACTTCACACCCCAACACTTCCTTTTATTTAATTAATTAATTAAATACCAATAATTAAACTTTTAATTAAATTCATAATCAAAATTTTTAATTATTTAATAATTGAATTATTTGGGGTGTCACATAGAGTGGTTGTTGGTGTGCACAAGTCATGATAATGAGAGGCTCCTAGAAGCTTCTAGACAAAAACCGAATACACATCGAATTGAGAGGGATGCTGAGGTTGTGCAAGTATGGAATGCATGGTCGAAGGAAGGCTTATAAGGATTGATTGGTACTATTTATACCAACAAGATGCTTCTTTTATTCAGTTGTTTAAAAAAAACGTGATAGTTAAAGCGTGCTTGACTTGGAGTACTATTTGAATGAGTGACCTTAGCGTGTGAGTAAATTGTTGCAACACTTTCAAACCGCCTCCAAAAATAATTGGCCTGCCATAAAAATTGATAAGTTTAGAAACTTAATTTTTTGGCTGTTTTGAACTGTCGCTATTAATGAAAACTAGACTATAACCCGCACGATACGTTGTTCTAAATTTATTTATTTATTTATTATTGAATTTTAAATATGATAAGAATTTATTATGACAAAAAAATATTTAATTTATATTATAATAATGTATTATTAATTATAATTGTAACAATATGAATTAATCACATATAAAAAGATATATTTTATTTGAAAGAAAAATATAAATTTGTAAATTGAGAGTGAAATTCGTGATTTATATTTGCAAATTTAAATAAATATAAAGTGGATTTCTGTTTTCTTTTTATTGTCATGTATTTTTGGTACTTATATTGTATTTAGATATATGATTTTATGTTGTTAAATGTATATATATTTTTAATGTAAAATAAATTTAAAAGTTTATTTTGTTAAACTTTAATTATCTCATGAACAGAGGATTGCAAATGCTAGTTTCTATATTAGTTTAATTGTTTTTAATTAATTGTTGTAATTTTTATTAGTGTGATTGTAAAAGAGTTATTTGATTTTTTTCATGATATTAGTTGAAAAAAAGAGTGTTTTTTGGTAAACATTATTATTGTTATTTTTACTATATTCTCTATGGCTACTATATTGAACTATACTTTTTTTTTTGGAAAAATCTATATTCTCATATGCGAGAAATCAAGAATTTTTTTTTTTATCTTTAATTTATTATTTGGTATTACGTGGAAAAAACTTAAATATGTTTTTGATCTCTATAAATATCTCAAATTTTATTTTTATTCTCTATAAAAAAAATGATATATTTTGATTCCTACAAAAATTTTATGCATAATTTTAATTCCTATTTTTTTAATACAAGGTGATCAAAATATCCAACCCTTCAAAATGACAAAAATGCAAAATTAAGGCTCAACTTAGCCCATCAACTTAGCTAAATGGACTCTCAATTTGCTACTATAGCACCCCCTATATACAAGATTATCAATTATCTTGGCCTCTAACTGTGTGCTATCTACATCCTGTCCAAAGATCAATTTATTCCTATAGTTCCAAATGGTATAAATTGTTTCCTCCGCAACCATTTTCAACATTTGCGCTTTCATGCTCTTTCCTTTTGTATTCTTGATGAGCCAATCTAATTCATCCTCCCATCTTTGAGGGACATGAAGAATCTTTATCCAATCGAGAACAGTCTGACACACGGTTTTAGTCAGCACACAATCAAAAAATAGGTGGTGAATCATCTCACCCTCGACCTTTCACATATTGCATTTGATCTCCTGAATAATACAAAACCTTTACATTCGCTCCTTTGTAAGTCACTTGCAATGGCATACAAGCCATAAGCAAAGGGTAGCACGAGGACTAGCTTTATTGCCACTTAAAAGCTTCCTCCATGGGACACGGTAAATATGTACCCACTTTACCCAAAGGTTATCTGACTTTCTGGATATATTCAAAAGACACTTCATCATTGCAGCATTGTTCCAGACAGTTAAGTCAGTTATGCCGAGACCACCTTGTTTGCTAGTGCTGCAAACTCTACTCCAGGCCTCTAGACTCTTCTTCTTCACTTCATGGTTGCCTAACCAAATAAAGTATTTGTAGATGGCGTTAATTTTGTGGATAACGAATTTTAGGAGCGGAAAACACTGCATCCAATATTGAGAAATAGCAGACAAAATACTTCTCACAAGCTGAATTATACCAGTATAATTGAGAAGTTTAGTGGTACAATGCTGCATTATCCCCACAATCTTCTCTATCAGTGGCATGTAGTGATGGATGTTAAGCTTTCTACTTGTAAGTGGCACTCTGAGGTACTTAACAGGCAAGAAACTAAGAGAAAAGGGGGGTACTTCTCCTAAGGTTCTCCCGCTCAGTATGATCTAGCCCTCCAACGTATATTTTGCAATTAGCAGGATTGACAACAAGCCTTGTGGATTCATAAAACTTTTGGAAAGCTCCAAGAATCATCGTGACAGATATTTTGTCTTCTCTACAAAATAGCAGCACATCATTCACAAAAATGAGATTGGTGAGAGCCATCTTTTTGCATTTTGCGTGATGATTGAAATTTGGATCCCTTTGCATCTTAAGCATTGTTCTATTCAGGTATTCCATGATTATGAAAAACATAAACGGGGGATTGGGTCCCCTTGCCTAAGCCCACGCTTTGCCTACAAGACAAAAGAATGAATACCATTGATGTTAAAGCTATAAGACACAGTCGAGATTGTAGTCATATCTAAATGAGAAATTGATGAGGCATCCCAATTTCTATTAGAATATATTTCAGGGCCCCCAATCAACCATGTCGTATGCCTTTTGAAGATCAAGTTGCATCATACATCTTGGGGTGCCTCCATTTCTACTTCGTATCATCTTTGATGGTCAAGAGAAAATTTTGAGTGGAAGGCCATGTTTAGATTGAAAAGATTATAAGTCATTTTTTGTGCAAAGACTTAGAATTTTTCTATGTATGGAAGATCAGTTTGTTTTTGCGGATTTCAATTGAACATAAATTTTGATCTAAAATTCCAAATGAAACCTTTCCAAGCACATTGAAAAGTATGTAACCTCATCTTTTCAAAGAGTCCAAGATTGCATCATAAAGGTCCCTGAGCAATGAGCTATACATGTTTGAAGGAGGCTCCAGGACATCCAATTTTTGCTTCGAATCAGAAAATTTACCACAAGTAAACTTGGATTACAAGGTGAATTACTCAAAGTTTAGATGCTAAATATGTTTAACTAATTGCCCATATGTGTTTTGATGCAAATTACACTTGAAATGAGGTCGTTTTGATGCCTTTCGAGTCACACGTTTGGCATGATTTCAGCTAGCTTGGTTTGCACGACTTTACCATAATTTCTCCTCAGTTTCATCACCATTCACTTTTCTATAAATAGATGACAATTCCTCACTAATTTTATCAAGCTTTGAGATCCAGAAAATTGCTGCCAAAATCAATCCACGCCTCACATTTTTGCAAATTCGATTTCACTCTTAAAGCCCTTCCAGTTCAAAATTGATTGTTCATTCTTCTTCCTTGAACTTCACTGAAGCTAACATAACAAGAATTGTGCCTTAAGGTCCCCTGAATCGTGTTATCCAAGTCAAGTTTCAGATCTATGAAAGTGAACTTCGTTCATGTAGGAATCCTCACCAAAATATTTCAAATCAAGCACTAATTTGTTCTCCTCATCTCCCTGTATTTTCATTGAGAATTGACTGTGTAATTTCAAAAACAAGTGCTCGCTATTTTTCTACTTTTTCTCAAATTGGTCTTTATACAGGTGAAATAAATTTTTCGCGATAGTACCATTAGAATCGTCTTGAAGAGACGAATCGAATGGTACCAGTTTGAGGAATTTATTTCACAGTTTTGGAAGTTCGATTTTGGAGTGGCTGGAGGTTGAAGACGACCTACGTGTCTACCTTAAACCAATGACATAATGCAATGCATTTTTTTCAAATCTAGGAAATAAGTGATCACATGTGATATTTCCTAAGGTCCATAATATGCACAGCCCGGCTGATCCGTTGGATTGACTTACTAACGCATTTTGACATTATCTGATGGTCCACATTATTTTGTTTTATTTTAATTTTTAAATCCTAATCTGGTGGGAAAACCAAGGAGGTCCATATCAAGCACAGTGCGCCATGTCCATTCGATATGATTACTAACGTGTTTTGACTGTGATCCAATGGCCTACATTTTTTTGGTTTTTATTTTATTTTCTGATTTTATATTTTAAATGTTTTAAACTTCAAAAAATCATAGAAAATTCAATTTTAGTTCAAAAATTATGAAAAAATTTACAAAAATATTTCTAAATATTCTCTTTCTCTTTTTTATTTTTTTATAATTTTATTTTCATATTTGATATTTTTTTAATGATTTTTCTCTTTTATTTGATGTATTTAAATATTTTAAAATACTTTTTGATATTTAAAAATTCTGAAAAAATTCTGGAAGGATCCAAAAGTCATTTGACAAATATTGGTGACCTCATTTTATTTCTAATTCTGATTTTACTATTATTTTCCAAATTTTGGTTCATTTACCATTTTTTTATATTTTTAAAAATAGTTTCTGATTTTTAAAAAATTTAAAATTTTTTTCCAGCATTTGTTGACCTTTGTTTGACCTTGGATAATTTTCTTGGAATTTCATTTTGGTGCATGGATACCATTATGTATTTCATCAATTAAAATCCAATTAAATAATCCATTTTCAAACAATTTTTAATTTGATTTTATTATTAAAAAACTCATTTATGATTTTGGGTTTATTTGGAGTCATAAATTTCCTCAACATCAATGGAACTTGGCAGATTGATGGACTGGTCGTTGTAGGAGAACTCTTATCAACTTCTTAGTTTATTTCCCCAAAAGAAAAGTTTTCATAAAGTTCGTTGATGCCTCAGGTGCTTCTAAAACTGAAGAAACTTTATTTAAGCTTTTCAAGAAAGTAATGTTGTATGTTGGCCAAGAAAATGTTGTTCAAATCGTTACAGATAATGCTGCAAATTATGTCGCTGCTGGAAAGTTGTTGGAGAAAGAGTTTCCTAAGTTGTTTTGGTCTCCTTGTGCAGCCCACTGTATTAACTTGATGTTGCAGGACATGGAGAAATTAGAGGAAGTAAGTGGAGCAGTGTTACATGCTATAAAAATTACCAAATACATATATAACCATTGTTTTGCATTGTATTTGATGAGACAAAATACAGGTGGAAGAGAAATACTTCATCTTGCTTCAACACACTTTGCTACTAATTTCATTGCATTGCAAAGTATTTTGTCTCATAAATATGCACTAAGAGTCATGGTAACATCCAAAGAGTGGACAACCACAACTTATTCCAACGATGTCAAGGCAAAACAATTTATGGAACTAGTCTTAGACTCAAGCTTTAGGTCTACATGTGTTGACATAGTGAAAATTACAGAACCTCTTGTACTTATGTTGCGTATTGTTGATAGTGAAGATAAACCGACTATGGGATATCTCTACCGAACTATGTATAAAGCAAGAGAGGAGATTGAGAAGAGGTTTAGAAGGAATACGCTGAAAGTAGAGCCTTATTTGAAGATCTTGGATAACCGTTGGGATGCTCAACTTCGCAAAAATCTTCATGTTGCTGGTTATTGGTTAAATCCATTTTGTAGATTTGGTCAGCAATATGAAAAAAAAACAAGTCCACCACCCAAGGCCTTTTGGATGTCATTGAAAAGTATGCTTATGGTAGTAAGGACTTGTGATCTAAATTAACTGCTAAGATGACTTCATTCAAAAATTGTGACGGTGGTTTTGGAAGGACAACAACCGTAGAAAACCGAGATGAAGTTTTGCCAGGTAAAATTATATTTATATGATAAACTTTAATTATTTTATTTCAATGTCAATACGTATTTTAAAGTGTTTTCTAATTTTTTTACATGCATTATTCTAGATCAATGGTGGGAAACTTATGGAACCAAAGCGCCTAATTTGAAAAGGTTAGTTATTCGGATTTTGAGTCAAACATGTAGTGCATCTGGTTATGAAAGAAATTGGAGTGTGTTTGAGCACATCCATTCAAAAAAAAAAAGAAATAGGTCGGATATCCAAAAGCTTAACGAACTTGTCTTTGTTCGTTATAACTTGCAGCTACAAAATAGGTATTGCACTTATTACACTTTATATGCTATGGTTTAATAGTTAAAAAATATTGGTTTATGTTTGATACTTGATATGATATGGTTAAGAGATATTGTTTGGTTTGTTTGGTTTATTAAGAATATTCTGGAGAATATATGATATTTCTTGGATTGTTAAGAATGTAACTTATTATTTGATTAAGAATATGTTATTTTTTGGTTTGTTTGGTTTGTATGGGTCTATAGTTAAGAACATATGATATTTCTTGGGTTGTTAAGAATGTATTTTATTGTTTGAGTTGTTAAGTTTGTTTGTTTCTATGATTGACGTTATCGTTAATGATTTATAGAACCAAGAAGAAACAAAATTATGATCCTATCAATTTTGAAACACTTGATGATCATTCTAATTGAGTGTTGGAGGATCCACCACCGTTCTTGACCATTGAGGAGGTGGAAGCACTACGCAAAGATCTAGCTAGTATGACAATCCAACCTATTCAAATGATATTGGTATGGTATTAGTTATTGTGATTATAATTATGTTTTTTATTTTATTACTATATGTCAATTGGTAAACTCTTTAAATTGATGTTATTACAAATGAATTAAATTTGGATGAGATTGACGTTGAGGGAGATGCACAACTTAATTCTGGAGAAAACAACCAAAGTATTGGAATCGATGATGGGGAAGATGTTGCAAATACGATAGATTTTGGTGTAAATGGTTTTGATGTTGAAGGAGATCCCAACATTGAAATAATTTTACCTCCGTGGAACTAAACTTAATAGATATTGGAGTATTTTTGTTCCAAAGTACTCAATTAAATTATGTTGCAATTAGACTTTGTATTTTGTAATTTGTACTATTTTGTTTTGTTGTGATAATTATGATTAAATTTTAATTTTAATTTATGAACCAGTAAATTTATGGTATGACATTTTCTAAAAATTTAAGTGTTATTGTTAGTTTGTTTTTTATATTGAATGATCTGGTTCGACCGGTTTATACCTATATAGTCCGATTTTATACTTATATAATGACAGGTCTATAAATTGAGTTATCCAATTTAATCTGATTTTATCATGTGGTTCGATCAATAAACTAGTGACCCAATATTCTTGTCGATTTAATGACCGGTCTAATTTTTAAAACATTGCTTAAAAATGCTTATTGATTGATAAAAAATAGTAAATACATAAGATAAGAGAATCAATAAAAATCAATAAATTAACTACCAATCAAGAAACTAACTAGTACTACCAAAACTATAACTAGGTTTTTTAACTCACTTTAATAATTTCATTAAAAAAAAACCACATTGCATTACCCCTTAACTCTTTTCAAATATATTTTTTCATTAAAATAACAAACATAAATAATTTTGTCATCTCTTTATCACTCCAATGTTGTGCTACACTTTTGTTCTCTTCTTCTCTCTATTTTCTTGAGTTTCAAAACCCAATAATAGCAAAAAAAGATGGAACGGATCATTTGTAAAAATTCATTGAAAGCATTAATACCAGTGGTGCTTATGGTGTTTTGTCAAATTGGATATGCTGCTGTGAATATAATGTACAAACTTGCCATAAATGATGGGATGAGCATGAGGGTAGCCGCCGCCTACCGCCTTTGTTTTGCGGCGGCTTTCACTATTCCGCTTGCTATTTTCTTTGATAGGTCCAGTTTTCTTTATTACTTTACTTCTCATTGCTTATATTAATGATAATTTATATGCTATCACATGTCTAAATTCTTAAACACTTTAAAAAATATAATAAATTATTTTATAATATTATTTATAAAAAGTATATGATTTGTTCGATTTCTTTTTAAATCTACAAAAAATTAAAACATATTTTATTTTTATTCTCTTCTTTTACCTTTTTTTTTACTCTATAATTTTTTTTCTCTTTTCTTATAATACCAGGCCCCTATGGTCGAAACATAAAAAGAAAGAAACTAGAGTTAGAGTTCTATAAAGTGATCAATTTTGAATAGTCATATTTTTTCCATTTTGTAGTTTAGTTAATAAAAAAATGTCTCTTGTTAGAATTTCAAAATTTTAAAAATCAGCTATACAGTTGTTAAAATAAAATAAAGAATCACTTATCTATTAAAATATTTATATAAAAAAAGAAGAAGACAGACTATCACGCATTGGATGATGAAACATAATAACATTATCAATTACTTCCTCATTATTTCCTATGATTTTATTTTTAAAAATAACATTTCCTCATTAAAATCCACACTCTCTTTATTTTTGACAAGAAAAATCCACACTATCTTGAAACTATCCAGCTGTCCAGAAAATAAAGATCGGCCATATATTACATCCAATCAATTAAAAATATGCTATCAACCCTTGCTGCTAAAAAATGAAAAGTAATTACTCATTTTTTATATAAAATTGTAATTTATACTAATATGTAAATATAAATAAATATTATCAATTAAAAATTAAACTTTATATTGATAATTTATATTCATTTAACTCAACTATTATATATTATTCAATCTACTTATTTATCCGTCACTCGCTTATTTGTACTTATAGCTTTTCTAAAAAATAATTTATTTTTAAACGTGTCATTTTTTAAAATGATTGATTAACCTTTTATTTACATTAGTATATGATAAAAAAATAAAAATAAATATTACCCCTAGAGAAAAGATTATTAAAATTCATTACAATCAACACAATACAATTTAAATTACTTACTATCCTTAAAATATTTTGTTTATATTAAAATAGATCTAAATGTAACACATTTATACTTAATTATTATTAAACAACTATAGTACACGTCATAATCTCTTAAAGGATGATAGCACAATTTCTATTATATATTTAGTTCTCATTAGAGAAATATGTACATTTTAGCATATGCAATAAAATGAGAGCGTAATTTTTTTTATCAAAAGGGAGCAATATTTTAAATCCTCTTAAAATATAAGTGCAATTTTTTTTATATATTATTATTATTATTATTATTTAAAAATAATATTTCAATAATGATATTTAAAAAAAATATATATATCCAACCTAAAATGTATGAATAGATTAAAAAAAACATAAACTTGTGCATTTAATTAACTAGGCTAAAATGGTTCAGACTTTTTTTTCCTTCTTTTGTGAAGGAAGGAGAGACCAAAGATTACTTGGAAGGTTCTTTATATGGCATTTCTTTGTGGATTGTTTGGGTATGCTACCTGAATTGTTTCCCTTTTTCTCCATATATATATATGCTTGGTAAGAGGTATAGATACTAATATAATCATGAAATGTTGTAGGGGAAGTTTACTTCTAAACCTTTATGGCTTGGGACTGACTTTAACTTCAGCAACGTTATCCATGCTCAACCTTGTTCCAGGAGTTACCTTCATCATGGCCATATTCTTTGGGTAATCAATCACTCACACTATAGTATTTTTTTAATTAATTTGTGATAATCTAATATAAAGCTAAAGTGATTGTTTTATGTTTTGTTGTTATGTATATTTAATTTTTCATAGATTGGAAAAGCTAAATTGGAGATTAGCAGAGGGAAAGGCCAAGATATTAGGAACAATAGTTAGCATTGGTGGGGCAATGCTAATGATATTTTACAAAGGAATAGAAATTAATATTTGGAATTCCAATATAAACCTTATGCATCTACTATATGATCAAAATGGGCTTGTGGAACCAATACCTATCAACTTTAGTAGTAAACTATTGGGTGTTCCATGTGGCATAGGAAGTTGTTGCTCTTTTTCTTTGTGGCTAATTATCCAGGTTAGATTAATTATTTTATTGAAGTAAATGTGCTTGAACTTTTAAAGCAAGTTAAATGATTTTTTTTATATAGAATTGTTTTTATATGAATGTAACGTTTGAGTTGTTTTTGCTGTTATGGGTTGGTTCACAAAGACTAAGTTGAATGAAGAGTATCCAAGCCATCATTCAAGCACAGCTTTGATGTCCACAATGGGAGCAATACAAGCCACTGCTCTTGCTCTTTGTTTTGATAGAGAATGGAGCCAATGGAAGCTTGATTACAATATCAGACTTCTCACTATTGCTTATTCGGTATGTTTCTACAAATTTAAAATCAAGCAATTAAACTTTTTAAATATACTTTATTATTTTAATAGCAAAGTAGTTAAAGGTCCTGTAAACATTTGACATCTTGCATGATAAAAGCGTGGAAAAATAAAGAAGATGAAGAATAAAAACATTTAAAAATATATTCTTAAAATACTTAATCAATAGAAGTGGTGGCTAGGCTTTAAATAGCTCAAAGAAAACGGTTAGATGAGGATAAGGGTGTAACAACTCTATTAAATTATAACAAACTTATAACTAATTCCATTATTCTTTAATGAGATAACGAAAATTAAAAGGACAAATAAATACAAAATATTCATAGTTTGATACTCTCCTTCAAATTAGAATGAATGTCAATCAATTTAAATTTGGTAACAAGGCTGTTGAAAGGTCACAAATGTAAAAACTTGGTGAAGATGTATGCGATTTAGTTGGGAGAGTCAATTTGCATAATGTGGTCACCGGGTACTTCGCCACGAACAACATCATGACAGTCTATTTTTATGTTTTGTGCACTCCTGAAAGACTAAGTTAATGACAATGTAAATTACGCTTTGATTATCACAGAAGACTAATTGGTTTTTGGTGAGGGATCCTACAAGAAAAAATGCAATTTATTTGGGGATAATTCTCTCGCAAATGACAAAAGCCTCGCACAAATGCAAAATTTGTGACAGGATTGCTCCCCTGAAAAAATAAGGAGTCGCAAATTGTTTTGCGAGCGGTTTTCTACGTCGCTTATTTACTAGGGCTAACTTCCTTGCAAAATGCAATCACAATTTTTAAATCTGTAACATACAGATGTAGGAGCCGACTAGTAGTACATGTCATTGGTCGTGTTAAACCCCTCACAAAATGTATTATTAATATAAACAATAATTATAATTATTAGAATATATAATATAAGTTTTTTTTAATATATACTAAAAAAACTTCATACTAAATATAAAATACTACATTTAGTATATCTTTTTTAAAAATCCAAAAAATACTAAATAAAAATTTTAAACATACTGTTTTGAAAATCCTAAACATATTGTTTTTATAAAAATATATACTATTTTTACAAGTTTTTAATACTAAATATATATATATATATATATATATATATATATATATATATATATATATATATATATATATATATATATATATATATATATATATATATATATATATACACTGTTTTTAAATTAAATTAATTAACAATAATTTCGAAAATTCATATCTACTTGTTTATACTAAAACCATTTTTCCTATTTATATAACTTATAAAACACAAAAAAAAAACAAACAAATCATTTTTTCCATATAAATTCATTAAAATATATCTAACATATTAACTAAATCCATATTTAAAATTTTTCAAAAATAATGAAACACAAAAAATTAATACAAAACAACACCAAACATTAACAAATCCAGCATCAACAAATTTCAAAACAAATAAAAAAATAGAGAAGAAAAGTGTAAATAGAAAATTTGAAAAATATTAGTGTTGTTGTAGTTGTTGAATGTTTGAAGAGAAAATGTTTATAGAAGAGAAAGAAAAAAAATAAGAGAATGGAAAAATAAGAAGAGAAAGAGAAAACGTGTACTGACTGGGGAAGGACTGGGGTAATTGTTTATTGCAGAATTTTTTAGGGGCTAATCCCCTTGTAAATGACAAAGTAATATCGCACAGAGAAGCAAAATAAAGGTTTTGACTGATTTAATAAAGCAAAAATTTGTTAGGGGATGCCCCTGGAAAATGTTTAATTTTAAAATTTAAAATTTCCTCCATATTATTTGCTAGGGGTTGCCCCTAAAAAATATTTAATTTTGAAATTCAAAATTCCCAATGTATTATTTTCTAGGGGGTTCCCCTCGCAAAGTAATGTCATGTTTTATTTTTTAATTGTTTACATTTCGAGGGGATTAACCCCAAGCAACGTATTAATTTTGTGAGGGGCTTTACTTCTAACAAATATCCTGATGGCTAGAGATGGAAACGGACATGGTATGGATAAGATACTATAGTATCCATCCCCTTACCTGCAATTGGGAAAAAATCCTCGCACCCGAGCCTATACCTACTTGAGTAACAACTTTAACACTCGTACACGTGCCCTCTGAGTAATGTTTGTACCCTTACCCGTTTCTGTTATCCGCATTTCTAATAAAAATAAATATATCAACTATAAAGTATCATATCATTTTAAGTTTTTAAGAAATTTTAAATGTTTTAAAACAACTTAATTATTGAATTACGAAATAAATGAACATTTAGGTCACATATGTAGTGGTTTAACATTGATGTATTTTTGAAAATTGATATACGTTTATTTTAATATAATAATATAAATTAAAGTATATAAATATATATCTATTGTGTCGGCATTGGGCGTGGTGGATACTAAGGTGCCCATTTTCACACCCATACCTACTAATTTAAATGAGTAATTACTTGAGTCCGTGCACATACCCCTTTATTTGGGTTTTTACCCTACCCGTTATGATTTTTTGTGGGTACCCATTAGAGATGGGTCAAATTGTCATCCCTGGGCATGACAAAGTTTTTGAGAATATATACTAACCATTAGGCCTCATAGGAGGAGTTGGCCAAGACTCTATATTCAACTTTAGAGGATTAAGAGTAAGAAACCATGTTTTGTTTCTTGATTTTCCAATAAATGAGAGATGATTCAAGGTAGAAGCAAAAACCTGAGGTGGGACATCTTGAAATAGAGCACGATCCTAAATCAGAGTCTACAAAACCTGTAAGAGTCATTTCTAAGTTGTTCAGTTTTTGATGTAGTAGAGAATTCTGGTGGCACCTTGCATATGTATCATTGTGGGGTTGGTAAGGTAGTAACTGAGCCTACATGCACAAACACTTATGTCAGAACGGGAATGTGTTAAGTAAATTAGTTTACCACTGAGGCTTATGTATTGTGTTAGGTAAGTAAGTGGTATGTCATTGTAACATGTTAGTTTGTGACTAGGGTCATTGGTGTTATGATCGAAATGACTTCAAGGATGCCTGATTCTTGTAAGAGATCGAGATTATACCTGTGTTAGACAATAGAGGTTCCATGATAAAATATGGAAACCTCAAAACCTAATAAATATTTGAGATTATCAAGGTCCTCTAAGGTAAAATTTTAATTTATAATATATTTTATATGACTTATTTCATTCATGTTATTACTTGGAAGAACTAAGTCATCACTGTAACACCTCAATATTACCCAAAGTTTAATATGCAAAAATCAGAGTAATTTTAAAATTTCATAAATTAAATACTGAGGCATCACACCTTCAAAACAACTCACTTTAAACAATTTGTTTTAAAGTATAAATCTCGGATACATAGCATCGCCGGAAGACATAAATTGATTCATAAAAAAAATAGAACATCTCGTTTATTAAACTTCCTCATCAAAACCATGTTCATATAAATTATGGTTCTTAATCCACAAAAAGGAAACGACAAAAGAACAACAACAAGGACAACATAAATATTCCCCCCGAGTGCTACGTATCAGAGCGACACCGACTCGACTAACAGCAGCTAAAAACTCCATCTTCATAACCTGCACGTTACCAATATATAGGTAACGGTGAAACAAGTAAAGGGTGAGATAATCCAAAACATATAGTTAAAGGCATGATAAAATATATATATATATATATATATATATATATATATATATATATATATAGTTTTGGAATTATAAAGGATATAAGTTAATAAGTGCATTCCAACACATATCCAAACCTCACTTACTTCGATCGTCATTCTAATGTGTATAATCTACACTATATCGTCATAACCTCATCGGCATACTTCATCGCAACAACACATAACCCTCTGTCACCACGAAATCGTCACGAGCTAATACATCACTAATTAACACGGCAGTCTTAAACAACAACATCAACCAACAACGTTAAATAATGCTAATAATATAAGCAACATAAACAAATCATCACAAATTGGCCAAAGCCCATCTTCGCTTTTGGCATAAAGCCCATCATCGCTTGTGGCATAAAGCCCATCATCGCAACATCATCACAAACATCATCACATCATATATCATCGCAATTCAATATCATCCATCAATCAACAAAAACCCAACGCCAAACAACTCAAACATAAACATAACCGACTCCATGAGACACGACTAGTTATGCATGTGGTACCCATCGCTTTGTCCGTAATTAGGGACACTTGGCATAAAGCCGATCTTCGCTTGGCATAAAAGTCCTCTTCGCTTATGAAATGTATGTGACTCGACAATAAAACAACACAACACAAAAACATCATCATCGCTCATCCAAATTGGCATAAAGCCCACATCGTCATAATTTATCCAAAACAAGATAAATATATCACCGCATCATAATTGCATTATGCAAACGTCAGTAATAAATTCACCAAAAGTCATGCATTCACAAATCGGAAGCATTTATTAACAACATCAATTTAATCATCACATCATCCTGTACAAAACATATATCATCGCATTGCATATCAACAAGTATTCATTTATAAATACACTGTCGCAAATCTTACGTTTATTCACACCGTATCATCATCAATTAATTCACTAAATTCCGAAAACGGGAAAATAGTCAAACACCTAAAATCGTCGCGAAAGCCATTCCTAATAACCGGTATTAATCATAATCGTCGACGTCGAAATCGGATTGTCCATACGTGCCTTAAATCTACTAAAACACAATCCTATTCAATTTTACCGTAAATTGGCCTATTTCGGGTCGCTTCGTAAAAACTCACAATTTCGAAAAACTAACTTCACCACTACGTTTTACACATTGAACTTAGCTAGCACGTCAATTTTCATTGAATTCGGAGCAACTTACTCCGTCGTCGAATTTACCGAAATCGGAACATAATCGGGTCCCAAATTTAATCGGCTAACTTATGTCCTAGTTATATTTTATTAATGTTAACTAGGAGTATTTAAAGTTGAGGGAATTGAAAGAAACAGAACTAGGCTGAGAATTATGCAGGAAAAACCAATTATGCAGAACAACAGAAAAATGAAAACAGAAAAATGAAAACAGACACAGAAGTGGAAATTTCGCTGGACACATCCAAGGCCCATGAGGCGGACGCCTTAGTGGTGCCTTAAGGGTGAGGCGAGGGCCTTGAAGGCTGGGATGGCCGCCCCTCTTCATGAGGTGGGCGCCTCCCACGTCCTTCACCCCCCATTTCGTCTTCTTCTTCGTGCCAAGGCTTGCAAACAGACAATGCATTTTTATACAGTTTTCTTATTTTCTTTTATAGTTTTTCTTCATTTCCATTTTCAAAAATTAATCCTACTAGTCATGGTATTATAACATCTATATTCATGTTCCTAACTCAACTCTACCAAGCCATTCCAACAATCACTCAAATAATTCATAAAACTCTACTATCAATTTTTTCCCAAATCTAACATATATCATCAAACCCTAACTATAATGAGATGGAAGAAATTAAACCCCTTACCTCTAGCTTGGTTGATTGCAAGATGCTCCATCAAAGCCCCAACCTCAAGCTTCCTCTCTTGCTCTCTTGCTCTACTTCTTCCTCTTCTTCTTCTTCTTTCCAAAACCCTCTCTTTTCTCTCCCAAGTTTCTATTCTTGGCTTTATTTTTCAAATGGGAAGAAATGAGGAAAATGACTTATATAAGTTATGTTTCTACTAGCTCCCCATCTTGCCCTTGTTTGGCTTTGGTATGTTGAATGGAAGGAAAATAAGGAAAGTGTTTGGATGGAAAGAAAATGAGGAAAGTGGTTTTATGATAACCTTACTAGTAAACTAAGGTGTAAACCCAATTCCTACCAATTAATCCTCACACTCCTAATTTATTAATATAATTAATTCAATCAATTAAAATAATTCCGGGGAATTAAACATCGGATCCGAATATTATATACCGAACCGAACCGAACGTCGCCAGATCAATTAATAGATATATTAATTAATATAATTATTCTCGTTGCAAAATAAACATCGATCGGTTATTCGAAAATACTAATATATTTTAATATTAATAAAAACAGGGCGTTACAATCACCATAAACAAGAATGACAATTAAATAATTGTTAGCTTTATTATTGAAAGGGAGTAGTTAGATTTGGACTAAGTGAAGCCTAATTCAATAAGGGTTTGAGTTAATGTATTATTCCATTTTCTATTTGCTTGCTTAACACCATAAAGAGGTCTATTAAGTTTTCAAACAAGGTTTTTGTTAGATACTTTTAGCCCATGAGGTATTTTCATGTAAACTTCTTCGCTGCAGTGGCAATGTAAAGAGATGTATTGATGTCATATCGGTGTAAAAACTAATTTTGACTTGATGCTACAAACAAAAGAAGTATTGTTGTTTTCATTTTAATGACATGACTAAAAGTGTCATGGTAATATATGTATTCTTTATCAGTAGCCCTAGGTACTTGAAAGGAAGGTTTTCTTGCTTTCAACGGAGAAATTCACCAACTATGTCCAAAATGACAAGTTTCACATTAATCCAAAAGAGGATGCTATTAGAAAAATTTACTCGAAGACTGAGAGTTAAATTAAAGCCCCTAAAAAATGACATTAATAGACTACATGTTATCTATCAAAGTATCCGCTAAGATAATCATGTCATACATATACTGCATATGGGAGACATAAGAATAGGAGGAGCTGACTCTAAACACACAAAAATGTTGAGGTCCATAACCTTGCTAAACAAACCCCTAAGGCCTTTAACCACAAGAAAGAAAAAGTAAGAGGCCAATTGTCTCCTTGCTTCAAACCTTTTATATTCTAATTCCTTAGGTTGCACAACCATTGACCAAAACTGGAATATTACCAAAAAACACACAAGCATGCATCTAGGATTTCCACTTAACATTAAGACCAAACTTGATGAGAATATAATTCATAAATCTCCAACAAATTAAATCATACACTTTTTCAAAATCCTCCTTATAAATGATACAAGATTTTTTATTTTTCTTTGTTAGATCCACCACCACCCCATCCACTATAACAACCTGCCTTTATAAAAAAGGCTTACTGATTCGAAGAAATGAGGTTGTCCATAATCTTAAAAAGCCTAATTACCAAAACTTTTGCAAAAATCTTATACATAGATCCCGTTAAAGAAATAGGTTGAAATTCGCCCATCTAGGAAGGGGATTCGAGTTTAGGGATCAATGTTTCAATGAAACTAAGCAAACGTAGTCCACAAATCCTTCATTAGAAGATGTTAAAACCTTCTAAAATATAAATTTTAAACCCATCAGTCCTAGAGATCTTAGTTTGATCAAAATGGGAAACCATTCGATCTATCTTAGAGAGAAACAAGAGGCTCTCTAAAATGGTTAGAAACTAAATAAGTTGTTAGAGGGAGTAAATCGTAGGAGCATTGATAGAAAGTTGAGGAACAAGCACCCTTGTGAGAGACACATCACTTTTCCACCTAAAACTTTAAGGTGATAAGTGAGTGGGTTCTCCCACTTATATCTCCACATTCCTATCCAATGTGGGATTATTTCCTCACTTACTCACACTTGACCTCTAGTGTGAGTCCACAATACTCCCCCACTTTTATCATTTTCTCGAACCAGTATCTGATACCATGTTAGAGGGAGTTAATAGTAGATGCATTGATATAAAGTGGAGAAACAAGCACCCTTGTGAGAGACACACCACTTGTCCACCTAAAATCTTAAGATGATAGGTGAGTGGGTTCTCTCACTTATATATGCTTAAGTCTCCACATTCCTATCTAATGTGGGACTATTTTCTCACTTACTCACACTTGCTATATTATTCCAACATAAACCATCCCTTGACGAATTTTTGAAACCCCTTTTATCCAACCATCACCCACCTTAAGAGCTAAGATGTCATTCCTCATAATCTTATTATCATGCAAGCATGGAAGAAATGTGCATCAACATCTCATTCATTAAGCCATATGGTTACATACCTTTGAAGGAATTGAGAATCTTAGATTCTTAGCAAGGTTAAACATTAAGTCCAAATAACTTACCACCATTTTCAAGGAGTCGATTTGGGAATCAAGACTTCCAAACACATTTTTTTTTTCTTTTCTACCTGATAGGAGCCATATTGCATAAAGTTATTGTGATATGCAATCACACTGTTAATGATATTATAATAATTTGATTGAGATTAAAGAGTCTATAACTTAAATTCAATTATTAAAAATAATTTTAAAAAATCAAATTTCTTGATATTAGGGCACTCCTATTTCTACTAAAAGGTTACAATCACTAGACCATAAGATTGTGAAAAAACGTCATGCTATCACTACTTCTCGATAGCAAAGTGAAAGTTAAAAAATACTATATATGAGAATAGACTGAACCGAATTAGATATTTCTAAGTCATACATGATCCAAAAAAAAAATCAAGTTATAGGCCTGACTTGTAATCCACCGTATAGACTTATCTTTAGGTCCGAGTCTAACATTTTTGAAAATTAGGATGAACTATTAGTATACTTAAAAGCTATATATTTTTAAAGTATTTAAATAAGGAATCTTATGTTTAAATAGTCTTTCGAGTTAAAATATCAATAATGCTAAATACATGTTTAAATTGATTTATCTTATTTAATCTAAAAGCATAATTTTTGTAGACTATTTGTTTGAAAACTTATAATAACAACTTATGTCATTGTTCATATATATACATAAGTTGTCCAAGATAGTTACTTCTATATTGGTATTTAACTTGATACTTTATAGAATTGGACTATATAAGATACCAATTTTAAACTCTAGTTTATAATTATATATTTAAATTTGAAAAAAAATTAATGAGGTTAATAAATATATAATTTAATTTGAAGAATAAAATATAATATAGTAAAACAAAAGAAAATTATGGATATTTACTTAAGTAGGCCAGTAGTTTTTTTTACCATTTATAACATGTTCTTTTTAACTAAATAGGTTTTAAAAAGTCTGAACTTATATAAAAAATTATAATTTGTCCGACCTGATGAATGTTATGTCATAGCTCTGTGTCAAACGATTTAGTCTATTTTTACTAATAAACAATATATTATTAAAAAATTATTGAGCGGGTTTTTGGGAAGAAGACATGTGAATATTATTGGAACAAAAGATTTTCAATAAAGATAATTTTGTGAAGAAGAAGAATGAAATTGAGAGAGAAAATGATTATCTAAAAGTGTATGAAAATTGTTATTGATTTATTTTTTTATTACAAAGAAATACTCCTTATATAGACACATTTCGCAGGCTCAAAGAGAAACTAAACTAAAGCTCAAAATAATCAGGGCCCAAAAGATTTCGACACACTGCAACACTATAAATTTATGCAGTTTAAAATTCTGTTTAATTCGACCAATTCACACCGATAGCTAGTTCGACTAGCACAATAACCAAATCGATTAAACAAAAACTATACATTGCAACAAATATAAGTGAGAGGCATAAAAAGGAACACTCGTTATTGTTGCAGTTATTTAGAGCGTGAGATATAGAGGGATGCAGTGTCTTAATTATTCATCAAAGATACCTCCCAATTTTGATTTAAAGAAAATGTATAATTAATTTGATCGAAATATACATTGTTATAAGGAAGATGGTTGTTAACTATAGAGAAAATAAATTAAATAAATGAGTCGGGGTTAGGATTTTAATAATGTGAATAAAATAATTTGTAAATATAAAATTTATATTGATAATATATAATAAAACAGAAATAGAATAAACTATCTTTACTCAAATTATAACAAAAATTTCATTACATATTATCTAACCTTGCTGATTTTGAAGAAAAAATGATAAAATTTTGATTTGAAAGATTTAAGAATGTTGAATACATGGTTACTATTAGCTAAAAAATCAGATAACATTGTTTATATATAGGAGCTTTGAATATTCGTATAAACAATCCAAGGTTACGCATCATAGTACAAAAGAAGAAAAATGGTAGTAGAACAAAATGAAAAAATGTGAAGAGTTGGATTCAGAATATTCTACGAGTAACAATCAAAGAATATTTACAAAAGCATTTAAATCAAGTTTTGTTAGTTGACTTGTAACTCAAGAAACTTATGAAATGGAGCAAAATTGGAAGAGAAGGGAAATGTAGAATGATTGTGTTATGATTGGTGTCTTCCAATAGAATAAGACACATGGCTTTATAGATCCGTTGACACTTCCTAAATGGTTTTCTTGGTGATTAAATAAACTAATAAGGCTAGTTAATCTTAATTAACTTTCATCCACTTAAACACCTATCTTAGCAAACTAATAACCATCGACATAACTAGTTAGTTAGGCTTTACAACAAACTTTTGGTTAGTCCTATTATTATATTAAACAACACTAAGGATTAAAAACTTCACATTAAAACCTGGAGGATTCAAATGGAAGAAAAAACCTTGATATTCATTGTTACTTATGCATGTTATTTACTGCTCAAATGTAGTTATTATAAACATGGGAATATTAATGCAGGGAGCTATAGCTTCTGGATTACTGATTGTTGTTATTGCTTGGTGCATAAAGATAAGAGGTCCTTTATTTGCATCGGTTTTCAATTCTCTTCAGCTTTTACTTGTGGCTATCTCTGCCTATTTGTTGTTGGATGAGAAATTATATTTAGGAAGGTATATCATAAATCTTACTTGCTTCAAATACACATTATTATTATATCATTTTTAACATTTCAATTACATGATGTGTCGGTTGATTTTATGTAGTTTTTCGTATACAGTGTCTTTGGAGCAGTGTTAATCGTATGCGGCATATATGCAGTGCTTTGGAGTAAGAGCAAAGAAATGGAAAATGAGAAAAAATTATTGCCATTAGAAACCAATATTAAGTCTGAAGCAGTAGAATTTGTTATACCCAATCCAGACAAATGAAAGAAAGATTATATTAAGTGAAAGAAATTATATTCCATCATAATCATTATTCACTCTAATAAATTAGAATGCATTAAACCGTACATAGTATTGTTAAGGGAAAAACTTAATTAACTTGTACTTTTTATAAATAGAAATGCAAAAATAGAAAGTGTCCAAGTACTCAACACAGACATTAGATGTAATTCAAAATATTATCACTCAACCCTTCAACAATAAACAATGTAGAAGAACGTATAATAGGTTTAGATTGCATGGCACACAACATAGTCGTTGATGGCGGTGTGTAAAAGCAATTTAATGTATTGTAGAAATTTGTCTACAGTAAATGATTGTTTATTCACTATATTAATTAATATTAATTAAGTGTGTCATTATATTTTGTTCTTTTTCACTTTTACATTATCTTTACTGTCACATTTTTAACTTTTATGTGATTTATAGGTATTTTCTTTACATTTCTACATTTAAAATTTGTTCTAGTATTTACTTTCAACAAAATTATGATCTGATGTCGACACTGCTAACAATTCACACAAGAATTTAAATGATAAAGAACACAATAAATTGTTTACCAGTTCAGTGTGTAACTACACCTACATCTGGGGGCTACCAAGCCAGGGAGGAAATTCATTATTAGTAGAATTAATTCAGGAATAAACCAACCAGTTTATCTCTTTCACTTAAAATCTACCAAATGCAACTTCAATCTAAGTCCTACTTAGACACGAGTTCTACTCACTCCCCTCAATCACAGTGATATCAACCTATTGATTAATTGAATTGTGAAGACACTCTTCAATAAACATACTTGATCTTGCTTCAAAGCTTTAATCAAGAGACACAACACTCATGCTTCAAAGCTTTGAGTGATAAACAACCCTTACAACCAAATCCTAGTCCAAGGCACTTATCAATTGATAATTGCTTGGCTCACAAGAGTAACTAAAATACACAATTTACAACCTGCTAAATCTTCAATACAGTCCAAGAGGCGCAGCAGCAGAGTAAGGGTTCTTTTCCTATTATAGCGATCCGAAACTTGATTTTGGGCTTCCATAATAATAGCTAGGGTTCACTTAATTAATCCTAAAGACTTGGTCTTTTTAACAAACCAATTTAGGGTTAACTAAGATTAACCAAACAGTCACGTGAGCATGTGATTCAAATACATAAATCATAATAAAATACCAAAATTCACGAAAAGTCTCAGAAAAGTGAATCTACAGAACAGCAAATGTCACACAGAATGTCATAACATCGGTTATGACATCAGTCAATCTTCTGCAGAATTCTAGCACACCAGTTAGCTTCCAGTCTGAACTGTACTTGAATCATTCTTCTTATGCGGAATTTATCTTCAACTCTGAATGTCATGACATCAGTCAAGACATTGTCAAATCCTAGTTTTACCAAAAAATTAATGCCAACATAAAAACACTTACATAAAGGAAGAGTCTGTGGTGAATGTCAGGTTGGGAAGCAAACTAGAATGTCACATCCAAAGACAAGACATCTAACCACCTCCAAGGTGCTAGAACTTTTACATATGGATCTGATGGGTCCCATGCAGGTAGAAAGTCTTGGTGGAAAGAGATATGCATATGTTGTTGTGGATGACTTTTCTAGATTCACTTGGATAAACTTCATTAGAGAAAAATCGGATGTGTTTGATGTCTTTAAAGAATTGTGCAAAAGACTTCAAAGAAAAAAGGAAGGATGCATTGTCAGGATCAGAAGTGATCATGGAAAGGAATTTGAAAATAGTAAGTTTGATGAGTTATGTTCTTCAGAAGGAATCAATCATGAGTTCTCTTCACCTATAACTCCTCAGCAAAATGGAGTTGTGGAAAGGAAAAAACAAAACTATACAGGAATCTGCTAGAGCAATGATACATGCCAAGAAGCTTCCTATTCACTTTTGGGCTGAAGCTATGAATACAGCTTGTTATGTCCACAACAGGGTCACATTGAGAAAGGGAACATCATCCACCCTTTTATGAAATATGGAAAGGAAGAAAGCCTACTGTGAAGTACTTTCATGTCTTTGGGAGCAAATGTTATATTCTGACAGATCGTGAACAAAGGAGAAAAATGGATCCTAAAAGTGATGAAGGAATATTCCTGGGATACTCTACCAACTGCAGAGCATATAGTGTGTTCAATTCCAGGACAAAAGTTATGATGGAATCTATAAATGTCACAGTTGATGATCACCATGAGGAAACCAATGTTCCATATGATGTTGAGACATTTTTTGACACTCCCACACAAGTATCTAAAAAGGATGATGTGTCTAATCCTACTTCATCAGAGTCTGAATCAAAGGAAGCTAACAAAGATCCTTCCATCAAAATTCAGAAAGATCATCCCAAGAAACTCATGATAGGAGATCCTAACAGTGGAGTCACTGCAAGATCTAGAGAAATCATCTCAAACTCTTATTTTGTGTCTAAGATTGAACCAAAGAATGTTAAAGAAGCTTTGACTGGTGAATACTGGATTGGAGCCATGCAAGATGAATTGAACCAGTTCAAACAACATGAGGTATGTGATTTAGTTCCTAGACTTGAAGGAACAAATATCATTGGCACAAAGTGGATCTACAAAAACAAGTCTGATGCTGAAGGAATTGTCACCAGGAATAAGGCAAGGCTTGTTGCACAAGGATACACTCAAGTTGAAGGGGTTGATTTTGATGAAACATTTGCTCCTCGTAGCTGTGGAATCAATCAGACTACTCTTGGGAGTAGCTTGCCTTCTGAAGTTCAAGCTGTTTCAGATGGATGTGAAAAGTGCCTTCCTAAACGGGTACTTAAATGAGGAAGTGTGTGTGGAACAGCCTAAAGGGTTTGTCGATCCAAACTGTCCCGATCATGTATACAAATTGAGAAAAGCATTATATGGTCTGAAACAAGCTCCTAGAGCTTGGTATGAAAGGCTGACAAAGTTCCTCACTGACAAAGGGTACAGGAAAGGAGGATTGGACAAAACTCTTTTTGTAAAAGATGAAGGAGGAAAAATAATGGTAGCTCAAATTTATGTGGATGACATAGTGGTTGGAGGAATGTCAGACAAAATGGTTAAACATTTTGCTGACCAGATGCAAGCTGAATTTGAAATGAGCCTCATGGGAGAATTGACCTACTTTCTTGGACTGCAAGTCACACAGATGAAAGACTCAATTTTTCTTTCTCAAAGCAAGTATGCCAAAAATATTGTCAAGAAGTTTGGGATGGAGAATGTCAGTCATAAAAGGACCCCTGCCCCTACTCATCTAAAGTTGTCCAAAGACACAAGTGGGACAAGTGTGGATCAAAGCTTGTACATAAGCATGATAGGAAGTCCATATACTTAATCAGACCGACATAGCCTTTCATTGAGTATGTGCAAGATACCAGGCTGAACCCAAAGTGAGTCACATAAACCAGGTGAAAAGAATTCTGAAGTATGTGAGTGGAACCTACAACTATGGTATGTTGTACTCTCATGGATGTGAACCTATCTTGTCTGGTTATTGTGATGCTGATTGGGTTGGTAGTGCTGATGACAGAAAGAGTACCTCTGGAGGATGCTTCTTTTTGGGAAACAACCTTATCTCTTGGTTTAGCAAGAAACAAAATTGTGTCACACAAAATGATCTGGATGAAACAGATGCTGACTGAGTATAATGTCACACAAAATGTCATGACATTATACTGTGACAATCTGAGTGCTATTAACATATCCAAGAATCCTATACAGCATAGCAGGACTAAGCATATTGACATTAGACATCACTTCATCAGAGATCTTGTGGAAGAGAAAGTGATTAAGTTGGAGCATGTTGCCACTGAACTACAACTGGATGATATTTTTACCAAGGCACTGGATGCTAGTCAGTTTGAAAATTTAACGGGCAAGCTGGGTATTTGCCAATATGAATAGATGTAGCAATTAATTTTGCTTAAAACAACGGTTGTGAGAGTTATTTTAATTAATTTAACCATGATTGGGCTAATAACTAATTTCCATCCTTCTTTTCAAATACTTTAGAAGAGGAATAGTCACACTTATACCTTCACACTCACAGTTTGGACGTTCTCTCTCCACTCTCACAAAAGAAAATTTCAACCTTGTTTTCACTTGTACTCTCAACTCATCAAGATGTCTCAACAATCTGTATCATCATCATCATCAAAGGCGACTGCTTTCTCCTCATCCACTGACACACATCTTAGGGCAAACGTAAATCCCACGGATGTTGAGGTTCTTGAGATAACACATCTTCGTGCAATGGCAGCTTACCCTACTAAAGTCAAAAAGATGAGAACTCCACATGCAAGAAGATCACATGCTTCTCCTTCTGGTAAATTTGCTCAAACTTCATCTTCTGTTCCTCCTGAAATAGCTAATAGGGGGTACTGCTTATGTTCACCAAGCCATTGCTAGATTAGTGACTAGAATTCTTAATGAAAACCATGTTGTTCCTGGTGTGTCTGTACTCCTGAACCAAGAAGCTGCTAGCCCTAATATAGAAAGTAATCCCAATGTCACTCAGAATGTTGAGACAAATGATAACAACATTGAGAAATCTCCTGAAAAACCTGATGATCATCATACCACTACTGATAAGGCTCATGAGACCCCTGTTATAGATGCTGATGAGGAATTTTCTGATAATGATTTGATTGCAAATGTTAACCCTAGCATAGCAAGGAGGCTGATGACTAGAAAAGAGAAACAAAGTGTTGTTCAAAGCCCCTCCAAAGAGAAGGTTGCTGAAGTTGTTTCTGAAAAGGCTGGGCCTGAGCACAAGGCTAGAGTAGGAGCTGAAAAAGGCCAATCAGCTGGAATTTCCAAAGGCAAGGGTAAGGTGAAAGCAAAGGTAGCTACTGGTAGCCTCTCAAAACCCTTGAGAAAACCTATATCCAAGAAGAGGAAAGCCCATGCATCCTCTAAATCTGATGAAAGCTCAGATTTTGATTTTGATGTTGAGAGCAATGTTCCAGACATTCCTCTCAGGAAGAAGCCCACTTCAAGCAAACTGGCTAAGGTTCCTGAAGTTGCCATTGACAATATTTCCTTTCACCATCCTGAAAATGCAAGTAGGTGGAAATATGTATTTTTGAAAATAATAGCTTTAGAAACAGAGCTAAAAAGCAATGCTCTTGATTGCAAGGAAGTAATGGACCTCATCAATTATGCTGGACTGATGAAAATAATTGTCAAGTTTTCTAGTTGCTACGAGATTCTTGTCAAAGAATTCATAGTGAATCTGTCTGTTGATTGTGCTGATGGAAAGTCAGCAGATTTTATGTGCGTGTATGTGAGAGGAAGTATGGTTAATTTCTCTCCATTTGTGATCAACAAATACTTGGGGAGGCCTGATGAAGCTCCGCCTGAGTTAAAGGTTACTGACAACCAGGTTTGTCAAATTATCACTGCCCAGCAAGTAAAGCACTTGCCCTTGAAATGGAAGTTGAATGCCAGCAAGCTTAGTGTGAAGTTTGCCATGCTGCACAAGATTGGAGCAGCCAACTGGGTCCCCACCAACCACAAATCCACCATCTCTACTGGACTGGGAAGATTCATTTATGTTGTTGGAACCAGAACCAAATTTGACTATGGGAGCTACATCTTAGAGCAGACAATGAAACATGCTGAAAGCTTTGCTATTAAAGGTCCAATAGCCTTTCCCTCCCTCTTATGTGGAATAATCATTGATCAGTATCCTGACATCCTGGTGGAAAAAGACTCTGCATGCAAAAGAGCCCCTGCACTTGAATTTCATTACAAGCTATTTCAGGGAACACATGTCCCTGACATTGTCATGACATCTGCTGAGACATCAAATGTCAAAGCTAATTCCAAGAAAGCTGATGTTCTTGTTGTACTGAGAGAGACTGCGAGAGCTTGAGGCAAGAAAGAAATCACTTGAAGAGCTAATCACTGCCTTGGAACAAGAGAAGGATGACACTGAGGTTGAGGATGAAAGGCTAGAAGAAGATGCTGATGAAGAACAGCATGATGGCTCTGCAAGCAGTTCAACCAAAGATGCTTCTGAAAACGATGGTTCCTCAGGAGAGGACAATGCCTGATGTTCTATGGTTGCTGCTGTGTGAAGATTGCTTGCCATTGCTTCTGTGGCTAAAAAGGGGGAGAAGAACTATTGTATGACAGTAGTATGGGACTTGGGACTTTGGGAAGTAGTATGGGACTTGGGACTTTGGGAAATTGTATGCCTGTTTAAAATTTTGTATATGGGGCAATTGTGGGAATTATGGGATATTTGTATGGGTAGAATTTATCTTCTCTAAGTTCTAGTTACTTGAAGCTTAGGAAAGCTTAGGAAAGCTTAGAACTAGTTTATTGTCTTCTGCTGCATAGGTTCTCTGATGTGTTAGGTAGTTTTAGCCAAAATGTGCCAAAGGGGGAGTTTGTTAGTGTTTTTAAGTTGGCATTATGTTTGGTAAAACTAGGCTTTAGCAATGTCATGATGGATGTCATGACATTCGAGATTGAAGATAAATCCTACCGCTAAGGATGTTAAAAGACATTCTGAAGCTAAAGTCAGAAATTGAGAAAACAGATCGATGTTATAACGGATGTTATGACATTCAGTGACATTCTGCTCGCAGAACTGCTTGTTCTGAGATTTTTCGTGAAGTTTGTTGAATGCTAAATATTGTTTTTCCGTTATTAGAAAGCATGCTCACGTGGTCGCTAGGTTAAACTTAATTAAACCTAAATTGGTTGTTGAAAAGACCATGTTTTTAGGAGTAAATTAAGTGAACCCTAGCTATCTTTATGGAAGCCCAAACCAAGTTTCGGATCGCTTCTATAAAAGGAAAAGAACCCTTACAACCGTGTTGCGCCTTTGAAGGTATTGAAGAGATAGCGCTTGTGTTTGTGTGTTAGGATTTGTATTTGTAATTGTGTAATTCTAGTTTCTCTTGTGAGCCAAGCAACTATCAATTGATAAGTGCATTGGACTAGGATTTCTTTGTAAGGGTAGTTTATCACTCAAAGCTTTAAAGCACGAGTGTTTGTCTCTTGATTGAAGCTTTGAAGCAAGATCAAGATATTTTATTGAAGTGTGTCTTCACAATTCAATTAGTCAATAGGTTGATATCACCGTGATTGAGGGGAGTGAGTAGGAACTCATATCTAAGTAGGACTTAGGTAAAAGGATCATTGGGTAGTGATTAAGTGAGAAGGTCAACAGTGTGTTGGTTGTAGGGTCTTCGAATTGATATCGCTAATAGTGAACTTTCTCCCGGCTTGGTAGCCCCGGATGTAGGTTTGTTGAACCGAACCGGGTGAACAACTTATTGTGTTCTTTATTGCTCAGATTCTGTGTGAACTGTTAACATAGTGTCGAATCGTGTCATAACATTCTCTGTGACATCACGATCGCTGCCAGAATTTCAATTGGCATCAAAGCAGCACCCCGCTTGTTATTTCCGGTGAGATCTAGGATAATAGTTTCCGCGAATGGATAAAGAAGGAGGATTTGGAGGAAGACCACCTATTCTGGATGGGTCTAATTATGATTACTGGAAACCTCATATGGTTGCCTTCTTAAGATCATTGGACATTAAAGCTTGGAGAGCTGCTGATAAAGGATGGAAACATCCCACCAAGCTTGAGAAAGATGGCACTACTGTCTTGAAACCTGAGGAGGAATGGAGCAAAGAGGAAGAAGAGCTAGCTCTAGGGAACTCTAAAGCATTTAATGCTCTGTTCAATGGTATTGACAGGAATATCTTCAGACTGGTTCATTAATGTGAGTGCCAAGGATGTTTGGGACACTCTAACTACTCATGAGGAACATCCAAGGTGAAGATGTCAAGACTTCGATGCTCACTACCAAATTTGAGAATTTGAAGATGAAGGAAGATGAGAATATTCATGAATTTCACATGAATATTTTGAAATTGCCAATGCCTCGGAGCACTTGGTGAAAAGATGTCAAGAGAAGTCGGTGAGAAAGATTCTCGATCCTTGCCTAAGAGATTTGCAATGAAAGTCACCGCAATAGAGGAGGCTCAAGACATCAGACCTTGAAGGTTGAAGAACTTATTGGATCCCTTATGACTTTTGAGATGGGAATCGGTGAAACCGCTGACAAGAAAAACAAGAGCATAACACTTGTATCCAACACTGAAGAAGGATGCAAGGTGGAAGATGAAGAGAAGATATCTGAAGCTATTGCCATGCTTGGAAGACAGTTCAACAAACTGATCAGGAGGATTGATCCAAAGTCAAGGTCAAATGTCAAGGACATTCCATCTGACACTAGCAGATCTTATGACTCCAGCAGAAGATCCAAGTCAGAGGAAAAAGGAAGTCAAGGCAGTAAAGTCCAATGCCATGAATGTGAAGTATTTGGACATATTAGAGCTGAATGTCCCACCTTTCTAAAGAAACAAAAGAAAGGAATGGTTGTCACTTGGTCTGATGGTGATTCAGGAAGTGAATCTGAGGAAGAAGGTGCCAAACTTGTCACTACTCTCTCTGGAGTGTACAACTCTGATATGGATTCTAGTGATGAGGAAGTGACATTTGAAGAGCTTCAAAACTACAGGAAGTCGTATAAAAATGGTGAAGCATGTCAAAAATGAGGAGCAAAAGTCGATTGAGAAGTTGGCGAGAATGTGAAGTTGAAGGTCGAGAAAGAGAAAACACACCACTATAAATCACCTCAATAGTGATATTGTTATGTCAATTCCAATCGATGTCTAAATCACAAAATGTTGACATCCGTAATCGATAAGTTGGAAGAAATTCTTCACTTGGACAAAATGCAGAAATAAGCATGGTCTAGGATATGTGGTGAAAAGCAACATGTTGGTGACATTAAGAAGAAGAGACATAGGAAAACAATGTCAAAGCAGTGTCACAACCCAAAACAGAAATGTGTCCGCTCAAAGCATGGACCGCAAAGAGATTTGCAACAACCAGAATGGAACAAACTCGAAGTCAATGACAAAGAAGATGTCATACCACAAACCAAAGGAATGTGTCTCGGGTATATGAAGACTAAGAAGTTTGTCTATAACAAAAGGAAGAACAACCTAATAGACCAATGTCAAAGCAGATGTCACAACATTGGGTGCAACATCAAAATCATAGAAACATGAACAAACAGCTTCAAAGATGGAGATGTCATTATTGTGGAAGGTTTGGTCACATAAAATCTTTCTATGACTTCATGGATATCCTAATCAAGGGTCTTATGTGAAGCCTAAAACCAACGGTATCATACTCTCAACAAAGGAAGAAGAAGATCTTGTTCGTAGCTAACACTTCTCTTAGTGTGTCTACCAAGAAAGATTGGTACTTTGACAAGGTGTTCCAAGCACATGACCGGAGAAAATCTTCTTAAAGATGTTAAACCCCATTCATCGCTTTTGTTACTTTTGGAGATGGAGCTAAAGGAGAAATCAAAGGCATTGGAAACACAAACCGTCCGAGTTCCAAGCCTAAATGGAGTATATTGGTAAAAGGTTTGACCGCAAATCTCATTAGCATAAGTCGCTATGTGATATGGGATTCACAATTCACTAAGTCCGAGTGTCTTGTAATCAATGGTGATCAAGTAGTGATTATGAGAGGAGTCGATCAAAGGACAACCGCTACAATTGGGAATCAAAGCACCACTCCCTCTATGAGTCCCACGACAAAGATGAAGAGGAAGTAAAGTTGTGGCAGCAAGTATCCGGTCATCCACACCTCAAGCATGAAAAGGATCTTATGGGGAGTCAAGGATACCAAGATTGTTCATAGACAAAAGGAAAACTGTGGTAAGTATAAGGTCAGAAGTCGAATGTCACTCTCCATGTCTAGACACCTGACCACTTGTAAGGTACTGAAGCAAAGTACTAGGATCTCGCATGAAAGGATAACCAAGTGTCTTATTGTCAAAAGATAAATGAGAGGAGTCCTGAATGAAACCCTTTCACCGAGAGGAAAAGATCATGGTGGCATCCATCTATGTTAATAACATAGTATCCGGAGGAATGTCGACACATTGATGAAAGACTCAACAATTCCTTCACAAAGCAAATATGCAAGGAATTATGTCAAGAAGCTTGGATTGAATCATGGCAGCTACACTAGGACTCTCACCCTTCCACACTTGAAGTTATCCAAGAAAATAAGTGGAGAAAGTGTTGATAAATGCTTGTGTGAAAGCTCTTTTGAAGGATGGTTCATCTTGAGAAACCATCCTGTTTCTTGGGTCAGCAAGAAGCAAAACTGTGTATTCCTGTACAAAGTTAAGACTGATCACATAGCAGCTGGTAGCAATTGTTCTCAGATGATCTGGATGAAGCAGATGCTGACTGAATATAATGTCATACAAGATGTCATGACATTGTACTATGACACTTTTACTAAAGTGCTTGAGACTAGCCAGTTTGAAATGTTAAGGGGCAAGTTGGGTAATTGTCCAAATGAGGAATTGTAGCAATTAACCTTGCATACAACAAGGAATGGAAAGGATCTTTTTCTTCAAGTATTTATAAGTAGGTTATTTAAGTATTTTCCTCTTATTTTTAAAAGGTCCAAGAATAGGAAGAGACTCCTTCATATAATAGTTTCTTCTTTTGAAAGTATCATACTTCCTTCATCTAAAAGAAACTTTCAAAACCTCGCCATTCTCACTCTCATTTCCTCAAAATCTTCCAAAAAATATGTCTTCATCATCTTCATCTTCTCAAAATCGGTTCATCATCTCCGCCATGGATGAAGTTAGGGCAAATCGATGACATGCAAGTTGAAGCTCGAGAATCACTCCTCTGCAAGAATGGCCATGACCTAAAAGGTCAAGAAATTGTACAAGGAATGCAAGAAGAACGCAAGCATCACCTTCGTAAGACTTACATCATCCTCTTCTCCTCCTAAATGGTAAACACAGAGGAGTCTAGGGTGCATATAGCCATTGCTAGATTGGTAACCGGATCCTCAATGAAGACCAACTGCTCCTCGGGTTTCATCCCTCTAAATGAAAAGTCTGCTAGCCCTAGCTTAGCAGTTGATCCAGATGTCACAGAGAATGTCAAGACATCTGGTGATCATGTTGATTCTCCTGTCAAGAATGATGTTGATCCTTCTATTAAAGATTCTGAAGTGAGTATTAATGATGCTTGTAATGAAACCCCTGCTGCTAATGAAGATGTGATTTCTGATGATGTTCTTGAGGAATCTCCAGCTAAGTGTATTTCTGATGAAACCCCTGCTGACTATATCTCTGATAGTATCCTAGAAGAGACTCCAGAGAAACAGTTGTGATAATCTTGAAAAGTCTCCTGTTCAAGATTCTGAGAATTTGGATGAAACTCTTATCATAGACCTGGATGAAGTGTTCTCAGACAATGACCTCATTGCCAATGTTAATCCTAGCATTGCAAAGAGGATGATGAGAAGAAAGGGAAACAAGTCGTCTCACGAGCCCCGCAAAGAAAAGGGTGTGGAAGATGTGCATAAGACTGAAAATTATTCCAAGGCTGGAACCTCTACAAAGAAATGTAGAGTAAAAACTGTTGCTGGTGACTCTAGACAAAAGAGAACACCTATTGTTAAAAAGAGGAAGGAACCTGAACCTGTGGAGTCTGATCATGACTCTGAGTTTGATGTTGAGGAGAATGTCACTGACATACATTCAAGAAAGAAGTCAACTCTTGGAAACCTTTCCAAGGTGCCTGAAGTGGCAATTGATAACATCTCATTCCATCATCCTGAAAGTGCTGGAAGGTGGAAGTATGTTTGCTTAAAGAGGGTTGCACTAGAAAGAGAGTTGAACAAGAGTGCTTTAGAATGCAAGGAGATTGTTAACCTGATTAAGGAGGCAGGACTGATGAAAACAGTGAAGAAGCTCTCAAGCTGTTATGAAGCTTTGGTGTGAGAGTTATTTTAATTAATTTAACCATGATTGGGCTAATAACTAATTTTCATCCTTCTTTTCAAATACTTTAGAAGAGGAATAGTCACACTTATACCTTCACACTCACAGTTTGGACGTTCTCTCTCCACTCTCACAAAAGAAAATTTCAACCTTGTTTTCACTTGTACTCTCAACTCATCAAGATGTCTCAACAATCTGTATCATCATCATCATCAAAGGCGACTGCTTTCTCCTCATCCACTGACACACATCTTAGGGCAAACGTAAATCCCACGGATGTTGAGGTTCTTGAGATAACACATCTTCGTGCAATGGCAGCTTACCCTACTAAAGTCAAAAAGATGAGAACTCCACATGCAAGAAGATCACATGCTTCTCCTTCTGGTAAATTTGCTCAAACTTCATCTTCTGTTCCTCCTGAAATAGCTAATAGGGGGTACTGCTTATGTTCACCAAGCCATTGCTAGATTAGTGACTAGAATTCTTAATGAAAACCATGTTGTTCCTGGTGTGTCTGTACTCCTGAACCAAGAAGCTGCTAGCCCTAATATAGAAAGTAATCCCAATGTCACTCAGAATGTTGAGACAAATGATAACAACATTGAGAAATCTCCTGAAAAACCTGATGATCATCATACCACTACTGATAAGGCTCATGAGACCCCTGTTATAGATGCTGATGAGGAATTTTCTGATAATGATTTGATTGCAAATGTTAACCCTAGCATAGCAAGGAGGCTGATGACTAGAAAAGAGAAACAAAGTGTTGTTCAAAGCCCCTCCAAAGAGAAGGTTGCTGAAGTTGTTTCTGAAAAGGCTGGGCCTGAGCACAAGGCTAGAGTAGGAGCTGAAAAAGGCCAATCAGCTGGAATTTCCAAAGGCAAGGGTAAGGTGAAAGCAAAGGTAGCTACTGGTAGCCTCTCAAAACCCTTGAGAAAACCTATATCCAAGAAGAGGAAAGCCCATGCATCCTCTAAATCTGATGAAAGCTCAGATTTTGATTTTGATGTTGAGAGCAATGTTCCAGACATTCCTCTCAGGAAGAAGCCCACTTCAAGCAAACTGGCTAAGGTTCCTGAAGTTGCCATTGACAATATTTCCTTTCACCATCCTGAAAATGCAAGTAGGTGGAAATATGTATTTTTGAAAATAATAGCTTTAGAAACAGAGCTAAAAAGCAATGCTCTTGATTGCAAGGAAGTAATGGACCTCATCAATTATGCTGGACTGATGAAAATAATTGTCAAGTTTTCTAGTTGCTACGAGATTCTTGTCAAAGAATTCATAGTGAATCTGTCTGTTGATTGTGCTGATGGAAAGTCAGCAGATTTTATGTGCGTGTATGTGAGAGGAAGTATGGTTAATTTCTCTCCATTTGTGATCAACAAATACTTGGGGAGGCCTGATGAAGCTCCGCCTGAGTTAAAGGTTACTGACAACCAGGTTTGTCAAATTATCACTGCCCAGCAAGTAAAGCACTTGCCCTTGAAATGGAAGTTGAATGCCAGCAAGCTTAGTGTGAAGTTTGCCATGCTGCACAAGATTGGAGCAGCCAACTGGGTCCCCACCAACCACAAATCCACCATCTCTACTGGACTGGGAAGATTCATTTATGTTGTTGGAACCAGAACCAAATTTGACTATGGGAGCTACATCTTAGAGCAGACAATGAAACATGCTGAAAGCTTTGCTATTAAAGGTCCAATAGCCTTTCCCTCCCTCTTATGTGGAATAATCATTGATCAGTATCCTGACATCCTGGTGGAAAAAGACTCTGCATGCAAAAGAGCCCCTGCACTTGAATTTCATTACAAGCTATTTCAGGGAACACATGTCCCTGACATTGTCATGACATCTGCTGAGACATCAAATGTCAAAGCTAATTCCAAGAAAGCTGATGTTCTTGTTGTACTGAGAGAGACCTGCAGAGAGCTTGAGGCAAGAAAGAAATCACTTGAAGAGCTAATCACTGCCTTGGAACAAGAGAAGGATGACACTGAGGTTGAGGATGAAAGGCTAGAAGAAGATGCTGATGAAGAACAGCATGATGGCTCTGCAAGCAGTTCAACCAAAGATGCTTCTGAAAACGATGGTTCCTCAGGAGAGGACAATGCCTGATGTTCTATGGTTGCTGCTGTGTGAAGATTGCTTGCCATTGCTTGCTGTTACTTTCTGTGGCTAAAAAGGGGGAGAAGAACTATTGTATGACAGTAGTATGGGACTTGGGACTTTGGGAAGTAGTATGGGACTTGGGACTTTGGGAAATTGTATGCCTGTTTAAAATTTTGTATATGGGGCAATTGTGGGAATTGTGGGATATTTGTATGGGTAGAATTTATCTTCTCTAAGTTCTAGTTACTTGAAGCTTAGGAAAGCTTAGGAAAGCTTAGAACTAGTTTATTGTCTTCTGCTGCATAGGTTCTCTGATGTGTTAGGTAGTTTTAGCCAAAATGTGCCAAAGGGGGAGTTTGTTAGTGTTTTTAAGTTGGCATTATGTTTGGTAAAACTAGGCTTTAGCAATGTCATGATGGATGTCATGACATTCAGAGATTGAAGATAAATCCTACCTGCTAAGGATGTTAAAAGACACTCGAATCGAAGCTAAAGTCTGGAAATTCAGAAAATGCATCGATGTTATAATGATGTTATGACATTCAATGTGACATTCGCTCGCAGAACTGCTTGTTCTGAGATTTTCGAAGTTTGTTGAGTGCTAAATATTGTTTTTCGTTATTAGAAAGCATGCTCACGTGGTTGCTAGGTTAAACTTAATTAAACCTAAATTGGTTGTTGAAAAGACCATGTTTTTAGGAGTAAATTAAGTGAACCCTAGCTATCTTTATGGAAGCCCAAACGAAGTTTCGTGGATCGCTTCTATAAAAGGAAAAGAACCCTTACAACCGTGTTGCGCCTTTGAAGGTATTGAAGAGATAGCAGCTTGTGTTTGTGTACTGTTAGGATTTGTAACATTGTAATTGTGTAATTCTAGTTTCTCGTGAGCCAAGCAACTATCAATTGATAAGTGCATTGGACTAGGATTTGCTGTAAGGGTAGTTTATCACCAAAGCTTTAAAGCACGAGTGTTTGTCTCTTGATTGAAGCTTTGAAGCAAGATCAAGATATTTTATTGAAGTGTGTCTTCACAATTCAATTAGTCAATAGGTTGATATCACTGCTGTGATTGAGGGGGAGTGAGTAGGAACTCATATCTAAGTAGGACTTAGGTAAAAGGATCATTGGGTAGTGATTAAGTGAGAAGGCTGTCAACAGGTGTGTTGGTTGTAGGGTCTTCGAATTGATACTGCTAATAGTGAACTTTCTCCCTGGCTTGGTAGCCCCCAGATGTAGGTTTGTTGAACCGAACGGGTGAACAACTTATTGTGTTCTTTATTGCTCAGATTCATCGTGTGAATTGTTAACATAGTGTCGACATCGTGTCATAACATTCTCGTGACATCACGATCCGCTGCCGAATTTCAATTGGCATCAAAGGGCACCGCTTGTTATTTCGGTGAGATCTAGGATAATAGTTTCGGCGTAATGGATAAAGAAGGAGGATTTGGAGGAAGACCACCTATTCGGATGGGTCTAATTATGATTATCGGAAACCTCATATGGTTGCCTTCTTAAGATCATTGGACATTAAAGCTTGGAGTCACGATAAAGGATGGAAACATCCCACCAAGCTTGAGAAAGATGGCACTACTGTCTTGAAACCCGAGGAGGAATGGAGCAAAGAGGAAGAAGAGCTAGCTCTAGGGAACTCTAAAGCATTTAATGCTCTGCTCAATGGTATTGACAGAATATCTTCAGACCGGTTCATCAATGTGAGTGGCCAAGGATGTTTGGGACACTCTTAACTACTCATGAGGAACATCCAAGGTGAAGATGTCAAGACTTCAGATGCTCACTACCAAATTTGAGAATTTGAAGATGAAGGAAGATGAGAATATTCATGAATTTCACATGAATATTTTGAAATTGCCAATGCCTCGTGAGCACTTGGTGAAAAGATGTCAAGAGAAGTCGTGAGAAAGATTCTCGATCCTTGCCTAAGAGATTTGCAATGAAAGTCACCGCAATAGAGGAGGCTCAAGACATCAACACCTTGAAGGTTGAAGAACTTATTGGATCCCTTATGACTTTTGAGATGGGAATCGGTGAAACTGTGACAAGAAAAACAAGAGCATAGCACTTGTATCCAACATCAAGAAGGATGCAAGGTGGAAGATGAAGAGAAGATATCCAAGCTATTGCCATGCTTGGAAGACAGCAACAAACCGATCAGGAGGATTGATCCAAAGTCAAGGTCAAATGTCAAGGACATTCCATCGACACTAGCGATCTTATGACTCCAGAAGATCCAAGTCGAGGAAAAGGAAGTCAAGGCAAGAAAGTCCAATGCCATGAATGTGAAGTATTTGGACATATTAGAGTGAATGTCCCACCTTTCTAAAGAAACAAAAGAAAGGAATGGTTGTCACTTGGTCCGATGGTGATTCGGAAGTGAATCGAGGAAGAAGGTGCCAAACTTGTCACTACTCTCTCGGAGTGTACAACTCGATATGGATTCTAGTGATGAGGAAGTGACATTTGAAGAGCTTCTAAAAACTACAGAAGTCGTATAAAAATGGTGAAGCATGTCGCAGAATGAGGAGCGTAAAAAGCGATTGAGAAGTTGGAAGTCGAGAATGTGAAGTTGAAGGTCGAGAAAGAGAAAACACACCACTATAAATCACCTCAATAGTGATATTGTTATGTCAATTCCAATCGATGTCTAAATCACAAAATGTTGACATCCGTATCGATAAGTTGGAAGAAATTCTTCACTTGGACAAAATGCGGAAATAAGCATGGTCTAGGATATGTGGTGAAAAGCAACATGTTGGTGACATTAAGAAGAAGAGACATAGGAAAACAATGTCAAAGCAGTGTCACAACCCAAAACAGAAATGTGTCTGCTCAGCTATGTGATGCAAAGAGATTTGCAACAACTGTGAATGGAACAAACCGGGAAGTCAATGACAAAGAAGATGTCATACCACAAACCAAAGGAATGTGTCCGCCTCGTGGTATATGAAGACTAAGAAGTTTGTCTATAACAAAAGGAAGAACGGACCTAATAGACCAATGTCAAAGCAGATGTCACAACATTGGGTGCAACATCAAAATCATAGAAACATGAACAAACAGCTTCAAAGATGGAGATGTCATTATTGTGGAAGGTTTGGTCACATAAAATCTTTCTCATGACTTCATGGATATCCTAATCAAGGGTCTTATGTGAAGCCTAAAACCAACAGGTATCATACTCTCAACAGTGGAAGAAGAAGATTTGCTCGTAGCTAACACTTCTTTAGTGTGTCTACCAAGAAAGATTGGTACTTTGACATGGGTGTTCCAAGCACATGACCGAGACAAAATCTTCTTAAAGATGTTAAACCCCATTCTCACTTTGTTACTTTTGGAGATGGAGCTAAAGGAGAAATCAAAGGCATTGGAAACACAAACTGGTCTGGAGTTCCAAGCCTAAATGGAGTATTGCTGGTAAAAGGTTTGACTGCAAATCTCATTAGCATAAGTCAGCTATGTGATATGGGATTCACAGTCAGCTTCACTAAGTCTGAGTGTCTTGTAATCAATGGTGATCAAGTAGTGATTATGAGAGGAGTCGATCAAAGGACAACCGCTACAATTGGGAATCAAGCACCACTGTCCTCTATGAGTCCCACAGACAAAGATGAAGAGGAAGTAAAGTTGTGGCAGCAAGTATCTGGTCATCCACACCTCAGAAGCATGAAAAGGATCAGTTTCATAGGGGGAGTCAGAAGGATACCAAGATTGTTCATAGACAAAAGGAAAATCTGTGGTAAGTATAAGGCTGAACAGGAAGTCAGAATGTCACTCTCCATGTCTAGACACCTGACCACTTGTAAGGTACTGAAGCAAAGTACTAGGATCTGGCATGAAAGGATAACCAAGTGTCTTATTGTCAAAAGATAAATGAGAGGAGTCCTGAATGAAACCCTTTCACCAGAGGAAAAGATCATGGTGGCATCCATCTATGTTAATAACATAGTATCTGGAGGAATGTCAGACACATTGATGAAAGACTCAACAATTCCTTCACAAAGCAAATATGCAAGGAATTATGTCAAGAAGCTTGGATTGAATCATGGCAGCTACACTAGGACTCTCACCCTTCCACACTTGAAGTTATCCAAGAAAATAAGTGGAGAAAGTGTTGATAAATGCTTGTGTGAAAGCTCTTTGAAGGATGGTTCATCTTGAGAAACCATCCTGCTTGGGTCAAGAAGCAAAACTGTATTCTGTAAAGTTGAGATCGATCACATAGCACCGGTAGCAATTGTTCTCGATGATCCGATGAAGCAGATGTCGATCGAATATAATGTCATACAAGATGTCATGACATTGTACTATGACACTTTTACTAAAGTGCTTGAGACTAGCCATTTGAAATGTTAAGGGCAAGTTGGGTAATTGTCCAAATGAGGAATTGTAGCAATTAACCTTGCATACAACAAGGAATGGAAATGATCTTTTCTTCAAGTATTTATAAGTAGGTTATTTAAGTATTTTCCTCTTATTTTAAAAGGTCCAAGAATAGGAAGAGACTCCTTCATATAATAGTTTCTTCTTTGAAAGTATCATACTTCCTTCATCTAAAAGAAACTTTCAAAACCTCGCCATTCTCACTCTCATTTCCTCAAAATCTTCCAAAGAAAATATGTCTTCATCATCTTCATCTTCTCAAAAATCGGTTCATCATCTCCGCCATGGATGAAGTTAGGGCAACATCGATGACATGCAAGTTGAAGCTCGAGAATCACTCCTCTCAAGAATGGCCATGCACTAAAAGGTCAAGAAATTGCGTACAAGGAATGCAAGAAGAACGCAAGCATCACCTTCCGTAAGACTTGTACCATCCTCTTCTGTTCCCTCAGAAATGGTAAACACAGAGGAGTCTAGGGCTGTGCATATAGCCATTGCTAGATTGGTAACCAGGATCCTCAATGAAGACCAATCTGTTCCTGGGGTTTCAGTCCCTCTAAATGAAAAGTCTGCTAGCCCTAGCTTAGCAGTTGATCCAGATGTCACAGAGAATGTCAAGACATCCGTGATCATGTTGATTCTCCTGTCAAGAATGATGTTGATCCTTCTGTTAAAGATTCTGAAGTGAGTATTAATGATGCTTGTAATGAAACCCCTGCTGCTAATGAAGATGTGATTTCTGATGATGTTCTTGAGGAATCTCCAGCTAAGTGTATTTCTGATGAAACCCCTGCTGACTATATCTCTGATAGTATCCTAGAAGAGACTCCAGAGAAACCAGTTTGTGATAATCTTGAAAAGTCTCCTGTTCAAGATTCTGAGAATTTGGATGAAACTCTTGTCATAGACCTGGATGAAGTGTTCTCAGACAATGACCTCATTGCCAATGTTAATCCTAGCATTGCAAAGAGGATGATGAGAAGAAAGGGAAAACAAGCTGTCTCACAGAGCCCTGTCAAAGAAAAGGGTGTGGAAGATGTGCATAAGACTGAAAATTATTCCAAGGCTGGAACCTCTACAAAGAAATGTAGAGTAAAAACTGTTGCTGGTGACTCTAGACAAAAGAGAACACCTATTGTTAAAAAGAGGAAGGAACTCAACTCGTGGAGTCCGATCATGACTCTGAGTTTGATGTTGAGGAGAATGTCACTGACATACATTCAAGAAAGAAGTCAACTCTTGGAAACCTTTCCAAGGTGCCTGAAGTGGCAATTGATAACATCTCATTCCATCATCCTGAAAGTGCTGGAAGGTGGAAGTATGTTTGCTTAAAGAGGGTTGCACTAGAAAGAGAGTTGAACAAGAGTGCTTTAGAATGCAAGGAGATTGTTAACCTGATTAAGGAGGCAGGACTGATGAAAACAGTGAAGAAGCTCTCAAGCTGTTATGAAGCTTTGGTGTGAGAGTTATTTTAATTAATTTAACCATGATTGGGCTAATAACTAATTTCCATCCTTCTTTTCAAATACTTTAGAAGAGGAATAGTCACACTTATACCTTCACACTCACAGTTTGGACGTTCTCTCTCCACTCTCACAAAAGAAAATTTCAACCTTGTTTTCACTTGTACTCTCAACTCATCAAGATGTCTCAACAATCTGTATCATCATCATCATCAAAGGCGACTGCTTTCTCCTCATCCACTGACACACATCTTAGGGCAAACGTAAATCCCACGGATGTTGAGGTTCTTGAGATAACACATCTTCGTGCAATGGCAGCTTACCCTACTAAAGTCAAAAAGATGAGAACTCCACATGCAAGAAGATCACATGCTTCTCCTTCTGGTAAATTTGCTCAAACTTCATCTTCTGTTCCTCCTGAAATAGCTAATAGGGGGTACTGCTTATGTTCACCAAGCCATTGCTAGATTAGTGACTAGAATTCTTAATGAAAACCATGTTGTTCCTGGTGTGTCTGTACTCCTGAACCAAGAAGCTGCTAGCCCTAATATAGAAAGTAATCCCAATGTCACTCAGAATGTTGAGACAAATGATAACAACATTGAGAAATCTCCTGAAAAACCTGATGATCATCATACCACTACTGATAAGGCTCATGAGACCCCTGTTATAGATGCTGATGAGGAATTTTCTGATAATGATTTGATTGCAAATGTTAACCCTAGCATAGCAAGGAGGCTGATGACTAGAAAAGAGAAACAAAGTGTTGTTCAAAGCCCCTCCAAAGAGAAGGTTGCTGAAGTTGTTTCTGAAAAGGCTGGGCCTGAGCACAAGGCTAGAGTAGGAGCTGAAAAAGGCCAATCAGCTGGAATTTCCAAAGGCAAGGGTAAGGTGAAAGCAAAGGTAGCTACTGGTAGCCTCTCAAAACCCTTGAGAAAACCTATATCCAAGAAGAGGAAAGCCCATGCATCCTCTAAATCTGATGAAAGCTCAGATTTTGATTTTGATGTTGAGAGCAATGTTCCAGACATTCCTCTCAGGAAGAAGCCCACTTCAAGCAAACTGGCTAAGGTTCCTGAAGTTGCCATTGACAATATTTCCTTTCACCATCCTGAAAATGCAAGTAGGTGGAAATATGTATTTTTGAAAATAATAGCTTTAGAAACAGAGCTAAAAAGCAATGCTCTTGATTGCAAGGAAGTAATGGACCTCATCAATTATGCTGGACTGATGAAAATAATTGTCAAGTTTTCTAGTTGCTACGAGATTCTTGTCAAAGAATTCATAGTGAATCTGTCTGTTGATTGTGCTGATGGAAAGTCAGCAGATTTTATGTGCGTGTATGTGAGAGGAAGTATGGTTAATTTCTCTCCATTTGTGATCAACAAATACTTGGGGAGGCCTGATGAAGCTCCGCCTGAGTTAAAGGTTACTGACAACCAGGTTTGTCAAATTATCACTGCCCAGCAAGTAAAGCACTTGCCCTTGAAATGGAAGTTGAATGCCAGCAAGCTTAGTGTGAAGTTTGCCATGCTGCACAAGATTGGAGCAGCCAACTGGGTCCCCACCAACCACAAATCCACCATCTCTACTGGACTGGGAAGATTCATTTATGTTGTTGGAACCAGAACCAAATTTGACTATGGGAGCTACATCTTAGAGCAGACAATGAAACATGCTGAAAGCTTTGCTATTAAAGGTCCAATAGCCTTTCCCTCCCTCTTATGTGGAATAATCATTGATCAGTATCCTGACATCCTGGTGGAAAAAGACTCTGCATGCAAAAGAGCCCCTGCACTTGAATTTCATTACAAGCTATTTCAGGGAACACATGTCCCTGACATTGTCATGACATCTGCTGAGACATCAAATGTCAAAGCTAATTCCAAGAAAGCTGATGTTCTTGTTGTACTGAGAGAGACCTGCAGAGAGCTTGAGGCAAGAAAGAAATCACTTGAAGAGCTAATCACTGCCTTGGAACAAGAGAAGGATGACACTGAGGTTGAGGATGAAAGGCTAGAAGAAGATGCTGATGAAGAACAGCATGATGGCTCTGCAAGCAGTTCAACCAAAGATGCTTCTGAAAACGATGGTTCCTCAGGAGAGGACAATGCCTGATGTTCTATGGTTGCTGCTGTGTGAAGATTGCTTGCCATTGCTTGCTGTTACTTTCTGTGGCTAAAAAGGGGGAGAAGAACTATTGTATGACAGTAGTATGGGACTTGGGACTTTGGGAAGTAGTATGGGACTTGGGACTTTGGGAAATTGTATGCCTGTTTAAAATTTTGTATATGGGGCAATTGTGGGAATTGTGGGATTTTTGTATGGGTAGAATTTATCTTCTCTAAGTTCTAGTTACTTGAAGCTTAGGAAAGCTTAGGAAAGCTTAGAACTAGTTTATTGTCTTCTGCTGCATAGGTTCTCTGATGTGTTAGGTAGTTTTAGCCAAAATGTGCCAAAGGGGGAGTTTGTTAGTGTTTTTAAGTTGGCATTATGTTTGGTAAAACTAGGCTTTAGCAATGTCATGATGGATGTCATGACATTCAGAGATTGAAGATAAATCCTACCTGCTAAGGATGTTAAAAGACAGCTCAGAACTGGAAGCTAAAGCTGTGCTGGAAATTCTGCAGAAAACAGACTGATGTCATAACAGATGTTATGACATTCAGTGTGACATTCTGTTCTGCAGAATCTGTTTGTTCCTGAGATTTTTCAGGAAGTTTGTTGAGCTGCTAAATATTGTTTTTCTGTTATTAGAAAGCATGCTCACGTGGCTGCTAGGTTAAACTTAATTAAACCTAAATTGGTTGTTGAAAAGACCATGTTTTTAGGATTAAATTAAGTGAACCCTAGCTATCTTTATGGAAGCCCAAAACTGAAGTTTCAGGACTGCTTCTATAAAAGGAAAAGAACCCTTACAACTGTGCTGCGCCCTTTGAATGTATTGAAGAGATAGCAGCTTGTGTTTGTGTACTGTTAGGATTTGTAACAGTTGTAATTGTGTAATTCTAGTTTCTCTTGTGAGCCAAGCAACTATCAATTGATAAGTGCATTGGACTAGGATTTGCTGTAAGGGTAGTTTATCACTCAAAGCTTTAAAGCACGAGTGTTTGTCTCTTGATTGAAGCTTTGAAGCAAGATCAAGATATTTTATTGAAGTGTGTCTTCACAATTCAATTAGTCAATAGGTTGATATCACTGCTGTGATTGAGGGGGAGTGAGTAGGAACTCATATCTAAGTAGGACTTAGGTAAAAGGGTCATTGGGTAGTGATTAAGTGAGAAGGCTGTCAACTGGTGTGTTGGCTGTAGGGTCTTCGAATTGATACTGCTAATAGTGAACTTTCTCCCTGGCTTGGTAGCCCCCAGATATAGGTTTGTTGAACCGAACTGGGTGAACAACTTATTGTGTTCTTTACTGCTTTCTGTATTTACTGTGTGAACTGTTAACATAGTGTCAGATACTGTGTCATAACATTCTCTGTGACATCACGTATCTGCTGCCAGGAATTTCACATAACATAATGATCATGCTATGATCTGTTATACTGGAAATCTGTAAGCAGAATGTATGATGTCATGACCAATGTTAAGACATTCTGTGCTGAATATACTATTATGCAGATTTGTAATTCTGAGAGTTTTCAGGATTCTGTTGAGTTGTTCTGATGTGGATTAATATGTTTGGATCATATGCTCACGTGGACATTAGGATAACTTTGTTTAACCCTAATTTGTTATGTTTTAAAGACCAAGTCCTTAGGTTAACTTTGGTTAACCCTAGTTATTTTTGTGGAAGCCCAAGTTGAAGACTTTACTGCTTCTATATCATCTAACAAACCCTTATGTTGGAGGCTGCGCTTTTTGGTGTAGACGAAGAAGGCAGATTGTAATTTGTGTTTTAGTAATTCTTGTGAGCCAAGCAATTATCATTTGATAAGTGCCTTGGAGTAGGATTTGGTTGTAAGGGTAGTTTGTTCACTCAAAGCTTTGAAGCACGAGTGTTGTGTCGCTTGATTAAAGCTTTGAAGCAAAATCAAGTATGTTTATTGAAGAATTTCTTCACAATTCTATTAATTATTAGGTTAGTATCACTGCTGTGATTGAGGAGGGGTGAGTAGGAACTCAGGTCTAAGTAGGACTTAGATTGAAGTTGCATTGGGTAGGTCTTAAGTGAAGGAGATAAACTATTTGGTTTATTCCTGAATTAATACTACTTATAGTGAATTTCCTCTCTGGCTTGGTAGCCCCCAGATGTAGGTGTAGTTACACACTGAACTGGGTTAACAATTGATTGTGTTCTTTACTGCCTTTTAAATTATTGTTTGGATTGTTAACAGTTTGTCAGATAGGGTGTCATAACAATCACTTTGACATTAAGTATCTGTTGCCAGAATTTCAGGTTCAATGCAGGGAACATCTACAAAATTAATGTCACAAGAGTTGGTTCCACATTACAAACCAGATTTGGATGCTTTTATTTTTGCTTTGATGGAGTAAAGAAGAAATTCACTATTGTTTGCAGGTCATTCATTAGTGTTGATGGACGTCAACTAAAGACTAAATATGGAGGCACCTTACTTCTTGTTGTTGGAAGGAATTAGTGACTCACAACCAAACTATATTTTGTTTGCACATGTTCAAGAGGTTGACCCTAAACCTAAGAAACCTGTCTATGCGCCTCATAGAAATCCTAAATCAGTCGAGTCTGCTACTGACTAATTGAGTTAAGGTTTATGTTCTCATATTTATTGATATGGGCCTAATTGTATTTGTTTTTATTGTGTCTTTGTAGGCAAACAACCCAAACAAAAGGTTGCAAGGAAGTTGGAGTTAAGGAGAAGTAATAGACCTGATTTCATTTGATTTTGTAATATCTCCTTCGGATATATCTCAATGATTTGCGCATCTCAAGAGGATTTAATCTAGAATAAGTGAATCAAATCTCCAACAATATTAAAGTTTCTAAAATTGGATGTTGAGACAATTTAGAAACCTTGAAGATTTATTCCAAGATTTAAGGAGATTTTTCTACATAATTAGTGCAATCCTCACCTTATGGATCAAGAAATATTTGGGTGAAGATTTTGAAGCCCATAGTCTAGTGAGAAGTATTTAAAGAGAACCCTAGACCTAATTTAATTTAACTTTTTCAATTGTAAAATTAGGGGAAGTCTGAGTCTTAGGCTTTGAGAGTCTCTTATGTTTTAAGTCACTCATGTATCTTTTGATATAGTGAGGAGGACAGTTTATTACTTGATAGTTTATCAAGTTTTTTGTTATTTGATTGTTTATCAAGTTATTATTCTTGGTTAAAACTTTTAAGCAAGACTAAGTATTGTTCTCACTCATGAGGTTTTAAGTAAAGGGTTGAGTATTGGTTATTTGAAGTGTAAACTTTTATTTTGTTTCTATTCTAGTCACAAGGTTTGTGGTTGTAGGTATCACTACGGTGATTGGAAGTAAGAGAGGGATCTCATATCTAGATGGTGATTTCTAGATAGAAGTTGCACAATGTAGTGACTAGTACTATTATAGTGAATTTCCTTATTGGCTTGGTAACCCCCAGAGTAGGTGACATTGCACCGAACTGGGTTAATAATTTATTTTGTTATTTATTATTCTGCAATTTATTTTACATTATGATATTATTGTGTATCATAAACATATGTCTCAGCAGCTGTCTTGACATTGTGTTTCTGTGTTAAGACATCAGTCTTGACTTTTGTATTGCAAGTTCTAGAATTTTAAGAGATGAGGAGAAAAGGTTCCTTCTTTACATAGGAAAATAATAGGCTTAAAAATAAAATGATCCATGGGCCAATTAACTCACATAATCGATTACCTCTTGAGTCTAATTACTGATGTACTATAAATAATCGAATATTTGTGCCATATTTGAATATTTTGGATAGAGAATTGTTACCAATCATTAAGACATTTCCATAATTGATTATATAATCGATTTTGCTTTATCTAATAGATTAGCCTTAGGATCTAGTTGATTAGGTAGTTCAATTTTTTTATAATAAACCTAATAGTTTCCTAATCATCTAGCCTGGGCTAAAAAAAACATTTTTAGGTTCTTTGTTAGGTAAAAAAATTTCAAAAAATCTCCTAAGTGTATATGTGAAATGATATCAAAATTGAGTTAACTTCTCTGATGAATACTAATATTTGGAATCATGTTCAATTTCCTTCACACAAGAAAATATTGGTTGAAAATGGGTGTTCAAGTTAAAATTGCATGTCAGTGGAATTGTTGAGAGATGTAAGGCAAGAATGGTTGTCAAGGGATTCACATAAATTAAAGGTATTGACTACATGGATACCTTAACTCCAATAGTAAACATGACAATAATTAAATTTCCTATGGCCATTGCAATATTTTTCAAGATTAGCCTCTCTTCCAACTTGATATCAACACATCATTTTTCCAGGTCTTGACATTCCACATCCTAACTTGGTATACAAATTCATAGATCTCTTTATAACTTGGAAAAATCAAGTAAGTAATGGAACACTAAGTTCACTAAGACATTTATTGCATATGGTTACATACAAATTAAGTTTGATTATTCTTTATTTACCAAGCAATGTTTTGCAAGCTTTGTAGACATTTTTGTTTATGTGGATGGTTTGGTCTTGGGGGAACTGACTTTGACGAAATAACAAAAAGCAAGATCTTATTAACCTAAGGATTTTTTTCTTTGTGATGGACTGTGCCAAAGAAAATAATCTCAAGACTTAAATATGTTGAGATAGTATACCTAATTCAAGTTGTGTAACTTAAGGCCGAGCTAAATTAGGGTTTTTAGCCTACTTAATGTATAAATTAGGTGTATATAAATAGTCATAGTTGGTATCATTATTTGTAATATTCAAGTTAATAATACAATCCTTATTTCATTTATTCTCTCGCTTTATTCCCTCACTAAAATTGCCTCCCGCACTAACAAATTGGTATCTAGAGCTCTAGTTAGATTCGTGATCGTGTTTTTCAAGAATCACACATCAAATATCGTATTTGTGGGATTGTGGGTTATTCACTAGCAATCATCGGGAAGGTGAATGATAACCATAGCATTCTGATTTCTCTTCTAAATCTTGATGGCAATAATTGGATTTGATGGAGAAAACAAATGAAATCTCTAGTTGGCTTTCATCAAATCATAGAATTGGTTACTAATGGTGTACTTGCATTGGTTGCAGATGCAGCCGACGCATAGAAGACCTCAGAACAAAGCCAAAAAGAAGGATTGCAAGGCTGCATATTGCATTCAGACAGCGGTTAATGCGGTGAACTTCGACAGGATCTCTCATGCTTAATTAGGGAACGAGGCATGAGATATTCTTCTCAAATACTATGAAGTAAGGGAGAAAGTCAAGGTTGTCAAGTTGCAGACCTTTCATCGATAATATGAATTATTATTGATGGGAGAAGATGAAAATATTATAGAGTATGTGTCAAAGGTTGAGTAACTCGTCCATCTCAAGAAGGGTTATGGTGAAGCCCTAATTGATAAGATGATAGTTGAGAAGGTAATATGTATGTTGACCTCTCACTTTCATCATGTTATCGCAAATATTCAAGAATCCAGTCATTTTGAAACCCTAAAACTAGAAGATTTGGTTGGTCCGTTGGAAACGCATGAGATTAGGATTTTCAAAAGGAAATGAGTTCATGATTTGATACAAGTTTTTCAGGCTCACTCATGGAAAAAGAATGATGGTTCCAAGAAATTCAGAGGAAAGTTCGACAAGACTCGGGGCAAGAAGTCTTGGTCGAATCCCCACAAGAACAAGGTCGGTGATAAGACTTCTAAATCCTCAAAAGGAGGAGGAAATTATCAAAGGACAAAGAAGATTAAAAAAGATATGCAGTGCTACAACTGTGAAAAGTGGGGTCACTTGGCCAAGAATTATTGGTACAGGAAAGACAATGGATCGACAAGTAAGGATGAAGAAGCGAACCTTGCATGCCAAGATTCAGATTATCCTAAAGGTATGATGGTTATAGTTGATGTTGTAGATAACCATGTCGAATCCAAGATATGGTTCCTTGACTTAGGCTTCTCGAATCACATGATTGGTCAAAAGGGATGGTTGGCAGATTTCAACGAGTTGGAGAAGAACAAGTTAAAACTTGTTGATGATAGTTCGTTGCAAGCAGAAGGTACTGGCAACTAAGTATTTCAAGTGATAAATTGAGGGAAAGCTATGATCAAAGATGTTCTCTATGTACCCGGAATGAAGTGCAACCTGCTAAGTGTTGGACAATTTGTCGAAAAAGGTTTCTCAGTTGTCATGGAAAATGGAGCTTTAGAATTGTTCTAATCCCAGAACAATTTTGTCTTGAAATCTCCTTTGTTAAAGAACAAAATATTTAAGACTATGATCAATTCGACATAAGTTCAATGTTTGAAAATAGTTGGTTATGGCATTTGAGGTTTAGACATTTGAACTTTAGATCACTTAATCAGTTGATTACTCAAGATATGGTAATTAGTATCCCAAGTCTTGAGATGCTTGACAAACTCTATGAAAGTTGTTTAGTCAAAAAGCAATCAACAAATTATTTTGTTTAAACTATACCAATGAGATCATCATGCATACTCGAAGTGGTACATTCATATATGTGTAGCTGATTCAAATAATATACCATTAGTGGAAACATATATATTATTTCGTTTATCGATGAGTTTAGTCAAAAGCTCTGGATCTATGTGATCAAAATAAAGGACGGAGTATTTGAAATCTTTAAGAAATTCAAGATACTTGTCGAAAACTAGAGTGAGAAGATGATCAAAATTCTGAAAACAGATGGAGGTGGTGAATACACACCCAAGATGTTTTAAGATTTATGTGCAAAACATGGTGTCGATCATGGGATAACATCTCCTTTTACACCTCAACATAGTGGAATTGTAGAAAGAAGAAACAAAATCATATTAGATATGGCGAGATGCATGCTGAAGCAAAATAATTTGCCAAAATATTTATGGGGGTGAAGTTGTTTCGACTGTAGTTTATATTCTGAACAAGTGTCCTACCAAGAAATTGAAGAACAAGGTTCCTGAGTAAGTATGGAGTGGAAAACGACCATCATTGATTCATCTGAAGGTGTTTGGCTCTATGTGTTACAAGCATGTTCTTGATGCGAGAAAAAGGAAGCTTGATGACAAGAGTGAACTTATGATTCTGTTAGGATATCATAAAACTGGTGCATACAGACTATTCAATCCAATCAATGAGAAAATTATGATTAATCGAGACATTGTGGTTGATGAAAATTTTGTTTGGGATTGGAATTCTAATTATGCAATTAACAAACTATTGATGAGCTATTATTTCGATGAAAAAGTTGATGAAGTCAAAGTTGGAGAAATTAAATATATTCCAATCAAAGTCGATGTCAAAGTAGTTACTGACTTTCCTGACAGTCATAGTCGAAGACAGTGTGGCTAGCACAGGCCAAAGACCTCAAAGAACTAGAGTTTTCCGACAATACTTCATGATTATGAAGTAACTGGTGATGATGAAGTAACACTAGATGGAGAATTAGTTCATTTTGCTTTATTTTTAGGTGTTGTACCAATCAACAATAGCAACGCTTTGAATATTAAATACTGGAAGTCTGCTATGGTCAAAGATTTATAAGCAATAAAAACAAACAACACATAGGATTTAGTCGAATTTCCAGCATATACAAAAGTTATTGAAGTAAAGTGGGTGTTTAAGTTGAAACACAATGTTGATTGGTCGATAGCAAGACATAAAGAAACATTAGTAGCTTGAGGTTTTCATGAAAGATAATGACTCAGATAATCTAAATTATTTTCTCTTATAGCAAGATTGGAGATTGTTCGAGTAGTGGTAGCATTGGCATGCAACCAAGGTTGGTCAAAATTTCACCTAGATGTGATGTCCTCATTTATGAATGGTCCTTTAGACGAAGAGGTCCATGTCAAAAAAACCTCCAGGGTTTGTGATTCATAAGGTATCAAGTAAAGTATATAAGTTGCATAAAGCACTCGATATCCTCATGCAGGCACCTAGGGCATGAAACAAGAAAATTGACTCATACTTAGCTGAATTGGGATTTTTAAAACTCAAGTCTGAGTATGGTATCTATGTTCAGGTTATAGCCCAAGACATAACAATCATCTACTTATATGTCGATGACTTGACGATAATTGGAAATATCTTGGAGAACTTCTCAAATTTAAAAGAAATGATGAATAGGGAATTTGAAATGCCAGATCTGAGAAAATTGTCGTATTTCCTATGAATGGAATTTCAAATGTCAAAGCAAGGTACAATGCTACATCAAAGGAAGTATTTCAAAGAGATACTAAAGGAATTCCTAATGGATGATTTGAATCATGTATCCTCACACGTCGAGCCAAATGTGAAGTTGGAGAAGAATGAAGATAAAGACAAAGTCGATGTAACTTTGTCCAAGCAAATTGTGGGATCTCTGAGGTATGTTTGCAATAGTCAACCTGATATAGGTTTCACAGTCGGATTAGTGATTAGATATATGAGTGAACCAAGGGTGTCACACATGAAGGATGCAAGAAGAATTTTGAGATACTTAAAAGGATGAATAGACTATGGAACTCTATTTCGATGAGATTCTAAAGGCAAACAAGCAACATTTAATTTTTTCCAGATGTTGATCAGTTTGGAGATCATGAAGATCGAAGAAGTACAATTAGATATTTCTTTCATGAATTTGGTGTCCCAATCTCATGGTGATCGAAAAAATAACCTATGGTGGCATTATCATCGTGTGAAGCTGAATATATAGTAGGATCATATGGTATATGTCAAGCAATTTGGATTAGATCGGTACTTGAAGAAATGGAGGTCGAAGTGAAAAAACCTCTTGTGTTGCAAATTGACAACAAGTCAGCCGTAAATTTGGCAAAGAATCCAGTTTTGCATGGAAGAAGTAAGCATATCGAATCTAGATTTCACTTCTTGAGAGAAAAGGTAAATCGTGGTGAACTTGAAGTTAGGCATTTCTCAAGTGAAGCACAATTGGTCGACATTTTCACCAAAGGATTAAAGGTCGATATATTCTTGAATTTGAGAAAGAAAATATGAATAGTTCATATTGACTATTTTTAGAGTATGTTCAACAACTTGGATTATGGGGGGTATGTTGAGATATTAGACCTAATCCAAATTGAGTAACCTAAGTCTAGCCGAATTAGGATTTGTTAGCCTACTTAATGAATAAGTTATGTGTATATAAATAGTCATAGTTTGTATCATCTCTCTCTCTCTCTCTCTCTCTCTCTCTCTCTCTCTCTCTTCTTCCCTCACTAAAAGTGTCTCACGCACTAACAAAACTAAGATGCATGATTAATTAGAGCAAAACCAACCTGTATCTGAACCTACATCATACAGAACATTGATTGAAAGGTTTTTATATCTAACTCATTTCAGATCATAAATTGTATATTATGTAAGTAAAACTGAGTCAATTTCTTGATGCATCTACTAATGAAAATATGTCGGTAGGATTACATGTTTCAAGAGCAACCCAGAAAAATGGTTATATTTTAGCTCATCATCTACAATTAATCTCAAGGAGTCCAGCACGTGGCCTCCTCCCTGGTCTGCAGCTCTGAGATATAAGGGGCGGTTGACCCGTTATTCTCGGAGGGCAGGGTGACGGTTAAGTAATTGTTGGCCACGTGGCCCTAACACGCACGTGGGGATATTCCTAGCCGTTATGGGCAGATGGGCCTGCGGGTCCTTAATGTCCACTGGATTGGGCCCTAATAGCAGTGGGCCAAGTGCTGGTCCAGTCCAGAACAGGTCACCACTATAGTAATAAAAATAAATAAAATAAATATTAGTTGTGTTCAGTCTAATTCAATTTTTGACAGGTTCAAAATAATCATTTGAGTCCGACCGAAGCACCTATATACTACTCAAATCAAACTATTTGATCAACCAGTTATCCGATCTGACCCCAATTTGCACACAAAAAATAATAGATCGATTTGAGTCAAATGATTCAATTTTGTTCACTCTTAACTTAAGCCACTTGTGAAGGGCATGACTCTCTACTTGGGATTTGGGTTCCCTGCAGTTAATCTTGGCCATTCAAAATATAAAATGAATTTAAACTGATGTATTGTATGCTATTGGATCCTTTTTAAATAGATAAGATTCACTCAAATGCGTGACTGCGTATATATTCAACTGCATACAATTCTGGTCCACTTCAAAGTACCATATCAATACTGTGACAACAAATTAGCATTACAATAGCAATTATTCTTGTTTTCTACGAAAGGACAAAACATATTGAACAATATTGTCGTAGTTTGAGACAAAGTGCAGAAATGAATGGTACATTTGCTTCCAGTAACATCTAAAGAGCAAGTTGCGAATATTCTAACTAAGTCTTTACAGCGAATGTCATATTTATACTTTTGTCATGCTCAATTCCAACTTTAATATTTAAAAATTTATTTAAAATGACAAACTGTTTTAATTAGCTTCTCCAAAAAAAAATCATTTTTTATTTAAAATTTGAGATTTTCAATCATGATATGATAAACAAATACAAAAAAAAACTTCTACTTATATTTTTTTTTTGAAAATTTATTGAATAACGAATCACTTTTTTATTAAAATAATTGAGACATTTGAATTGATATGTCAGCAAAGTCATGAATTTCCCTCAACCAACCTTTTTAAGCTAACAAATAGGCAACCTTTTTTTGGTCTGCAACAAATAGGCAACCTTTTTTTGGTCTGCAACAAATAGGCAAACCTTGTTACTTAGAGGGGTCAAGTTATTGAAACTGAAATACAATAAAATAAAATAAAACAAATAACAGTTTAAATAGCAATAACTGTAGCATAAACTTGAAATAAAAATGTCTCTTTGTGAATGTCAAAAATCATGTCTCATTGATATAACAAAAGGCCAATCCAAAACATCAATTTCATCAATAAAATCTCAATTCCAATAACACAAAAAGTTGATGAATCTCACTTGATTCCAATAACACAAACCAAATTATATAATTAATAAACATGCCCAAAACAACATGGGCATTTTATGGTGTTGCTTCTATTAACTATTTAGTGTGTTAGAACATTAGAGAAAACTATAATTAATTTAAGTTTTGTAAATATGGTTAATTTATTCAGTGTTGAAGCCATAGAAAGTGCAAAGCCTATTGTGTTGATGATAGTGGTTCAATCAATATATGCAGTTGTGAATATAATGTTAAAAATGGTAACAAATGATGGATCAAGCTTAAGTGTTCTTATTGTCTATAGATTTCTATTTTCTACTGCCTTCACTGTGCCATTTGTTTTCTTCTTTGAAAGGTATATAAATAAAATATCTTTTGGTCTCAAAAAAAATGTCAATTATATGTTCAATTATTTTTGGCATGTTTCTTCAGGAAAAGTGTGCAACATTTGACTGGAAAGGTGCTATTCCAAGCTTTTCTTTGTGGATTATTTGGGTAAAATTTTTAATTAGATTAAGTATATGATTATGATTTTTAGAGAGTAATTTAAGCAAGGATTAAGTTTAATAAAAATTTAAAACTTTTCAGGGGATCATTACAACAAAACTTGTATATTAAGTCTTTGGCTTTGGTATCTGCAACATATACTATAACCATGTTAAACCTCATTCCTGCCATTACCTATGTCCTGGCTGTTTCTCTAAGGTAAGAAACACCGTTAATCTTATTAGTAAGAGCCGTCTCAAGTTTTCGGAGGCACTGAGCAAGTTATTTGCTGTTTAAATATGGCAAAACTAATATAGAGACTTAACTTTACAACAATTTATCTGTGACAAATATTTTATGAGAACCTACTTAGTCTCGATAGCGTGTCTTGTACGTCCTCAAAGATCGTCTTGAGCACTTCTCATGTTTTTGTAAGGGGTTTTGGATTAAGATGTGAAAATGTGTTTTGATTGAATTTTGAAGAATGGAGAAGCCAAATCTTGGAACACCAGCTGGGAAGGCAAAGTTGATGGGAACATTAAGTGGAATTTGTGGTGCAATGATCCTAACTTTATATGAAGGCAAAAGATTATTTAACTTATCATTGCACATTGATTTGTTGCAAAATGTTACATCAACAACACATCATTCCCCTGCTGGTTCTCATGTTTGGGGACTCATGCTAGCTTTAGGCACTGCTCTTAGTTTCTCACTATGGTTTATAACACAGGTAGTTACAATTTCTAATTTAAATCTTACTATACAAAAATGTCAGAAAACATTGTTTTCTTGTTTATAACAGTATGAATATGGATTAACGCAGTCGAAGATGAGCGAGAATTTTCCGTGGCATTATTCAATTGCGGCGTTAACCTCTATAATGGGTGCAATCCAATCTTTCATATTTGCAGTCTGTACTGAGAGAGATTGGAGCCAATGGAAGCTTGATTGGAATTTGAGGCTTTTGACAGCAGCTTCCGCGGTACGAAGCTTCATACTCATATCATACATTAGTACATGTTTGGTATGACAGTAGATTTATCAGAAAGAATTATAGTGTTTCTGATAAATTCACTGTGATACCAAACATGAAATAACCAAGTTACGCGGTTTTCAATTGACTTTGTTACGCGGTTTTCAATTGACTTTGTTACGCGGTTTTCAATTGACTTTGGTCTGTAATTTTGTTTTGTAGGGTATATTGGCCTCTGGAGTGTGCTTTGTTCTGTTGGCTTGGTGTGTGGGCATGAAGGGACCCTTGTATGTGTCTGCTTTTAATCCTCTAATGCTTGTTCTCGTGGCCTTCATTTCGTCGTTTGTATTGAACGAGTACATTACAGTTGGAAGGTAAACTAAGCTACTACATTTCAGAAACATGTCCATTGTAGTAAATATGTGAAACACTTACAGATCTCGACCGTTTGTTATAAATCGTATTTTGCAGTCTAACAGGAGCAGCGTTGATTGTTTGCGGATTGTACATGCTATTATGGGGTAAAAGCAAAGAAGCGAGAAAAATGAACAATATGAATGAAATAGCTTCTGCTATAGACACTGTCAAATGTGATTCATTTCACATAGCCAACAACTCGGTTTTATCTTGCATACAGAAGGAGCATGACAAGAAGATCACAACTATTGCTTCCGATGTATCACTAAATGTCAATAACAATACTTTAGGGGAAATCCAAAAATCGAACATTTGAAAAAAACTATGCATATGATCATGATTACGTAGTTTTAATAAGATATATCTTTCCACTAAAACGCGAAGAAACCATCAACATTGTTGCGATTGCTTTTATTTCTTTCTTCCTTTTATGGATATTACAGAACTCGGCAGAGAGTTACACCATCCCCGATAGAAAGGATTGTTGACTCAACGCGAGTATCATTTGCAATATAGTTGTTGAATTCAATTGCAATTTTTCTTTTTCGCTTCGTGATATCTTCCATTTCATCGTCCTCAGGCATCGCCACGGAACCAGACCATAATGTATTGTCATATGCAATTATTCCACCCTTTCTTACCAGTTTCAATAACACCTCATGATACTTTGTGAAGTTTTCCTTGTCAGCATCAACAAACGCATAATCAAACGACTCTTCGTGTTTGCCCTACAACACAAGTAATCAGATTTCATTTCTCTTCGATTTTCTATCCATCACATACACGTTCACACAAAAAATCATGCAAAAATACCAAACCTTAAATTCAAAACCATAAACTTACAACAATAAGGCTGTTGAGGCCTGATAATGCATCAGAGTGAATAAAATCAATTTTGTGCTCGACTTCTGCCTTCTGGATGAAGGGCAATCCCATCTCATACGCATCTCGATCCATATCAATTCCAATTACCTGAAAGTAGACAAATTTTACGAACTACACTTCATTTTATATTATTCATATCATCGTCGTTTTCATCAATATTTAAGCAACGATACCTTGCCGTTAGGAGGAAGAGCAAGGGCAGTAGTAAGAAGAGAATAACCAGTGAAAACTCCAATTTCCAATGTTTTGTTAGCATTCATGATTTTCAGAAGCATAGATATGAATTGTGCTTCATCCAAAGGCACATTCATTACACTCCTGTGATAGTGATCACAAAAATAATGCAGAAAATAAATAAATAGGGTTGAATATATGTAAATATTATTGTAGATATATGTAACTTACATTTTGCCGTATTTTTGAACTGTTGTCTCTCTGAGTTGCTTCAACTGTTCGTGCTCTTTTGGATATGAGCTTGTTTCAAGGATGTACTGATTAAAAAACACATGCAGAAAAATAAATGAATTAATATATCCAAGGTTTTAAAATACTGTCCCACCCGTGATAAAACGGTTTTGGCTGGTGATGATATCGATACCAATGATACCAATACTGTTATTCATCATTTTTAATATTAAAGAACTAATTGTGATTAATTATCACTGTAACAACATTTGTACCGACAGAAATCGCGAAAGGTTTGTGAGTGTCACTGCTATTTAAAACCTTGAATATGTCAATTAAAAGTTGTATGAAGACATGGATTAATTTGGATTTGAATGGAATAAGTAAAATACCTGAAGAAGTGCTGGGGTTTTGAGGATGTTCTTGGTCATGGTTGAAGGTCAGTGCAAACCGGAATTGATCTGTTGATGAAGTGAGTCTCCTGTCTTTATCTATGATGATTAAATTGTTAAATAAAATTAATGAGGGAAGAAGTATTTTTGTCCCAATTTGGGCTTCATCATTTGGCCCACGGGCTTGTCAATGTCATAAGGGTACATCAAAAGTGAAATTCTTTTTTTCACCAATCTTTTCAAAAATATTCTAATCGTTAAAAATTACTTTCATATTCTAAGATTCGAAAATGTGTTTGATTTTTTTATACGCGGAAAACAGAAACAATAGAAGTTTCAACAGTAAAACCAGGAATACAATCTATCCAGGATTTAGGACTCAGCCTCCTACCCAAGTCAACGAGGCCATGGGCCTCACGGTTAAAGTTCCTTTTAACAAAAACAAGAGAAGCATCCGTAAAGGATTCGAGCAAAAGTTAACAATCTGTGAAAACGTTATCAAGAGAATCAGAGTAATGGCAATCAATGTGTTATCAATTATGAGCCTTCTTGTCACAACAACACTTTGCTCAGCATCAATTAACTCTGGCAGCATGGGTTTCAACCTATTAGAAATTGCTTTTGTAACAATCTTCATTACTACATTGTGAAGCCTAATAGGGCGGAACTCTTTGGGAGAACTAGGGTTTTTGCACCTTGGGATAAGGACGATGTAAGTCTTGTTGAACTCCCTGGGGTAATGACCAATATTAAGCACACCCAAGGCTCAATTGACAATATCATGCTTCACAATATGCCAATACTTTTGGAAAAACAAAGCTGGCAAGCCATCCGGACCTAGAGACTTCAAGGGATGCATTTGGAATAAAGTCGTCTCAACTTCACAACCCGAAAAGGCCTCTTCACACCTTGCACGAAGGGTGCTTGGCAATTTACCATTAACCACCTGACAGATTTCCACATCAGATGGGTTAGATAAAGTAAAGATCTCTGAGAAGTAGTTCACTAAGATCCTCTCACAATGTTCTTCCCTCCTCCACCACTGGCCCCTGGCATCTTTGAGTTTTGAGATTTGGTTTGTCTTTCTTCTTTGGTTAGCCTTTCCATGAAAGAACTTCGGTTGCAGTCACCTTCACTTAACCAAAGAGATATACTCATTTGTCTCCACATAATTTCCTCAATACGCATGAGACTGTTTCTTTGTTGTTCAAGAGCTTTGTATTTTCCAATCTCAACATCATCCTCCCCCACCTTTCATCCTCCTGAAGTATCTTCTCAATACGCTTCAGCTCTGCACTAATGGAACCAGGCTGCAAATCTCTTAGCTCTTCACCACTTTAAGTATTTGATAGGGTAGATATAACGCAAATCCGAGAGTTTTCATTCTCCGGAAAATGAATTCTTTTTTGTTAATAGTTTTAATTTCCGCATTTACCTCTAAATCATTTTTACCCAAACTCATAAACGAAATACTTATCGAACGGCAGTTCAATAGCAATGCTTCGGTTCAATAGCAATGATTCCTGTGCTGATCAAATTCGTCCTATTTTTCAAAAAATGTGTATATTTTATTTTTGAAAGAGAAAAAGAAAAAGAAAAATAATTTTGTGAGACCCAATTTTAAATTCATTTTTAACATGAGTTTCATTCTTCTTTTTTAAAATTATAGCTTTGATCATAATATGTTCACAAAATTGATCTATTTATTTTAGAACTCTTCCATTTTGATTCCTTTCGTAAAATCTACCATTCAAATGAAAACTACAATTGAATGTATTTTCATTTATCTAAATGTTCAAGTATAAAATTCTTTTTCTAAGCAATGACTCAATGAAAAAATGTCGAGACCAAATATTGTAACTTGGCGTCACGAGGCAACCGAATACAGAATTGAATTCAGATCAACAACTGTATTAAGTTTCTTATGACTTTGTCGGTCCATGTTAACACCTCTAACCTTCCCATCAATCTTTATCATTCATGTGTCCAATCTAAAATATTCATATATTCAACTAACCCAAAAACAAAAAATTTAACTGCAAATATTTCATTAAAAATGATATCAATTATCGACTAAAATTTTTTAAAATTAAATCATTACTTAAAGAAATAATTAATAATAATTAATATGTCTAAAAAGGTAATTTTAGAATTATTCTGAAGATATTTGATATTAAAGGTTATTAAAAATAAAATAATATGAATAATAATAATTCCAATTAAAGAGTTGGTTCATCCAATAAATAAAAAACTTAACTCATATTTTACAAGAGCATGATTTTAAACTTTTCAGAAAGAAAAAAATATTATTGATAGATAATATGTAAATACTTATATTTTTTAAAATTTTGAGGAATGATCCTCATGGTAAGTTGGTAAGCACCCGAAAACTAATTTATAATTTTTTAATAATAATATTATAAAATAATAAAATATTTAAAAAAGAAAAAGTATACAATTTTTAAATTCAAAACTATAAATCTATAAATAATGGTTCTTCCATATAATCATGAGAGCATGGGACTGCATTTTTTTTTAAAACTAAAATATATATTAACCACTAAAAAGCTCTTTCACCGAAAAAAATTATTAGAAGAATTATAAAAATATAATTATCATACAAATTGAAATAAGACGAACATCTCAAACAATAAGACATTATGTTTAATATATTGCATATAATCTAACCTCCAATACGGATATTCGAAAGCAAATAAATGAAAATAAGATTTCAACCATCAGGAAGATTGAAGTTTGACTTTTTCATTGATAGAACAAAAGACTAACTAACATTCTGAAAAAATTTTATGAATCCTCGCTTTTCAAATGCTCCACACTATTAGTACCTAAATGATGTGGAAAGCGGTAATACATGACTTAGACCAGCCTCCCAATGTTACAAAGTGACCATGATGATCCCAAAGATAACCTTGAAAAGTCGATGAGAAGCCTCACCAACTAGACATCAAAGGCCTAATTTTACCACATAAACCACACCGAACAAAAATATGATCATATCCTTAAAATTTTCACAATTTATTGTACATGACTGCTCCACGGGTATAAAAATTTGACGCTTAACCAACTTATCATTTTCCAGTAACCTATTAAGATATAACCTCCAAGCAAAAATATTAACCATTAGTGGCACCTATTTAGACCACCAAGCATGAGAATCGTCGTATAGTTGAGGATCTGTCTACATCGTCAAAAAATGGTATGCACTGCTATCACTATACTGATTAAAAGAATGTAATCTTCGCACTCAAGAACCAACAACCTCGTCCTACTAAACAGAGGAATCCAAAAATATAATACACTCTCCAACCAACTTTTCCTCCACACAAACAACCTCATACGCCATCTTCATGCCTCTCCATCTAGCCCTCAGCCTAAAGCAAACATCTCCGCTAAGGAGCACCCTTATACTCAGATAACTCATAAAGCCTTTAGAATCTATTCATCAACACCCTTCCCTACAACCAAGGATCCATCTAAAAAATAGAGTCTACCTCATTGCATGTCGATCTCTAAATATTATCAATCAGCCACCCGATTTCAATCAACTTATCCACTTTCCTGATCCTATTCAAATGTTGTCACCAAACAGATCCTCCTTGAACCCCAAACGACCCCCCAAATAAATCGGGATAGAGGATAAAATATACTTCAACAAAACCAAACAACCCCCCAAAGATAGATTACAATTTTTCCATCCAAATAACATGATTCTGACGTTATTCAAAAAAGGATGCCAAAAACTGAGCTTACGCGGATTGCCCCCAATAGGCATCCCCAAATACACAAACACGATAGCTCCCAGTTTACAATTTAACACCCTAGTTGCCTTCGTCAACCAAGAAGTAGAAATGTCCCCCTCCCCCACCAACATGCTTTTATTAAAATTGACTTTTAATTCTCAAATGGATTCAAACAACAAAACTTCTTTAAGCGCCCTAACATTAACCAAACTCTTGGACCCCATCAACAAAGTGTCATCCGCAAACTGTAAATGAATTATAAGCAACCCATCACCATTTCCCACTTTATACGCTGTAAACATGCCTCCTCAACAACAACATTCATCAAGACATTAAGCCCCTCTTCCGCGAGTAAAAAGAGAAATGGTGATAAAGATCACCCTGACGTAAACCTCTCTTCAACCTAAACTCATCAGTTGGACTCCCAATCACTAACATTGGTGTTGTAGTCGTTGGAACATATTCAGTAATCCATTTCACTCACAAGACATGAAACTGCATTCTAACCATAATACGTTCCAAATATCGTCAATCGACTGAATCATAAGCTTTCTCAAAATCCACTTTGAATAAAAGCAACTCTTTCTTATTCTTCCGAGATTAATTCACCACCTCATTAGTTATCTGAATGCCATCAAGAATTTGTCTACCAGAGATAAAATTAGATTGGGTATGTGAAATTACACCTCCAGTCACCTTTCTCAATCTGTTAGTTGGAACCTTTGCCAACACTTTATGCATACACCCAACTAGAGAAATGGGTCAAAAATCCGCAACTCGTTAAGGAATAGCCATTTTAGGTGTCATATTAATAAAAGTACTATTTAGACCTTTAGTTAGCTTTCCCCTGTGATGAAATTCCTCCATAAATCTCAACAAATCATCTGCCAAAACGTCCCAAAGTTCTTTTATAAAACCAAAAATCACACCATCTGGACCAAGATTGTTATAACTATCACAACTCTACACCGCTTGTTTCACTTCTTCCTCTGAAAAAGGCCTAATAAGATCAGCCCCTTCCACCCCCAGTAATAGTTTTAAGCATAGAATTATCAATCGCATGTCGAGCCCGTTCCACCACCTTAAAATGCGATTGAAATTGCTGAAAAATGGCTTCCCTAATCGGAGCAACACCCTCACTATAATACCATTCACAAATAAGGAAGAAATCGCATTAGACCTTCGTCTAGAAGACATAATCCCATGGAAATTTGTTGAGTCTGCATCCCCTCACTCAACTAATTCAAAAATGAACTTCTGCCACTGAATACTAGAATTCAACTTTAGATAAAAGAAATCAAATCAGCCGATAAATCATGCAATTTTGCATCTTCTCCTTCCTCTAACCTATGGTGATCCCCTTTCACATCTAAGGAATCAATATGTTCTTTAACCTTCAAAATTCTCCCCTTCAATTTCTGAGTATGTTGTTGATGCCACAGTTTCAAACTAGCTTTGATTAACTTTAGTTTTTCCTTCAACGCATAGTCACCCCACCCGTCCACCTAGAAAGACCTCCACTGTTTGACCATAAAATCATGATACCCCAATAAATTGGCCCAATATTTCAACATAAGTTGCGGTCAGGGACCCCAATTATGGACATTGATAGTTATCACCAATGGACAATGATCACACATACCTCTAAGAATAGCCCACTGAGTACAATTAGACCAAGTAGCACGCCACTAATCAAAAACCAAAAACCTATCCAACTGACTCATGGTCTGACCGTCCCCACGGTACCACGTAAAACTTATGTCACACAAAGACAAATCCAACAGGACATTATCTTCAATAAACCTATTAAAAGAAGAAAAATCCTCATAATGCTCAACATATACCAAACTTCGTCTTTCAGACGAATGTCTAATAACATTGAAGTCCCCCACCACACATCAAGGACCTCCACCAGAATTCGCCAAATTAATTATTTAATTAACAAGTTATGAATAAAAATTGTTAATTATTAAATATTAATATTGAAATAAAATTTATATGTTCAGTTAATATTATTAAGTATTAATTAATTATTTATTATACATTAAACCTTCATTTTTGAAGAAAATTTTGAATCAGCTTAATTTTCTTTTCATCTTCTTTCTCTTTATCCTTCCTTTAATCATACTCTTTTTATTAAAATAAAAATAAAAATTAAGAGAGAGATAAAGAATAGAAATAGAATATTATTAACTTCATTATGATTTAAGAATTTCCATTCCTATCTATAAATCTAAAATACACAATTCTTTCATGTTTCCCCCATTTTATGCATTTATTAATTAATTAATTAATTAATTAATAATATTCTATTTAAATCCTTTTTATAGTACATAAGTACTTACACCAAAATTATTTATAAAACATTTTAAACAAAAAAACAATTCTAACCCAAAAAAAAACATATAAGCAAATATTCTTGATTCCATAATATTTTATAATTGTTTTTAAAAAAATGCAGTGTTGTCAGTAGTAACATTCTGATTACGCTTCCTCTTCAACTAGCGTAAACCAAAGCCCTTTGCTTTGGTCTTTCGCTAGGGTTTGGGGATTCGCCATTTTCATCTTTTACGCTTCCTATCTCAACCCTCTCTTTTCTTCATCCTACACTTTTATCTTCAAAGGTACTTTTTTTATACCCTTCTTAAATTCACTCTTTTTCTTCATCAACATGCTTCTTAACTGGTTAATAATGATTTTCTCAACATATTGGTATCTGGGTGTTAGATAATTTGAGGTAAAGGTTTGATTTTTGTGGTGGGTTTTGATTTTTCTTTTTTGGTTTTTTTTTTTTACTATGGGAGTCTTATGATTGAAATTTAGGATTTTTTTTTATTTGGGTTTTGATTTTAGTATTGAAATATGTTTGATCTGTTCGTTAAGTTGGATGTTTTGAGAATTTGAATTTGATAAATGTTAATATTGAATGTTTGATTATGTTGTACTGTTGATTATGTTTTTGAATTAATTGGATTCGGTTACTTCTAGGAAACAGAACTGAAAGAGGGGACATTAATACACAACAGTTTTTGATGGGTTTCATGTGATTTTTGTGGTTGTGGTGTCAAGTGTTGTGAGGAGGATCTTGTGTTGAGGGTGCTTTTGCTGAAGGCTGTGAGTCTGTGACAATGCCGTCTACAGAGAATCAGAGCTCTTCTGCTTCTTCATCGTTTTCGTCCTTTGGTAGGTCGTTATTCGGAATCAGGCAGGAACAGGTACATTCTGTGGAAGCAAGTCATGAATCGGATTCATGTAATTTAGAGCTTGGATCGTTTCAAAAGCGTGTTACGGATCGTTTCCAGGACCTTTCTGTGGTTAGTGACGATGAGTTGCTGTCAATTGATTGGATGCAGAAGCTTCTTAATGTGTTTATATGCTGCCATGAGGAATTCAGAGCCATTATGTTGAATAATAAAGAGCAGGTATCGAAACCTCCTCTGGATCGGATGACATCTGAGTTCATTGAGAGGTCGGTTAAGGCTCTTGACATTTGTAATGCGAGTCGAGATGGGATTGAGAATATTCGTATGTGGCAAAAGCATCTGGAAATTGCGAGCTGTGCTTTGGGTTCAAATAAGAGACCATTGACAGAAGGGCAGTTTAGGAGGGCTAGGAAGGCGCTGATGGATTTAGCGTTGGCAATGCTTGATGAGAAGGAATCGGGATCTGTTTTTTCTCAACGTCATAGATCTTTTGGGCGGCATAACTCAAGCAAGGATCATCAATCACCAGGGCATTCAAGATCACATTCATGGAGTGTCTCTCGGTCCTGGTCTGCAGCCAAGCAACTACAGTCCATTGCAAACAACCTCGTTCCACCTCGCGCGAACGAGATTGCTGCAAACAGCAGGCTCTCGGTTTCTGTTTATACAATGAACTGTATTCTCTTGTTTGTTTTATGGATCCTTGTTGCAGCTATTCCTTGTCAGGATAGGGGTTTAAACCTTCATTTTTCAGTCCCAAGGCAATTCACCTGGAGCACACCAGTTACATTGCTTCACGAACGGATCCTGGAGGAGTCAAAGAAGCGAGAGCGCCGCAACTCAAGTGGTTTACTGAAGGAGATATATCAAATTGAGATAACCACCCGCCACTTAACAGACCTGGTAGATTCTGCTCAGTTTCCTTTGACCGAGAAATATAAAACGGAAGTTGAGCAGGATTTGAAGGAGCTGAAGCTTGTTTTGGAAGCTTTTAGAGATGGATTGGATCCGTTGGAGTGTCTTGTTAGGGAAGTGTTCCGAAAGATAGTGATTTGCCGAACCGAGGGGCTTGATTCCCTTGGTGCATCAAACTATACAGGGCAATGAGAATGGTGGGTTGTTGCTGAACATGTACATTTTAAATATTATTACTATCTTTTAGGGGAGCTTCACAGATAAATGATTTAGCATGCTTGCTTGGTATTAGTCTCAATACTTTGTGTAGAAAAATATTGGTGAGGTTATTATGAAATATGTTATGGTTTATTTGGTTAAGTATATCTAGAGCAACTGTTTTCTTTCTCTTGTATGGTTTATTTATTTGAAGTCTTCTGGTATAATTTTTGTGGTGATCAAAGCAAGAGGGATAGGGGAGAAAAATATTAGGTTCAGCTGAAAAGCCTATTCAAATTTGTTTGAACTTATTTTACTTTAGTTTGACTCATTTTAAATTCATCAACATTCTGGCCCGAATTACATAATCTATAATTATCTTTTTAGAAGAAAAAAAGTCAAATTTTTTAGATCGTGACCTTTTAATTTTATTAAGACGTGATAGACACGAATTATTAGAATATTTTAAGTTATATACCTCTGTATGATTTTGAAAGAAAAGGATATAAGTTGTTCTTACACTTCATAATTTTAAATGGGTGTAAAGTAGGGTTTAGGGGCAAGATCTGTCACTGCCACCATTGAAAAAAATCTAAAATTGTCTTTCTGTACATACATCACATCTTTTTATATGAGAGTCACACTTTTATTATCATAAATTAGTTCGAAGATTCTTGTCTGTCGTACATTTTTGAAATAATTTCTTATACAATAAAATTTGACATTTTTGGAAAACACACTATATATAAGTATATTATAATTTATAATAAGTATATTATTATAATAAATTTATATTTAAATAGTCTTTTGATATATGTAAATTAACGTGTTTTTTATTTTGTTCGTGTATTTTTTTTTTCCGGATAAAGTCCTTAAATATTGAATTTCATTTGATTTTAGTCCTTAAAATAGAAATGCGTAGTAAAATCTGCAGGTTTCCTTCGAATTTTACTGCGGATTTTAACTTTAAGGACTAGAACTAAAAATATTTTAACATTCAAGAATCATTCTCAAGAAAAAAAGATACATAAACAAAATCAAAAACACGTTAACTTACATGGACCAAAAGAATATTTAAAACATAAATTTATTATCAAATAAACCAAATACTATTGTAATAAGTTTAAAATGTCATATATTATAATCAATCTAGAATCTATAATATTGTCAAAATGAAAAATTACAAAGGACAATACTATTTAATACTATCAAATACTATTAGATATATCTGACTTCCATGTTCATTCTTTACCTCTTGTATTGCAATGTTGTACGTGTTTTAGATAGAATGACATCTATAGTCGACCTTTTAGAAGTGCCTTCTAGAACATCTTTTCTCTCTTGCTCGTGGAATGAACTTTATACAACGACATGCAGATAACACACCAGCGATATGATCTTCCTTAGCTTACTTCTTTAATATCTCATGATGAGCTGGTCGGGATAAATCTCTATGAATATCTGGTGTTATGTAAGAATTTGACACTGAAATATCATTAGATGTAGTCGAATGTGATACTTCATTACTAAGGAGTTGGGACACTTTGTGCTTCCTCTAGTACCAAATGATTATAGAAATCATCATACATTACATCAACATCTCTACAGACCATAGCGAAAGGAGAAGACACTGAGGGGTCTCTTGGGATACCTTGCATAAGATACATCAGACGTGACTCACAAGTCAACCATCTAGAATAGAAGGTTATGTCATCTAAAGGATGTGTTTGACAATGATCGTCGTAGAGTGTGTAGCGTATATCATTTGTTGCAGTGCGGTCAAGAAACACTTTGAAGGACGCAATCACTTAATTCTCTCTAAGCAAGACGAACGTGCAAGCATGTGGCTAATCTTCAGATTAGTCATCAATAAATGACCAGTCGGAGATGAAAGAAAAGTGTTGGAGAATCTGTGTCTGAAAATGGTACAGATAAAATATTAGTAATGGTGTAGCACAAGTGTTATAAAAAAATGGTACAGTAACAGTAAAGGTGCAAATATAGCAAAGATGTTATGAAAATATTACAATAACAATAGCATGATACCCTCTAGTGACCCATCTCTTTTAGGGAATCCTCTAAATAGGGGTGGCAAACAGGCATGCACATCCTGTGTAGATCAGTCTAACAAAAGCCCGCAAAAAAGAGGTCGACATTGTGTAGGACACAAACCTTAAACTTTGGTCTACCCGCAAAAAAAAAAGATCATTACTCCTCTTTAGCCTAAAACAAGACGGGCGGGACAACAATATTTGAAGATGAGAGTCTAAAATCTTAGTCTGTCTTACTAAAAAGTACAGGAAAAATAGGCAATGTCCAATGGACTAACCCCATTTTGTCACCCCCAACTTCTAAGTTAACTCTCAAATAGGTCGCCATCATCTCTAGTGCTTCAGGTATGGTCATTCTAGAGTGGTCTAATAATCATCTCTTGATCGAAAGATGTAGCAGGGTTGACACATTATTTAGTGTGTTGGACATCTCACCATGTGGAAAATGAAAAAATGGTGTATATGAGAGTCACTTCTCAACGAAAGTTGATAACATACCATGATTAGTGATAGTATAACCAATCATGCATAATCTTGCAGTTCATATAGCTGCATGGCATCATGAAACCATTGCTCCTCAAACAGATGCATCCTTACGATCTTTCAATCACGATTAATGCATTTTAAAGCATCATGGTATTGCAAAAAAATACATCATCGTCAAAAAGTTCAAATATTATTGCGCAAATATTTCAAAGAAAAATATAGATAAATTTTTTACCTCTATGTATTACACGTGTCTAACAACATAGTTTACATACAGAGGAAATAATCAAGTGTCGTAGAGATCTCCTCCAAATTCATCAAGAAAGGCGCCATCAGGCAAAAGGTACATTAATACTAACTGGCGGTGCTTTCACAACAGTAACATGTGACACTTGTCTCCGGGAAGATAAAGTCGAAGACACCAGACTGATGGTCGTGAGGGTTAGACTCTCTTCTTGCAAATAAATGCATGTTGGGACACTCTACCGTGCCTCAGTCGTTCTTGGTTGTCATCCATTTATTATGTAATAAAATCAGACAAAGCAGAAAAAATTTAATCCAAATGAAAGGCATCAAAATTAAACAATGCGGACAAAATACGAAAGTTCACTTTTGTATTTCTGAAAAATCAAATTCATACAAAATACAGAAATGCACTTCCATAATTTTTTAAACACAAAAAAGATAAAAATGGCATAAAACATAAATAAAATGACACAACATGCGCCGCTCAATAATCTACTTAACAATGAGTATAACTACTTATAAAAGCAATGTTTCTTCAATATCATAATGTACCTATATTTCGTAATGCATTAAGAGAAAATAAATTATTTTTTAAAAAATGAAAAGTTTACCAAATGTATAACTAAAGATGAAACACTTGAATTGAATGGATGTTGAGAAGTAATTAATACTCTCTCTGTTCTAAATTATAAGACGTTTTAAGCATTTCATACGAATTTAAAAAATTAATCATTGTTGTATGAGAAAGAGAAATTATGGTATGACTTTATATTATTGGTTTTCATTAATTATGGAGAAAAGAGAAATTAAGAGAGTTGAAAGAGAAAATTGAAATAAATAATAGAAAGTATATTGAAAAAAATATCATTAATGTTGCATTGAAAATTGTAAAGTAACTTATAATTTGAGATAAAAATTTTCTCCAGTATCTGATAATTTGGGACTGAGAGATTATACCACTTGGATTGAATGAAGTAAAGATAACACTCGGGTTGAAAAAACACTTAGGTATTAGAGAAACTTGAGCACTAGTTTTAGCTAGAAATGAATAAAATGAACAATCTGGTGCATGTTAGACTTAAAAATCATTTAGAGGTATATTTTCGTGATTTTTACGAACTAGTTTTTGACTAAATGATGTGACTCACAAACGATACATCCTAAAATATATCTCCAAATTAATTTATTTTTTTTGTTGTTGTTCATAAACACCACTAAGAGCATCAATATCCATGATACTCATTTTAGTGTCTTAAATGGACCCTATTTAATTTTAGGCCACTTTAATATTTGTAAATATTCATACCATTTATACAAAAGTTTAAATTGGGTCCCACCAACTCTATTATATAAGATTCAATCTTTGTAAAATATAAAGAAAAAACTTAAGACACGGTAGTATTATTTAACCATGGTGGCTTTCTTATATCATGCTTTTGGATGCAATTATCCATACCATTCTGATAAGAGTGGTACATGTAGACAAATACTACCCCCAATATTTATGCTCTAAGAATGCCAAAAGCAACTCCCCTAGTAATTTTTCACAAATGCTAATAATTACTCAATTTGTTGTATCAACACTTACTGGTGAGTGTTTGAACATTGGAGCTCATTTTCAAACTCCTTTAGAATGTCCCATTGTTAACATATTTTGCTTTAATCACAAGAAAGAAACAACATAATAAACAGTTGTCCCCAAAACAGTTGACACACGCATGAATGAATCTAAAACGACACAAAAATAATAGAAACTGTTACACAAGGTAAAAAGATGGAAGTAGTCTAGAAAATCCTTTGAATATATCAACTGTCACTAAACACCATTACCTCTAAGTTCCTAAACCTAAAGAGCTAATAGCTTCTATTCTATGAATAAACATGGAACAGATATGGTACACTCATACTCCTGTTCTTTGTACATGCTAGATTCATGTGCCAAATACTACTCACAAAAAAAAGCCTGTACTTCTATCTATCATAACTAAGAGGAACTTCTTTATATAAAAAACAAAACATAACTACTATTGAACAGTAATTTACAAATTCCAAGGTCCCATGATTTGTCTTCTGCTCTTCACATTCCCCAAGAGAGGGTTGCATTGGAAAAAGAATACCAACTCAAGTAGTTTTGACCCTTCAATTTGGCATCTCTGAATATTTGTGATGATAGTGCAATGTTTTGAGTTCTCTTGTTTGTTATCTAAACATCTCTGGGAAAGACCACATTATGAACTTTGCAAAAATGTCGGATTCTAAGAATTCAATATGGGCTGCCCGTCCGATAAGTGTGTTTAGGTTCCTTCCGTAGGAAGACGCGTTGAAGTTGACGTCGCAGCGCATGATCACGCGGTGCTCAGAGAAAGATCGGATTTGGTCTAAGCAATTGTTTAGCATCTGTAGGAAGATTTTCCCGCGTTTCGAGAAGTCTGAAGAAGCTGCTGGACACAGTTCTATTCTTGCAGAATGATACGGAACATAACCATCCTGAAACGTAGTGAGCACGAAGCATTATGACATACCTTATCATCGCCTCAATGAAACGATCCAGCATTTGAGCGCAGAATATTTTAAAACTTGAGCAAGGAAAAGGAAGTTACCTGAGGTGAGGATAAAAGAAACACATTCCGAAAATTTTCCAGTGTCTTCTCCTTGGAAAGATTGTAGATGAAAGTATTCTCAAGATCAGGATCATCTGTAAAGGTTAATTGATGGATGCATTGGGTTCCCTTAAACTTCTTCAACAGCCACAGCCCTGAATTGAATAGCGAGTTCGAACTGTACATATAACCCAAGTGTGGACCCGATATTGACACATAGGTATATAAGTATCTAAGATACGGCTCCATCATGCTCTCTGAAATTATTTAAAAAGAGAAAAAAGGACATTAAGTTCCCTAGTTCTAGTTTTTTTATGGATATAGCATCGTTCAAAACTTTGCGCGTAAATAGTAGTACCTGCTAAGGCTGTTCTAACAATGAGATTACCGATAGAATGACCAACAAAGCTAAGCTTGATATCTTTCAAGTTTCCTCTTCTTGAAGCTTTATCCATTTTCTTTTTTAGGAAAGAGATCACTTCCTTAGCAAGCCGAAAACCCATTTCTCTGAAGTCCCCAGATGTTTTTTCTTCATTTGCCTCTGACATTAGAAATTGTGTGTCAGGGTCTATTAAAAGCCATTGGTTACGAACAAGGCGTAAATCCAAATGATTTCCCTGTTAATTTTGAGTGATGAGAGGGTATAATCAGTAACAAAGATAAGGAGACAAAACCAACGACAGATCAATAAGATGAATACAAATGCAAGTATGCGAAACATGCCTGAAACCCGTGAACAAAAACAACTACTCTCAATACATGGCCATTTTGCTGGCTACTCCCAGACCACTTTTTTACGGATCTGGAACCGTGTCCTAGTATATGTCTTGCATCATTCTCCATAGAAATGTAACTTGAATCCAGACTTGCAGAACGATACACATTCGCCATGCGTTCTACAATAATAATAGGAACAAGCAAAGGATCTCCAAACAAATACATGTCTTGTAGGGAGCGATTGTTGATCTGCATCCAAATCATAGCCATGTCATAAACCTCTACTCAGCCGAAACAGAAAGATCATAAAGCATTCAAGACAAACACATTCACTTACCCTCATTTGTGCTATACCTCGCCTATGAAGTTCTGCACGCATTATCGCAGTTTGTATAGGCTGAACAGAATAACAAGAAAATCATTCAGTAATAATCAACTTCTAACACAGCAGAGCAGATAATAATAAACGTGATGAATCTTCTGCAGCATATAATAGATAATTACATCATCAATCAGCCTCCTTATATTTAATGAACTTCTATGTAAGCCATGGTGCAATGATATCCCCTCAACTCTGTTGTGCAAATATTGGTGAGGCATCGCAACCTTTGAGTACACCATCCATATTGACCATTCAGTTCTCCGATCTATAGCCCATGATTTGCGGAGAAATTCTAGTATTTTTGTTTTGTTTTCCCTGAGTAAAGCGATAGAATTGAAAAGAGATTTTACAATAGAAACCTTGCATTAGCAATTATAGTATGCATAATATAAACCTCAAACCAGAGAGACATGTCTGAACAAACCTGTGGAATTTCAGAAATATATTCCAGAGACATAAGAGCTGATTCGCTAGAGACTGGAAAGAGTTTAATAGATGATCGTCCCAAGAAAAAGGTTGAACTGAATTCCCAGTTAGATGATTGATATAATGAGAACCATCCTGTTTAGGAAATTATTCAAGTATTCAATAAGCAAATAGTACAAAACGCAGAAGCAACAAATAATGAAACATTGACATTGACAGGATAAGGAACCTTGACACTGACTTGTTCTTCTCCATCAAGCAGCTTAAGTGATTGTTCACCTTCAATACTTTTGACACGATCAGACGGAGGTGAATCAAACCATTTTGTATCATCTGATTCAAACACAATTTCAGTCAAATCAATCGCTTGGTTAATGCCGGTGCTTAGTCTTCTCAGATCTTCAAGCAGGATATCATGTGCAGCCATCAATGCTTTGATGAGCATAACCTGATTTGAGTTTGACCATCAGTAGAATAATAAGTAGCAAAAGTAAGCAAACAGATTTCTTGACAAAATTAATCTTAGCCACTATATATCACAAAATTACGATTTCAACTTAAAACGCCTTCATAAATATTACATCAACATATCGTATCATACCTTGTTTGACCCAACATAATCTTCAGCATAAGTGCCTTCTGAATCTCTACAGTCACTGGTACAATTCAACTAACCATATCATTCAAAAGTTAAAACAATACAGTGCGGAACACAAACAAAACATAGTTAAGTTATCGCTGTTTAATGTGGTTATTGTTACTTTGTATGTTTACCAAAAAATAAAAAGACTAAACAGCTAACAATACTTCTCTCATGAGCTTATAGCGTTTTTTCCAGATGCTACTTCAAGTAGCATTTGAGCTAATAGTGTATCATTTTGTTTTTCATTTTCATCTTTGTTATCGTAATTGGAAAAAGAATTAATAAAAAATATTTTTTTTATGTCATTTTATATTTATTAGTTAGTTCAAACGCTAATTTTACCAAACCCTTCAAAGATATTATGAAGATATCTATGACATATTTTAAACTCAAAACTGGAACTCTGACAAACCTTGGTACCTTCTGTCGAGTTGTGCGATGGCTAGCTTTTAGTAGACTGATGTGAACACTTGTATCGACAACGACCGAATGGAAAGCATCAAAGTAAACAGGACAATAGGAATGCAATCCGAGAAGAGCTTTAGGCGGGATTTTGTATTCATGAACGGAAGCAGAACATCCATCCAGTGAACTTTGTAAATCAGACCTGCACAATGAATATGACGCAATCCATTTCAAAATTATTTTACTGGACTCGATCAATTGTATTGTATTGTATTTAACTTTCATTTGTTTAATACACCATTATATTTATATCCACACAAAATAAGGGAGAGAAACATGAACTAACCCCGATGCAGTCATAGGGGCGTGCATGAGTTCGAACTTCAAGATAACAGCAGAGGATTCTCTGTCATATTCCCCGAAAGCTAGGTAGAATGAGATCATGATAGAAAGAAAAACGTCCTGCCTTGCGTATCTAATCTGGAATGGCGGTGTTGAAAAACTGTTGTCGGTATCATCAATCATCCAAACTCTACATAAATTGTCAGAACCTACTTCAGGAGCTGCAGCTCAAAGAAAAAGATCGATTCTAAGATTCTACTCTAGCTGAAATACATGTGTATATCATATCAATAAAAAAAGAGCCAAGTAATTACTAAGCATATCAATCTGAAACATGAGAAAACATACAACAATCTGATGTTCATTTGATATATCAATTAAACTTCAAAATCCTAATTGCGCTGCTATAGCCACTATTTAACAACACTGATGATAACACAGTCACAAATCCAAGTGAACCTGAACTAATGTCTAGCATTACAAACTACATAACTTACTACAAATTAAAGAGAACAACAAACAACCACTACTTTAAGAGCTTAGGAATACAAGTCACCTTCATACTGAGCAACCCTCGCCGGAATCCCGGGGTAAGAATCTTCACCAACCTCCAATCTCATGGTAACCTTGATTTTGTACCATCTGCATAACAACAACAATAAGAATAAAAAACCAGAAGTAAAACTAAAAACCAGAAATAAAAATTGCAGAAATTGAAGCTTACCCTTGTTCAAAAAGATCAAGATTATGAAACCTATGAATGTAAATTGCAACTTCATGAACAGCATCAAGCATAGGTAAGTGATTTGGCCTTTCAAGGCCATGTAGATCAGCATTGACCAACCTTTTGTTTGACCAATTCTTTTGATTCAAACCAGCAAACCATCTCAGTCTCCGAATCATATGTAGTAAATACTAGAAGAAGCTGATACAGTAATATTGAAAACCCCAAATACCCCAAATCCAATTATCATTCATCCCTTATCCTTTTCTTCAATGGAAGTGGGGTAGGTGGGTACAGAAACCCACAAAAACACCTAAATCCTAAAAAAGGAAGCAACTTTCACTCACTCACGGATTCAACTTGAAACAAAAACAAAACCCATTAGAGTATTTCATTGAAAAAAACAAACTTTAAACCCTGTGCAATGTGGGGGTATGCTGAAGCGATTGATTGATTAAGAGTGAATGAAACAAGATGAGGAAAAGGGTGAATTTTTTTCATAGAATGAATCGAAAACGAGGAAACAAGAGAAACAAAAAGGGGACTTTGTTCATGATGAATTAAAAAAATTCATTCATGATTGTTGAAAGAAACATCATTTTCGTCAACCCTTTTTTGCAGGTTGTGATGGTTTTAATTAAAAATGATGTATTTTATTAATTAAAAATGATGTTTTTTTAATGTGGTTTTGTGAGTAAAAGATTAATTAATAAAAAAAGAAACAGAGTTTGAAAATGGTAACATGGGATGTTGTGTCGGTGAATATTAAGGGCGATAATTATGGGACCAGAAAATGGGATCGGTGTCGTTGCAAAACATTACATACACACATCTTTTATTTTATCCCATGGCACTAAGGTAATAATGACAAATTATTACTCATAGTACTACCTCTGTTTTTTTTTTTTTTTTTTATATTAATTGTTTTGCTATTCTACTTTTAATTATAATTATTATTATTATTATTATTATTGTTATTGTTATTGTTATTGTTATTATTATTATTATTATTATTATTATTATTATTATTATTATTATTATTATTATTATTATTATTATTATTATTGTTATTATTATTATTATTATTATTTATTGTTTAATAGTAATGAAAAATTAATATTTTTTTTTACAAAATAATCATTTATGAATTATATTTGAAACATAGATTTAAATAATTAAAGAAAATGAAAATGATAAATATCAAATAATATAATTAAAATAACATTAATAGTTTATTAGTGTAAAACAACTTATAATTTAATATAATTTTTATAAAGGTTAATTCTTAGGTTTAATTGCAGTTTTTGAAAATGATATTGATGACGTGTCAGTGCCAATTCAGTAGCGAATCGTTCAATAAAACTATTTTTATTAAAGATTTGTGTGGAACATGACATCAATGTGAGCTCAATATCGTTAAAAATTGCCTTCAGATTTGTAGGAGGACTAAAATCCTCAAAAAATTAAAATAAAGGGTCTAAAATTTCGAATTTTAAAATAGGAGGACTAAAACTCAAAAAAAATGAATAATAAGAGGACCAAAATTGTAATTAAGTCTAATTCTTATAAGTTAATGATTTGACCTTACCAACAGACAAATATATTTAGAATATTTGTTCATACAAAATACAAAATTCGTATAGTTTGTTTTACCATATTTTATGACTTTGTAATTTTTATACTAAGGTTTATTCTTATAAGTTAATGGTTTGTCTGACCCAGGGGCGACTACAGGGCCCGGCCAGGGTGGGCAAGTGCCCAGGCTCGGGCCCAACTCCAATTTTTTTTTAAGCCCAAATATTTTAAGAAAAAAAGGAAAATGATTTGTATTGTATGTATGCTACAGCTACACATAGAAATATAACTTTGTTTCTTTTCTCGTGCTCGCGTGAATCCCTCCGTAGCCTCCGTCTCTGTGCGTAGCCACCCACTGCCCACCGTCGGCGCCGCCCACCCACCGCCGCCCACCCACTGCCCACCGCCGCCCAATTCACCAAATCCTTCCTTCTTCCTCTGCTCTCTGCTCGCCTTTCATTCTCTCGAGGTGTGTATCTCCAAAACTTCAATTCTTTTGTTTAGGATTGAAACATAATTTTAGGTTGATTTTAGGCTACATAATTGATTTTAGGTTGATTTTAGGGTACATAATTTATTTTAGGTTGAATGGAATTAGGAATGAATCACGAGTTTTAGGTTTGGGAATTTGGATAAGTCATTCAACGTCGACTGTGGTGGTGGTTGGCGGAGTGGCTTATTGCTTGGTGAAGCTATTCGCGGTTGGATTCCACTATGCGAAGATAACTTTCAAAAATTGTCAATGTTTTAAATTTCTGTTCTTATTGCTATTAGTTATGCGAGAAAACTCCAAAGTTGCCGTGTGACATGTGTTATAGATATGTTTTAAAATGTTGAATATTATTGTAGTTAGTTTTGTTATTGATTATGTCGTGTTTCAGATTGGACATTTGAAACATAATTTTAGGTTGAATGGAATAGGGTACATAATTGTTTTTAGGTTGAAATTGAATTGAATTTGGAATTAGAGTGATTTTAGGTTGAATTGGAATTAGACTAAATATGTATCATGGCTTACAACATTGAAGTAATTTTTGTTGAATTTTAGGTTGAATTGGAATTAAGACTAAATATGTTGAATTTTAGATTGAATTGGAATTAGACTAAATATGTATTATGGAATTAGACTAAATAGGTTGATTCTTTTTTAATCATTGATGTGGTTGTTGTACATAGTTATATGTATATAAGCTTTCTCTTAATGTTTATGTTAATGAAACCAATTTGAAGTAGTTTATTTTTTTCCAGATATGAGAAGATTTTTGGTTGAATCAGAATCAGAACCACCGCCTAATGTGGTTAATGAGTTTAACCCAAATGAGATTGTGCGTGATCCAGGTCGTAGGAAACAAATTAATGAGTATGCTCCGGATATTCAAGACCAAGTGAAGAGGGCATATATATTGAAGGGTCCAATGCAACCGGATATACAAAGCTTTCCTCGTACTCCATTTGGAAGTGTTAGCAGAGCATTCAATAAATCATGGTATAAGAATTGTACATGGTTAGAATACAGTGAGATCAAGGATGCAACTTATTGTTTTTATTGCTTTCTATTTAAGAAACCCGGGAGGGCCGAGCACTTTGGTTTTGAAGTCTTTACTAAAAGCGGATATAAAGATTGGAAACATGCATCTCAAGCCTTTAAAGATCACGTCGGTAGTCATAGTAGTTTGCACAACTCATGTGTCAAGCACTACGATGATTACAATAATCAAAGACAAAGTGTGGCTAGTAAGTTTGCTAGAGCAACCAAGGAATCAGAAAAATTATATAAGATTCGTTTGACTTGTGCTGTAGATTGTTCAAGATATCTAATTGCACAAGGCTTGGCTTTCCGTGGCCATGATGAATCCTCTATTTCTCTAAATAAGGGTAATTTTAGAGAGATGGTAGATTGGGTAAAAGCTAAGGATGAACAAGTGAGTGATGCTTATGACCGTGGTAAAAAAAATTGCACAATGATTTCCAGTAACATTCAAAAGGAGCTTGCAACGTGTTGTGCACATGAAGTTACCAAGGTGATTATGGAAGAGCTTGGTGATAAACAATTCTCCATGCTTATTGATGAGTCACGTGATATATCTATCAAAGAGAAAATGGCGGTGATGTTGAGGTTAGTAGTAGTATTTATTTTCAATTTCCATTACTTATTATGCCGCCAAGTAAACTTGTTGAATTCCCTAATGGCGATGATGTTTTAGGTTTGTTAACGACAAATGGCATATTGTGGAACGATTTATCGCTCTACATCATGTCAAAGATACTACATCTGAGGCATTAAAGGATGCTCTTTATGGTATTCTCGATAAGTTCACGTTATCTATTTCAAGGATACAAGGGCAAGGGTATGATGGAGCTTCAAATATGAGAGGTGAATTTAATGGTTTGCAAAGAAAGATTCTAGATGAAAACCCTTATGCTTTCTATGTCCATTGTTATGCTCACCGCTTGCAATTGGTTGTTGTGTCTGTTGCTAGTAGTTGCTCATCTATTCATGATTTCTTTGAGTACATATCATTGATTGTGAACACAACAAGTGCATCTTGTAAGAGGAGGGATGCTTTGACAGAGGCACAACACCAAGATATTTTAAATCAACTTGAGAGGGGTGAGATATCTAGAGGAAGGGGATTGCACCAATCATCATGTCTCACTAGACCCGGGGATACTAGATGGGGATCACATCATACTACATTGCTTCGTTTGGATCAAATGTGGTCATCTGTGTTGAAGGTACTTAGTATGGTTGATGGAGATGGACGTGTACAATCTCAAGCAGCGGGTTTAATAGAAAAAATGGAGAGTTTTAAATTTTCTTTTATTTTGAAGTTAATGTTAAAGTTGTTTGGTATCACAAACGAGCTTTCAAATGTCTTGCAAAGAAAAGATCTTAATATTGTGAATGCCATGGAGTTAGTTGATGTTGTCAAAGCTCGGTTGGCCACAATGAGAGATAGTGGTTGGGATAATTTTTTTGCTGATGTCCAAGAATTTTGTGTTGCTAAATGTATTCCGATTTCAAATATGGATGATGAAATACCGGTTCGGGGTCGGTCAAGGGCCGATGGGTGGACTATCACAAATCTTCATCATTCTGCGAGATTTTTATGTAGCTATTGACAAAATATGTGTCGAGATGGATCACCGCTTTAGTGAAGGAAGTAACATTATCCTTGATTGCTTCTCATGTCTTGACCCCAAGAACTCTTTCTCCAAGTTTGATGTTGACAAGCTTACTCGTCTTGCTGGTATTTATCATGAAGACTTTTCTGATGATGACCGTGGAACAATAAGGGATCAACTTGAAACTTATGTTCTTCAAGTGAAAAGAAATGCTTCATTTTCCACTTGTGAAGATGTTCAAAGTTTGGCTATGAAGATGGTACAAACTGAGAAACATTTGGTATTTCCATTAGTTTACAAACTTATTGAGTTAGCTTTGTTATTACCAGTGTCGACAGCATCCGTTGAAAGAGCCTTTTCAGCAATGAAGATTATCAAGTCTAAATTGCACAATAAGATGAACGATGTGTGGTTCAATGACTTGATGGTATGTTACACGGAGCGGGAGATATTCAAGTCACTTGATGATATTGATATTATTCGAACATTCACCGCAAAGAAGTCTCGGAAAGGACATTTGCCTTGTGATTTTATTTAACTCCTATTGTAAATTTATCTTTCATCTCTTTTTTTATGTTTAATGAATATTTATATATTATATACAATGAATTTACGGTATTTAAATTTTTGCCTGCTTTAAAAATTTGAGTCGCTGTCGACCTTATTAAACAAACAAATATATTTAGAATATTTTTTCATATATATATATATATATATATATATATATATATATATATATATATATATATGATTTTGGTATGTTAACTTTTCTATAGAATACAATTACCTACTAAGTTGATTTAGCATAATTATTCATTTTTGCTATTAATATAATTTTATTTGATATTTTCAAATCACGAAATATATTATCAACTATTAAGTAGATGTAAGAGAGAAAATTAAAATTACTTGAAAACCATAAGTAAAATTTATTTTAAAACAAATATTTTTTAAATATAACTTTTATTTTGAGACCGGGGAGGCCTGTTGCATTGTTTTGGGGTTTCCTAACACTCCTCTTACAATAGTTTTGTGATATTGACTTTGGTGAAAATGGAAGACACAAGGGAATATATTCATTACTGCTATGGTTAATGATGATAAAGGCAAATAATTGTGAAATATACTGTGTGGTGTGGAGTAATGGTAATTAAGATGCATGACACTGACGTGGGTGCCACTGGGCTAGAGGTGGTTGAGTTGGTATATTAAGCACTAACTATAATCGTATAGTCGAATTTAAAGCTAGCAGATACAGATTGAACTCTGAAGTTTTTTTTTTAGAGAAATAATTAATTGATTAAAACAAGTCAAGCAATAAGACATTCCAAGACCCAACCTGATACAAACACCGGTAGCAGTTTCACCAATCCAAACAGAAATGACTTGCAAGCCACCTAATAAGATTACATGGTATAACTCCTTAAAAAAACCCTGACCTTAATAAATACAATCTCCTTCAATCTCCTTCGTCAAGGTTGATTCAAAACCGAATTAACTCAATAAAAAATTATAAATTAAATCAAACTAAATCGAAAGTATAAAAAATCACATTAGATTTAAATATATTTAATTCACCATTTTAATAAAATTGCACGATTTAGTTCGGTTTGCATTTTGTATTTTAAAAACCGAATCAAACCACATTATTTTACAATCTAAGTTTTACTTAACTCACATTCAACTCAAACCCAAACTTATTATACCTTAGTCTTATAATTAGGAACGACTTTCTCTTCCTTACACATAGGATTTTTATTTCAGTCTTCTTAAATATTTTTTAATATTATCGCGTTTTCTTCGCCACATACATCTTATTTTTTCTTCTCTAATATATACTCTCTTATATTTTTTTACTTTTCACCTTCTCATTTTTATACAATTCTTTATAAATGTCTGATCAAGTTGGACGCGGAGATCCAAAGATCTGTTGACAACATAATGAAGTGTCTAAAACGTCCAGATGAATCTGAATCTGGTAGTTCTTAGGTTTTCATGTATCGGAGTACTGTTTATGTTTTTTGTTTGTCATCTGATGTTTGTTAACTTATTTGAGTTTCGTATTTGTGTTATTTTGTTTTCTTTATGTAATCGAAAGAAAAGGTACTAGCCAAAAAATATTATGCAATAAAGTAAAGCTTGTTTGTCACAACATACACATAATAATACAATAATAAAAATAAAAAATCTATATACGCCCTCCACGGGCAATGTCGGTCAAACTAGCTAACCCTTGATACACCAAACCATCGGGATTTACCAACCCCATGATGTTATCTAATGTAACTACGATGAGCTGTAGGCATGTGTCCTAGTCAGGTGCTGGAGGAGAAGGTGGTGGTAATGGTGGTGGATTGGGAGCATCTCTAGTACCTGAAGGCCCTGGGACGTCAGATGTTGGAGTTGGTGGTATGACCCAAGGGTGTGTCAAACTAAGGAACCACTCAAGGTATCCATCCTCGCACTGCCCGGGCTCCTGAACCCTGACGGCTGCATCCATGATCTCACGGGGGAAGGTGATGATTTGACTCTGAAACCAACGATCAATGCCACTATATGGGGTGTGTCGTATCGGTCGTGGGATACCCTGAACATAATCATACTGGTGTAGACATCGCTCAGGTGAATGTCTAGCCACATAGCTCTCCCATCTAACATGCCCAGAATATAAAGTAGATACCTTAAAAGGATGATGAAGGCGGTGAGCCGTATATGGTGTCTATATGACATCATCCAGGGTCAGAGCATCTGACCTCCTCCTGTACTCCATCACACCTCCAAGATGGGTCTGTCTGGCCTTCCACCTCTTTGCACGTGGATCTGTATCCTCCACTCGTAGGATCTTTCGGTCACAGATATGAGGGAAGTACTCGTATATCCAACACTGCATAAATATAGATAAATACATTATTATATGAAAACCTAATAATTATAAAAAAAACATCTAATAAATTATAATATACCTACAACAAGCTCAGGTAACCAACAAGTTGTCTGGTCTCAAGATGGAAAGCAACATCAAGTGTCGTGTACAACATCGCCAAAGCCGCCACTCCCCAAGCCCAACATGGAGTGTCAAGGACGCTGAATAGAGACAGGTAACGAACATCAATGTAAACTCCGGACTTGTCTGCAAAGAGAGTACATGCCATCAGATGTAGCATGTACGCCCTAACAGCAGCCTCATACCTCTGTGCCTCCACCAGCTCCATATAAGTAGTCTTCAATCAAGACATGCGGGGGTGAAATCACCGAGTCTCACCAAACTCATGTAGGACATCCACCTCCAAAGCATTCACAATCATGCGCACCGTTGTCGCCTGGTCCCTATACACTGATGTGAAAAACGTACCAGCAATCGGAAGGTGAAAGAGGGAATCCACATCATCTAAAGTTATCGTCATCTCCCCAAATGGAAGATGGAAGCAAGATATCTTCGGGTGCCACCTCTCAACAAAAGCTTATAGTAGGGGCGTCCAACATCGTCAATGAGCATCCAACAAAGTCCTCCATCCTGAACTCCTCAACTATCCTCCTCACCTCCTCAAATATATCATAATCAGGGAAGTTCTTCAACTTCGACCCATGAGAAGCGACTTTCAAAGTTGGACGCTCCTAAAACAAAACAACACAATTACAAAAATTAGTATACATTAAATCGTGTAATACAAATAAAAATTAAGCGTTAAACCAAATCAATATTACATAACTCGCCCTGCCATATCCTATAAGGGACATTGTTAGCAAAACCCGTCAAAATGGACCTGTTAGAAGGTCCTCCAAAGAAACCACCATCAGTACACACTGATGCTCAGTAGATGCAACAGTCGTGGTGTCTGTATTAGCACGAGACACCATATTCACTCCCTCCTGGACCGACTCCTGTACCGACACCTGCACTGCCTCCTGCACCGCCTCCTGAACCAGCTCATGAACCGTTTTCTGCACCTCTTGCGCCACCTTCGGAACCCGCTCCTCAACTATCCACTCCTCAACAACCGGCTCCTGAACCACCGGCTGCGCTACAACTACCTGCTCCACTGTAGGAACAGGAGGCCGATCGTCCTCAATTGTCATAGAAGCTCTGGAAGACCGTCAGCGAGGTGCACGAAACCCTGACGCGACCTTCTCAGTCATCTATTTTCGGTGAGAACCGGTCGGACGACGGAGATCGCCCTGCGCCTCTGAGGTCTGTGCCTTATCAGCTACTCGAGCCACAACATATGCTCGATCAGTAGTCCTATCGAAAATAGAAATGTCTCTGCCTCTAGTCCTCACTGTAAGCAAAGTTAAAAATCATGATAAATTTAAATATTTTTGAAAAAAATAGAAAATACTGAAATTTTCAAAATTTTCGGTATTTTAAACGTACTAAAAATTTCGGGTATTAATATCAAATGAAAATACCGGGGATTTTGAAATTTTCGGAGCGAAAATATCAGATATTTCATAATTTACGGTAGGCGATACCGGAAATTTTGAAATACCCGATACAAAATACCAAAAAATTGAAGAAATATACCGTAAATCTTGTTTTTGTGAAATTTCTAGTATCGCAGGCAAATTTCAAGTATCGTCGGAAAGTTTTCAAAAAATTCGGTGTACCATAAATTTTAACATTGGAAGTAGCTAGACAAAATTGTCTTTTTATAATATTTAGGAAGTGTGAGATATAACCCGGGGTGGCAATAAAAATTCTCTTACACTTGTCACGACACTTTCAAGTTAGCCAGGAAAAAAAGTGTTAGAAAGTATTTCAACATGAGGTTCATAACCTGGTGTGAAAGATAGATATGGATCATTTTGTAAAAAGGGGAAATATAATTTTAAATGCGAAAGTGATTTTGCATTGTCATGTATCTGCCCTTGATTGAATATAAAAATATGATTATACTATTCATTTGTCAAATACTCATGTCATTTTTGTAGTGTAACTAATTTGAAAGGAAATGACAATAATGGCAGTTTGATAACATCTTTTAATAATATTTACCACCCTTTAATTTTTTTATATGAAATAGCCCTCTAAAATTTTAAAATACTAAATCTTTTGCCCGTATAAAGAATTGCGACAAATCCTTAGTCAGAGACTCATTTAGGAATAACAACAGATCAGGATCAGGTCGGATGCGAATTTTATATTATCCAAATCTGCATCCAAAATCATCATCCGAACTCAAAGGCTATTAGGATGACAAAATAACACTCACACCCACATCCGTTAGATTCAAATTTTTCCACCTAAACCCGAACCCGCAACAGAAATACAAAAAATACAACAACATTAAAACTTCAAACACAATTATTCCATCAAAATCTCTCAAAAAAATTAAAGAAATAAATTACAATTTTCCATCAAGTTTGATAACATTACAATTAAAATTAAGGTATTAACTTTTTACACATATATATTTAAGGATACTTATATAACAATGTGTAAACGGGTGTAATTTCAAGTTTCGAGTGAGTTTGAGTGAACCCAAACCCGCACCCGCACCCAAACTCAAACCCAATCAACTCGGGTGGGTTTTCACCCGTTAACTCGAATTTAAATGCAGGTGGACCCGTAACTCAGATTTAAATGCAGGTGGACCCGTGAATTTGGGTCTGCCTGCTATCCCTACTCATATCTGACTCATAATCTAGAAGGAACGAAAATGGCTATTCTAAGAATTCCTCAAGGAACACCTTGAGTCAATAAAAGCATGAACGCGACCGAGAGGACTACCCCAAAGAAACGGGGACAATAGGGAACAATGCAGTTATTTAAAAATGCACCATACAATAAATAATATACTTGTGCATGTTAAAGAGTCTTCGTTGAGAACTCATTTTGTTGATATAAATTTTGGTACATAATTAAATATAAAATTCTACCAAAATAAAGTTGTCTCTAAAGTTTAAAGTGAAATAGATAAGTTTGTCCTAACCATTTGATTTGATTGAAATTACCTCAAAAAAATGAACTACCACAGAAATTATAGACAATAAATTACAATGTCTTAATTCCCAAACTCCAGCCCCAAGATGGAAGTAATTAATCGTTATACTACTAGATCATAAAAGGCAAAAAAAAAATATCAGCTCAACATTTTATCAACTCTTTCAACGCTTTCTTTCAGCACGCCACTTGTAAACCGGTCTATTGGTTGGGTTGACAATTTCATCTGGACGTAGTTTGCGCTTCCTACCATTTTTCTGTTCATATACGGAATATTTTCTGAGAATTCTGCATATGTGAGACTACATTGGGTTCATGATCTAAGGAAATCTAAAATATCAATACCTGCAACTCCTTCGTCAGTGCCATATCCATGTAGACTTTCTCCAGCTGTCTGACTCTAGCTTTCCTAGCTTCCAACTCTTTGTATGATCGTTCTGTTTTCCTGTGCATAGAAAAAAATTCTTGAAATCCCACATGGTGCTAGAAATTAAGATGAGAAAGTAGAACAAATTAAACAATAACAGTATTTTTAGGCAATAAATAAATCCTATAGCAGTGAAATCAGCCTATACTGGGTCAACTTTCATGGCATCATCCACACCCACCCTCAAAGAAGGTCCATGTTGCATATTAGCACCATTCTACTATTCCCGGTTTTAACTTATTTATCAAATGATATCTTTAGTGTCAATGAAAAATGACATAACAAGATACATTTAAATAAGCATATGATATTAAACTCATCATTCATGACCACACCTCAAACCGTGAGTTTGGATAGGGTGTGGTTGCTGTTTAGGCTTCATGGAGATAGTAACATTTCTAAACAAATATCTCATGTGAAACTTAATTGACACGGTCTTCTTTGCCATAGATATGAGCCAGACAAATTTTTCATAAAGAGATAAGTTAATCAATCATGAGTTGCTATCATGGACCCACCAAAGGGTCGGAGATGAAAAAAATGCAGTAGCTCAGCCAACACATTACTGTACAGAACATCCTAATACTTCGGTATTTATTAAAGTTAAGATATTTACAAAATTAACAATCTTAAAGTGCATTGAACAGAACAAATAAGATATTTAGTAGACTATATCCTTTAAAAAAATTAGAGCCGACATTTTCTTAGAAGTTGTGTAATCCCAAAGAAAACATCACAAAATGAGAAATATAAATCAGAGTCTACAAAGCCAAATGCATATGCATGTAGAGATGTACCTTTTAATACTACCAGGAAGATCACCAGATGCGGATGGATTTTCTCTTTTTGAGTGTTTTAATTTTAACTCTTTAGCCTCTTCCCTGCATTTTCCATAGATGATGATTAAAAATATATATTCATTCAAAATAAACTAAGGACTGAAGGCACATGCAACATAGCAAATAACAAGAATACATAAGAGAGAGAAGGGAGAAGACAAGGAACAATAACATATTGATCAATAATTCTAAAATAACAATGGGTTTGCCCAATGAAGAGACCTTCTAATATGACTACATCCAAACAGCATTGCGCATTAGCACATATATTGAAACCAAACTAACTATATATAATTTGTAAAATTAAACAGTTGCAGACTTGCAGTTGTCTCTTAGTCTCTGGATGGGTATATTTTTCTAAGTATCCCAACATTGTGTTGCTGTTAAAGGAAAAGGATTTCAAGAAGATAACACTCCACAAACATATGATTGTAAGGGATAGACGGATCACAACATACACTTATTCAAGAAAAAACTCATTTCTTTATTGCATAAATTTACTTAAGAAACTGATTTGATTAGACATGTCATGGTCGGGCCACTTACAAATTGACATTGGAATGTTTGAATGAGAACAAGGCATCACTAGTTAACTTAATATATACACATCCAAAGAATGGAAGTCTAGTAAACTTGCAAAAGATTAAAGACGGAACACTTATGGAAAACTAGATTGTTGATAAATGTTGTGAATTGCATGAGCTTGTTTTTCTCCTAATTAGGGTGATATGCGTGGCAGATTAAGATGAGATGCCAGTCCTCAGGTTTATGAAGAAATGGACCGAGCCAAATAGAATATCCAAGCATATGATTCAATGGGGTCAGTAAGAAGCAACATCATACACTCTTTTAGTTTTATAATTTATACAGCTCTTTCCTTTTATTATGCTACAATCTCATATAGAAATTCATTGATGAAATATGGGATAATCCTAGGCATTGCATGCTGCAGGTCTTTACCTTAACCTCATCTTACATTATTCTCCTAGATTCACTATTGATCTTCAACTTGAAGACTCCAAAGAAAAAACTGGAACTTTTGGTGATAAGTCAACTAAAACTGCACTTCAAACCAAAACACAACACATTGGTGGGATTCTAACCTAATGCGGGTTCAAATCCAGAATTGTAATGTTTTGCACTGCCGAACTGGGTTTGACATGCATTCCATTCATTTAAGAGCAAAATGGCTCAAGAGCATACTTAGATTGATCTCCAACTTGAAGATTTCATAGAAAACACCGGACAGTTTGGTGATCAGTCAGCTAGAATTGCACTTCAAACCAAAACACTAACACAATGGGGGGATTCTCTAGTACTAAGTTTGACATGTATTTCATCTGGTTACAAGGGAAATAGGAGTGTCTATGAAAGGGTAAGATTTTGAATTTATGAAACAAAATGCATTTCATTCTTCAAATTCCCAACAGGTGATTATCTTCAAACCCTCTTTTTTTGGTCATATCTTCACACCCTCTTTTAAATGGTTTAGGTTCACACTAAGAAAATGAACCATTTAAAGCAACATTAAAAAACTAAAGGTGTAGAGTATGTGATGGCTAATACAATAGGGAAAAATAATAAAATTTGGAAATCAGCTAACTATTATTATGAGGAAATTAATCCTGAAGATTAATGGCTTGAAAATGTAAAGGAGAATGAAAATACATATGAAGTCATCTTACTTGATGTTCGAGAAGATTTCACTGATGTTGGTGTGTGTTGAGTATAGTTTGGATGTTCATCCTAGTCATATTAAGGATGTGGATACTATTAGGTGTGGGAATAAGCCACACCAACTAACAGGGGCCTACGGCCTAGTCTAACACAGGCTTAGCTCAGCCAGGCTTTATTTTAAATAGAAAAGAGTTGGGCTTTTTTATAAGCCTATTTAACTAAAAAGGCTAGGCCACATGCCATAAAAGAAGTCTTTTAGGCCTCTCATACCGGCCTACTTAAATAACATTAATTTTATTATATTGTGTTTTGTACCTTGAATTAAATTACAAAAATAAAGCTTAGGCATCTTGAAGAACTTATGAACATAAGTTGAAAAACCCTTATGAACAATGTCATAAGTTGTTTTCATAAGTTCTCTCAAACAAATAGTATCACAAAACTTATTCAAATAGGGAAACTCGAATGAGTCAATGAAAACAAACATTTAGTCTCATTGATCTTTTAATTTGTAGTCTATTTAATATTAATTGAATTGCTTATTTACAAATGTTCAAATGAAGTAGGCTTTAAAGTAGGTCAATCAGGCTTTCGACAAGGCTAGGCTCATGCCTAAAAATAAGCCGATGATAGGCTATAGGGCAGGCTTAGGCTTTGAGTTTTTTAATAGACCAGGCTCAAGCTTGGCAAAGCCTTGCTCGACCTAGCCTATTCCCATCCTATCCCTAGATACTATATTGATTTGGGATTAGATAATTACTAAACATCTAGAATTGTTGTTTCTAGATTTGATTTATTTTGAACTTTGCTTGGAGTTATGATTTGGTGATTCAGAGGTTATTTTCTTCTTCTGTGATATATTTTGTACATATGTGATTCTGTTTGTGTAAGTGTGTGTGCGTGGGCATGTGCGCACGAGTATGATCTTTCCTTATTGGTAGGATCTTAAAATTTATGCTATGATCCTCGTGTTATGATCTTTCAACCCCCTCTCAGTCCTAGTAGCATCTCAATTTTCACATCATTGAACCCAACCCATCAATATACATCAATGACCTAATCAAGCTCACTAGATTAGCATAAACTACTGTACAAATTTGACATCGAAGATGAAAGAAGTTCTCATAACATTCACAACCATCCATCAAATCTTAGCAATGAATTCTTTAAATTTGTAAGGTAAGTATAAAAATGTAAAACTACAACTCAAAATAGACAAGGTTGAAACACATAAAGCATCAAGTAGACCAGTCTTATATGAATCATATGATACAATATACACATGAAAATTGATAAACAACGACCTATGCTCGTTATACAAAGATAGTTCAAAAACTCAAACCTGTCCTCAGCAAAATAAACATGGCTATTCGCGGGCTTACTACCAGTAGAGTGCAGCGTGGCAGATAGCGATTCAACTTTCTGCAAGGAAAATCAAAATCAGTAAAACCCACATCACCAATTATTCCATAACCAATTACTATTATAAAAACGAAAGAAATTGAGTACACTTAACCACCTTTTTCTCACTTTGAAGCACTTGAAGAACATATCCCATGTCTTGTGTTTTCATCAATATAAGCTCTTCTTGAGTGTACTTGTTATCCTCATTCCTACAAAACAAAAAACCCGAAAATCTAAGCTTAACAACAATCAACAATCAACAATCAGGAAACTAGCCGTATAAAAAATGAGAGAAAATTGTTACACTGGTCTATGAACTCCACCAACAGTTTTTGATTTAATCATCTTAAAATAAAACTCATCTTCATTTTTGTTAGCAGCTTTTTCTCTAAGTTTCTGCGAGTGGAAACAGAAGAAAAAATTGATTAAAAGTTCAACTGAAATATTGCATAGAATGAGTGAAATTGATGTACCCGTAGAGTTTCCTGCTTCGTATGAAAGGCTTTTGCACGTTCGATATAGTCTTTGTGCTTTTCGAGCGGTCCAAATTTTATCCTCGAAGACCTAATGAGAAAAACAATGAAATTGAGGAAAATTGTGTGATGATTTATACGAAGAGAATAGCAGTGAAGAGTGATAGGGAGTTACGGTTGAGGGCGCTCTTTGTGAGCGGGTCTGGGAACGGCGTTTCTCAGAGACGACATGGTGTATAGAGATTCTCTTCGGGAGGGAGATGTGCGTGATTGTGTTAGGGTTCTGCCGTGTGCGGCGGTGGGTGCGGTGTATACTGTCTTCGACTTTGGTTGATTGTTTAGTAGGGTTTAGAACAACAGCGCAGCCTCGATAGTTGATTGAGAATCGACGAGCACAACTCACTTGAACGTGAAAACTCCTACAAAACTCTTAATTTGACCATTATACCCACGTAGCTATAAAATATATTTTTCATATTTTTAATCTCAACTTTTGCATTTTTTTATTTATAAAAACATAGTTTTATTATCAAAGATTTGTAGTTTATAAGATACAGATGAAGGTTCTTTTGGATAAAATTAGTGGTAGTTGGTAATTAATGATTTGTAGTTGGTAATTCATAATTGATAGTTGATAAATTAATTGACTTAAGTGATAAATTATCTAATATACTAGTTGATAAATATAAAATGATATGAAAAGACATTCATAATTAAGAAATTTATAATTTTTATGAATGTCTTTTTATGAATGACATAAAAATACATTCATAAAAAGATGATCCTCCTTGAAACTGACCAGTTTTTTAAGTGGGTCATGAAGGGTATATATATAAGAGGAGATGTATTTTTATAATAGAAGGATGTAAATATGAATCATAGAGATCTTATCTTTCCATCAATGACAAAATCGGGAATTAAATTTTGGTTTCCTACTTAATACCAAAATCGGAAATTAAAGTCCGGTAAATGCCCGGGGTTTGAAAAACCAAAAACAAAACAAAAAATAGCAAGTATAACACAAAATCTCATATATTCAAATATTTTGCAAGTGGACAAATTACAAAATTGAGTATATTTTCGCATCATAATACATTATCAGAATGAAGTTAACATTACAATGCTACCTATACTACTTGAAAGAGCCAAAAAAGTGTCATTGGATAAATCCATCGGTGGCACCCCTTTCGACTTTTCCCTATTTATTTCTATATCTATTTTCCTCAACTTGTTGTATTCTTGCATCCTTTCCATTAATTCGTCTGGTCATATCTCCGATGGTTATGTGAAATGAAGCGCTCACTCTAGTGATGTCGGTGGTATAGGGCATCCCAGTTTGTACGTAACCTTATTTTCAACAAAAAGTTACAGATTAATGCAGTGAATGAGGGATAAAAAGGATGATGTTTACCTGAAATTCTTCTTTGTTGAGCTTTTTCTGATATGATGAACCAAAAAATATGGATTTGGAGTAGATAATGGATTGACAATGGAGAGGGTTTTGGAGAGGTTTGGAGGAGAAAATGCGTTATGGTGGTGATCACCATGGTTGTTGCATATAACAATCAGCTTCGTGACAAATCTGGAAATAAACTTCCAGTTTGATACAAAATATTCAGGTGGCATACAATTCAATGTTTCTGCTTCAATGGCCCGAGTTATACTTCCGGTTCCATATCGAAAGTTAATCTTTGGTACATTTTTTTACAATACCAGGGGTAACACCATATTTTGACTAGTTTGAACAAAATAAGGTGCGAATCGGAAATAAACTTCCGGTTTTGAGAATGACATTTTCGGATTTTTATGGGGTGCGCCTCACCCTTATGGGGTGAGTTAAGAAATTCACAATGGGAATATGATTTTGCCATGAGAGGACTTGATGTTCAAGAACGAAAACATCAATTGTTAGAATGCTAAAACTAGAACCTTAATAAATTAAGAAAAATGCAGTAAACTTATACACTAAGAGTGTGTAAAATAGTTTTATTATTCAACACTCTATTTTCTTCACTTTTTATCATCCACATCACCTTCTCTTTCTTCCATTTAATAATAAGGGTATAAATGGAAGAAAAAGTCAAAAGTTAAAAGCTACAAGCTCAAAAGCTACTTTATATAGCTTTTGATAAATAAAAAGTTAAAAGTTAATAAAAAAGCTACAAGCTAAAAGTAATTACCAAATAGAATTTTTTTGTTAATATGAGTTAAAAAACTAAAAGCTCTTTTTTTCTGGTGTTACCAAACAGAGTATAATTGATAGCGTAGATTTCTTTATATAGTAAATGCATCACAATCATTTTTAAAAAAAAAAAGGTTTTTATTGATTATAGATGAAAGTTATTAATAACATTGTAACATATTATTTGGGCCTCCGACTCATCTAATTTTCTATCTTGTTCCAATTCTAATGAAATTTTAGTTGTGTTATGTGCCTTTTCGTTTTCTCCTTCTCGGACATGTTGGAATGTCATCTTCTGAAATTATTTTCTTTTGTTGTGAATGTGATGGTACATCATACTTATGTTAGATCGAATCTCATGTGTGTGCTCCTCGTTAAGCATATCTATTAAGGTCTTGTTATCGGAAGTCGTGGTGGTTCTGGCAAAGCCCCGGTCTGCCGCATGATTAATGGTGAGCTTCATTGTCATTGTTTCAGCTACTAAAGGATCGTATTCCCCATTTCGGCTTCATCATATCTTCTCAATAATTTATCCATATTCGTTCCAAATGACTGCATCAGTCTCCCATATGTCCTTGATACGAAGATTGTCGTTTGTTTGTTTGGATCTGAATCTCATTGTTACGTTGTGAACCATTCTCTTTCCTTTTTCTACATATATTTGCTTAATTGTTTATGCTATTGGATTTACTCTTATTCACTTTACTTTTATTCTTATGAGTATTGTGTGTGTCTTTTCTCCTGATGGTTAAGCCAAGTGTTTGCAAGCTAGGACAATTAGAAGTGTCATTGTCATTGTTGATCTTGGGAGGTAAATAGATTTTATAATGACGTTGCTTGTTCTATCTTTGGTATGAGTACTTGGCTTCTTTCAGGTTTGGAATTGTTGCCTCCACTATGGTTATGCTTGATGAGCTGGAGTTTTTGTTGATTGTAGAGAGTCTTTTCCGAGTTGTTGATGTTGTCCATATCCTTGTTATCTTTGTAATTTGATTCTTTTTCCTGATATTTAGTTTTTTTTTACATTTGTCTAGTTTTTAGATTTTCTAGGTTGTGTCTTTGTTGTTGGACTTATATGCTTTATTTGGAACGTATTTGGTCTAGTCTCAGTCGTCTTGTTTGGATTATGTATTTTATTCTCTGATAGGTGATTTGTTTGTTTCAGGATGGTAGATTTGTTGTACTGAGAAATGTTCTTCATAGCTTGTTCAATAGTTTTCTCCACGTGTATGTGATTTCCTTCAAATACCATTTTATTCTGAACCAGTCATATATCATATATGATGTTAATTATGATTGATAGGTTATCTTGAGTCATATGCCTTATGTTGTGTTTGATCCAGTCAGAAAATTCTTCCATGTGGTTGTCATTGAACTTTAGGTTTAGTTGAGAGTCATACCAAATATGTTTGGCCCAGTTATAGTTTTTACAACAATAGTTGGTGTTTTACCTAGTTGTGGGGCATCTGGGGAAAAAGGGATTACATAAAATCCCTCAACTATTTAGGGTATTTTTACTAGGAATGATGTCATAGAGACTCTCCATATCAATATTTGTTGTCTAGGAATTACTTTGATGCCTCACACCATATTTCATATATATTTGTCATTGTTATAAATCATACTATGTACCCGTGTTAGGATTCCTTTGCCACTCCATGATAATGTGGTGCCCTTATTTAACACTGTAGTTCCCATCTTTAGTAGCCTGCCAACATAAATTGTCCTCCTCTTCTAGGTTGTATAGAGGAATTTTCAGGATGTCCTCAATTCCACTAAGATTTAAAATTTGGTTGATGATATCTTTGTTCCAACCACTCTTGCCCCAATCTATCAATTCTTCCACCTTTTCCATTCTACTATCAATGGGTTCTTAGGAGAGAATTTTGATGCTATTGTGGGTTGAAATCCAATTATGATCTCATATCTTAACGAAATAACTTTTGCATGCATTTCAATAGCTTACTTGTTTGATAATCCATATGCAGATATGGAGGCTTCTAGAATGTATTTATTAGGGTAATATTTGGCCTTGAGAATGTTAGCTACCAATGAGTGTAGATTGGTATGTAGTCTTCAAATCTACTTAGCTAGAATTTCTTTGTTGAAATGCTCTAAGTCTCTGAATCCTACACCCTAGTTTTTTTAGGAATACAAAGATCAACCCACTTTTTCCAATGTATCTTTTCCTCACCCTACCAGAATTTAGCAATAAGGCTATAAATTCTTTTGCAAAATCCTTTAGGGATAAGAAAATAGTTCATTAGATAAGTTGGTATGGCTTGAGCAACAACTTGGATGAGAGTGGTAATCCCTGCATATGATAAAATATTCTCCTTCCAATTATTTAGCTTATCTTTGACTATGTCCATAATAAAACTAAAACTTTGATTATTAGATCTACCAATTTGAGCGGGGAGCCCTGAGTATTTATGAATTGTATTGACTATAGGTATGTTGAGGATTCATTGAAACTTGTCTTGGGTATCTTGTTTGGTCTGATTGCTAAATTGCATCTCTAACTTATTGTAGTTGATTTTCTGACCTGACCTATTCTAGTAGTCTTTAAAAATTTTGTTTAGAGTATTAGCTTCACTAGTTGTTGCTTTACAGAAAAGTAAGTTATTGTATGCAAACAAAATATGGGTGTTGTTAGGTGCAATTTTAACAATTTTAATCCCTATAATTTGTTTCTTTAATTAAGCCTATTTTACGAGAGAAGAAAAACACCAACACATATTATAAATATATAAGAAGAGAGGGGATGCCCCTGACGGATTCCCCTAGTAGGTCTGATATCCCCTATTGAATATCCATTGATTAGAACATTAAACTTAACTATGGTGACATAATTCACAATGTTATTTATGATATTAGTAGGGAATCCCATGTTATTGAGAGTTTCTCTAATGAAATCCCATTCCAATTTGTCATAAGCTTTTTCAATGTCAATTTTTATACCCACAAACCCATTCTTCATATTGTTGTGTTTGCTTAACTTGTGAAATGCCTCATGAGCAACCATTGTATTGTCACCGATTATTCTTTAGTGAACAAAAGCACTTTGGTCGTTGCGAATGACATCAAGTATAACGGGTTTCAGTTTGTTAGCTAAGACTTTAGTGATAATTTTCATCAGAACATTGCACATAACAATGGGTCTGTACTTTGTAGTTTTAGGGGGTGTTTTGATCTTGGGGATAAGTTTAATGTGGGTTTTATTGTAGACCTCGGGATGAGATTATTGTTAAGGATATTCAAAACAATAGAGGTTATATCTTTTCCAACAATTTTCCAATAGGTTTGGTAAAAAAAAAGTTGGCATTCCATTTGGACTAGGAACATCTCCACCTTTGAAGTTTTTCATCATTATAAAAACCTCTTCGGTCGTGTAGGGTTTTTGGAGTTTGATTCTCATGCCTTTAAAACAACATTTTCTATGATCTAAGATCATATGGGTTTTGTTGTTATTTTTTTGGAACAGGTCCTTATAGTAATCCTCAACATTACTTTGAATTTCTTCCTCCATATAAGTGATATCACCATTCTTCATAGTGATAAACTTAATTATGTTATGAGTTTTCCTTTGAGAAGCCTTTATGTGAAATAACTTGGTACTCTTGTCACCTTCCCTTAACCATTCCATTTTTTCCCTTTGAGCCCACCAAACTTCCTCTTGATAAAGGAGGATATCACGTCTTTCTTGGAGTGTCTAAATCTCATCATAGTTCCTATTATGAGTTTTGTTTATTTGCAACTAATGGATAATATCATTAACCTTGTTGGTGACTTTAGTAGGGTTTCTAAACTTCTTTTTACCCCAATGTATAGTTAATTTTATCATGGGTTTCCTTGTGGTTTTGATTATTCCAACTATCACTTATAACTTTACCAATGTCCTGGTGATCCATCCATACATTTTAAAAGTGCTTAGGTATATCATTATGGGTTTTGAATTTGGTATTATCCTTGTCAGTGTGAAAAGTAAGAATGATTAGATTATGGTCAGGGGAGATTTTAGGAAGGTGGGTATTGGTATAATGAGAGAAAATATTAATCCAATTGTTGTTAGCTATAAAGCTATATAATATAGCCATAATGAAGTCATCTCCTTATTGGTTGTTCATCCAAATTTCCATGCTCTGTGGAAAACTTAAGTTTGTTAGCTGACAAGAGGAAAAATTGTCATTTAACAATATCAGACAATTGGTTATTAATAATATCCCCTACCACTTTCTCGTTATCATTCCTAATAAAGTTCCGACCCCTAAACATTAACCTGTTAGCACTTATTTGTCTTTAAGCAAGATTGTTTATCATTCTACAGATGAGTTTTTTTTTGTGTTACTTTTAGGATAACCATATATGGGTGTACCTTTCCAATTAGAATTAGAATTTAAATTAGAAACAATGTAAACACCAATCATGTTATTATTAGAGTCTATAATATTGAGAGTAACATCATAGTTCTAAAATAAAGTTAAGCCCTCAACCCTCCTTTTACCATTACTATTACAACTGAATCTCTGACCATTGATTAAGCACTTGAGTTTTGAAATTCTATTAAAAACATCATCATCGTGGTTTTTCTTGGTCTCATATGAAAAATAATGGAAGGGTTGATATAGATTCAAGTTCCTGAGAGCTCTGGGAATTTGGGGTTTGCCCAAACCCCTATAATATCATGCTAGGATCTTCATTCCTTATTGGCTGGCTTGATTATTAGGAAGTCTATTTCTGAATTTTATTGCTAATCTTGTTAAGTTGCTGCTTATTCTAGTTCTAATATTATCCTCTTCTTATGTTGTGTAGAATTGATCTAAGTAGGAGATTGTATGATGCCCTTGTTATAGATATATGTGACATGTAATTGTGCCATTTTATCTATCATATCCTTTAGGATATGAATTAATTATTGATATTATTTTATTGATGATTAAAATAAAAGTTAAACATTAGTAAGAATTTAACAATCACCATTAAATGAGTGTGTAAAATTTATTTACATCGTCTGAAATTGACATAATCTTACCAAGATGCATATATGACTCACAGGGAAACCCCATCATCGAGATGCATACGTGTGAGGGTTTGAAGACCCTTGGTTAAACATCTTCCTAGATGATTATTGAGTAGTTGAGGCATCCAACATGATTCTCATGAAAAACAACGCTTGTTTCTGGATTATTGTGTGGCCCAAGAAATGTTATCGGAGTCCCACGGTGGGCGCCAAATATTTTTCTGCAAAAACATTATTTGGATAGTCTCGTTGATGTGAACCGAGAGAGACTTCAATTGTACTGTGTTTAGGATTTTTTTTTAAGAAAAGGATGAAAGACCGCCATTGTTGGGATTCTAAAGCATCGTATATACTTTTTTCTATGTTATTCATTGGCAGTCTCTAACTCTCCCACTTTTTGATCTTTATAGAGTTTTTCATATTGTAAATCCTTCTTGATACTAAATAGTCAAGAACAATAGGCCTTATGGACATAATACATGTAACTGTCCATTAATGTTGGTCATAATGAGTAAATTACCTTTGGCCAACCTAGTAACGTATGCCTCTTTGATTTCCTTCTCACAAGACCTAATGAACTGTGTCCAGGACGGGCATATAATTCGTCCTCCGGCCTCCAAGAACCCGTTAGATTGAGTCTAGGATGGGCACATAATTTGTAGTTTAATCCCACTCCATTAATGCTTGGTATACTCGATTCTTCTTGTCGACTTTAATGAGGCCTAATGATTACGATTATCTCAAAAAATATTCTTCATTATGATGATTTTTTATGGGGAAGCCGTGGAACCTGGTAAGTTCTAGAAATAGAGAGGTCGGAGAGTCCCAATGGGTTCTTGACCAGTTTGTGTCTTAGAACTAGGAAGATTCTAGACATGGAATAGTCAGAGAACCCATGTGAAATCTCGATCAATTTGCGTCTTATAACCAGTCAGGTTCTAGACATAGAGTAATTGTAGAACCCCAATGGGATCTTGACCAATTGCAATTTCGTTTCAGCAACATCACTTATTGACCTTGTTATTTAGGATCTTAATTTTCCATGTAGGTTTGAGTATTATTTTAATTCGAGCTCTATTACCGACATCCCTCACAGTACTCCAAATATGATTTGGTTAGCCCCATGATAACACATTTTTATATAGCATATTTGATTCTATTTTCATAGATAATGTTAGTATTTTTTATTTAATTATTTTTTTATTTCTGTATTACGTTGGTATTTGAATTGTTTCAGGTATTTGCATTAAATAAGACCAATTGAGCAAAGAAATGAAATTGAAGAATTATCTAATTAAAGTGTGAAAGAAATGAATGAGGGGTGTGATAGCAAAAAGAAAGAATTAAGAAGATAAGAGATTATTATGAATTTTCAGCCTAAAGCCCAAAGCAAGCAAGCGAAAGCCCAAAGCATGAATCTTCCCACTACACACGTAAGGCACGCCTCGACCCCACTTGAGGACGCCTCGACTCCCAAGCATGAAAGTGAGGCGTCGGTCTCTTTAGCCGTCGACCCTTTGAAGCCTTTGATAATTTGTTGAGGCGACCGTCTCCAAAGGCAGTTGGATTTAAGAAACAAATTGGACGCACGTCTCAAGGAATTCCGATTCTTTCGGTCAAAGATATTTTGATTTAACGAAAAAGAAGGAAACAAGGTAGTTACGTAGGAACGAGTATAAAAGAAAATCAAAGTGATCAAGCAGGGGCGACACATTTTTTCTTATTATTAATTTTTCCAGCAATATTTGCTTTTCGAGAATTCTAGTAATCTTCTTTTCAGCATTTGTTTCTAGTTAAATTTCTTTTCCTTCAAAGTACTAGTCCTTACTATTTCCAAGTTTTAGTCAGCATTGTTTTATTTTTATTGGAGATTCAAGAACCTTGGTGTACCAGTTATTCTGAAGAACAAAACTTGTTTCAAGGATTTAAGTTATTTCAGGTTTTTATTTAATTGCTTTAATTTATACAAGTATCTATTTGCATGAAATTTATCTGCCTGGCTATGGAATTATTTATGCATGTTGAATATTTTGGTTTATGCATGTCTGTTTTTATCAATATGTCTTGCTAATTAAATTTGATATCGGTATGTAACTAGTTAAACTGAAGGGATCCGGAACAAACTGGCTTAACTTTATTTCGTAAAATAAACACTTTTCTGATTTAGATATCCAATTTAACTTATTAAAAGAAGCTTAGAAACCAACAGAGCGAAAGTTTGAGGTTAATAAACTGGACTAAAGTTAGAAACCAATAGAGAGAGTTTGAGGTTTAAAACCGGATAGTGGATACTAGGTATTGTTTTTAAAAAAAGCGTTTAAAAGATTAAACTTTATTTATTTTCAAAAGTATTTTTAAAATCAATGGGATAGCGAGAGCATACATTAGAGTTTAATCTTATAATCTGATTCAATAGAGCGAAAGTTTGAGATAAGATTTTTAAATAAATACCGTTTGCTGAAAAAGGATTATTGTCAATTTGAGAAAATAAGCCAGTGGAAAGTCGGATTCTCTAGGTTAACGAATTACATATCGATATTCGCTTATCATTTCGACTAGATTAAGTTTAATTACCCAAAAATCCCCCCAGATTAATTATTCGATAGCTTTAGCTTTACACTGTAGTTTTAGGTTACGTTAGTTCGATTTATAGTCCCTTAGGTTCGATATCTTTTAAAACTACGCGATAGGATTGTATACTTGCAGTCTCCCGATTAGAATAGACGATAAAGTCGCGATCAAGTTTTTGGCGTCGTTGCCGGGGACTATTTAAGTCGATATCGTAACTTTATTGTTACGAAGTATAGACTATAGCAACAATTTCCTTTCCCTCTGTTGTATGCCAAATACTCACTCCCGTAGCGAGCCTTTGCATCTACAAATCAACGATATCGAGCGTTATCTCAGATTTAGACGCCGAATTCAAGAATACCGTGAACTCAACAATCTCCCTCCAACTAAGCTTCTTGATATCTCAGTTCCTGAGTTAGTTGAAGAATCGAAGATGGCTGACCCACCAACTCCACCTCGTCCTCTTAAGGATTACGCAGTTCTTTCTCAAGCGGAGCCCCACAACAGTATTGTTGCTCCTGCTATCGCTCGAAATGATTTCGAGCTGAAAACTTCACTTCTTTCCGCCGTTCAGCAGAACCAATTTTCTGGATCTCCTACTGACGACCCGAACCTGCATCTATCAGTGTTTGTGCAGTACGCAAACACTATAAAAGCGAATGGTGTAAACCCCGAGGCGATATGATTGCGCCTATTTCCTTTTTCTTTAAGAGACAGAGCTCGCGCATGGCTCCAATCTCCCCCTTCAAACTCAATCACCACATGGGATGAGTTGAAGAAAGTCTTTTTAGCTAGATATTTCCCACCAAGCAAAACTGCTATGCTCAGAGCCAACATCAATGTTTTCAGACAAAAAGATAACGAATCACTTTTCGAAGCATGGGAACGCTATAAGGACATGCTTAGACTCTGTCCTCATCATGGTTTAGAAGAATGGCTGATCATTCACACGTTTTATAACGGTCTCTTGTACAATACAAGATTGACTATAGACGCTGCTGCTAGTGGCGCACTGATGGATAAACCATATACCGAAGCAAACCAGCTTATCGAAAGCATGGCTCAGAACCATTATCAATGGGGAAGCGAGAGAGTTAATGTAGACAAATCTCAAACAAAAGGTGTCATGTTTGAAGTGAATAGTCTGGATCAAGTCAACGTTAAAGTGGAAGCTCTCACCCAAAAGCTAGAGAATCTTACCACCGCTCCCTTAGCTACTGTAGCTGCAGTAGCTCAAACTTGCGATTTATGTGGTCTTCAATCACATCCTGCTCCAGAATGCCCATTTCTAACAGGAGTTCCAGTTGAACAAGCTAATTACATACAGAGAAATCCTTACTGCAATACATATAACCCTGGTTGGAAGAATCATCCAAACTTTTCGTACAAAAGCAACAATGCGTTATACGCACCTGGACAAGCTCCTGCTACACCACCTGGTTATCCAAAAGGTATCCCAAATCACCCTAATAATGGACCTAATACATCCAATGTCCCTAGGAAATTTAATCTTGAAATCATGATAGAACACTTCATTGCTACTCAATCCCAAACTAATAAAGATGTTCTAAATCAGAATTTACATACTAATGAGCAGATTAAACAATTATCTATTAAAGTTGACGCTTTAGCTACTCATAATAAAATGCTAGAAACACAAATCTCTCAAGTAGCTCAACAGCAAGCAGCTTCTGCTGCTCCAGCTGGTTCATTTCCTGGACAGCCTCAACCTAATCCTAAAGGACATGCCAATGCTATTATCCTAAGAAGCGGAACAGAGTATGGTGGACCTGTGGATCCCATAATCAATAGCCCAGCTATGAAACAATATTCTGCTAAACACTCTAAAATTAAAGATAAACCAGAAATGGATAATCAACAAGATAATAATGAAGAAGCCATACAAAAGGACGAACCTTATGTGCCACCACCACCTTATAAGCCTCATATTCCTTACCCTCAAAGGCTAGCTAAAACCAAGAATATGAGACAATTTAAGAAATTCGTGGATCTTCTGAAGCAACTTAATGTTACAATTCCTTTTACAAAAGCCATAACTCAAATGCCCTCCTATGCTAAATTCCTTAAAGAAATTCTATCTAATTAGAAAAAGCTAGAGGATAATGAAACCGTCACACTTACTGCTGAGTGTAGCGCGATAATTCAAAACACGATGCCTCCTAAACTCAAAGATCCTGGAAGTTTCTCTATTCCACGCGTAATAGGTAAATTTGTCATAGATAAAGCTTTATGCGATTTAGGAGCTAGTATCAGTGTAGTGCCGCTGTCCATATGCAAGAAACTTGACATGGGAGAACTAAGACCAACCAAAATGTTCGTTCAATTAGTAGATTGATCTGTTAAATATCCTGCAGGAGTTCTTGAGAATGTTCCTGTACGCATAGGTCAATTCTATATCCCAACTGACTTCATCATCATGGACATAAGAGAATACGAAGTTACCCCAATCATACTAGGAAGGCCTTTCTTAGCAACTGTCGGTGCAATTATAGACGTGAAACAAGGAAAGCTTACTTTCGAAGTAGGAGAAGAGAAAATTGAATTTATTCTTTCTCAATTCCTGAAGGCACCTGCAATTGATGACACTTGCTACTTTATGGATATCATCGATGAATGTAGAAAAGAAGCAGAACTTGAAAATAAAGACAAGCTCGATGAAAGTCTGGATGATAATCTAAATGAATGTTTAGCTATAACGCTAGATCCTACACAATGCTTAAGAAAACCAACCTTGGAACTTAAAACACTTCCTAAAAATCTAAGGTATGAATTCCTGGATTCTGAACTCGAACGACCAGTAATAGTCAATGGAGAAATCGAAATTGAGAAACTATTACAAATTCAGAGAAAATATCCAACAACTTTAGGATATAACATCACTGACCTAAAAGGAATAAGTCCCTCTATCTGTATGCATCGTATTATGCTAGAAGAAGACTATAAGACTTCTAGAGAACACCAGAGGAGACTAAACCCGGTCATGAGCGATGTAGTGAAATAGGAAGTGATGAAACTGTTAGAAGCAGGAATAATATATCCTATATCTGATAGCAAATGGGTTAGCCCAGTGCACGTAGTACCAAAGAAAGGAGGTGTAACAGTGGTCGAAAATGAGAAGGGAGAAATTATAACCAAACGTGTTGAATCTGGATGGAGAATGTGTATAGATTATCGAAAACTTAACAAAGCCACCAGAAACGATCATTTCCCTTTACCATTTATAGATCAGATGTTAGAACGCTTAGCTAGGCATTCTCATTTCTGTTTCTTGGATGGTTACTCAGATTTCTTTCTAATACCAATTCACCCTGGTGACCAAGAAAAAACAACTTTCACATGCCCCTTTGGCACCTTCGCATATCGACGAATGCCATTTGGTTTATGCAACGCTCCTGCGACCTTTCAAAGATGCATGATGGCAATATTTGCCGATTTTCTCGACAACATTATGGAAGTCTTCATGGACGATTTTTCTGTATGCGGGCAAAACTTTGAAGAATGCCTCGAAAATCTTGAAAGGGTTTTAGAACGCTATGTGAAGGTAAATCTAGTACTTAATTGCGAGAAATGCCACTTTATGGTACAAGAAGGAATTGTATTGGGACACATCATATCTAAAAGAGGAATTGAAGTAGATTCGACAAAAATCGAAGTAATTGAGAACCTTCAACCTCCAAAAACTGTTAGAGAAATACGAAGTTTTTTAGGACACGCCGGTTTCTATCGACGATTCATTAAAGATTTCTCTAAGATAACTAAGCCTTTAACTGAATTATTAATGAAAGACGCTGAATTCATCTTCGACGAAAAATGTTTAGAGGCGTTCAAAACACTAAAGAAAGCATTAATATCTGCGCCCATCATGCAAACCCCAGATTGGAATGAACCATTCGAAATAATGTGTGACGCGAGTGACTACACCGTAGGAGACGTCTTAGGACAACGAAAGGATAAAAAGCTTCACGTCATATAATATGCAAGTAGAACCTTCGATGAAGTGCAAATGAATTATGCCACAACCGAGAAAGAATTTTTAGCAGTGGTTTTCGCGCTGGATAAGTTTCGTTCCTATTTAGTATTATCCAAAATAATCATCTACATTGATCATGCTGCTATTAGATATCTCCTTACCAAAAAGGACGCTAAACCTAGACTCCTGAGATGGATATTGCTGCTGCAAGAGTTTGATTTAGAAATCAAAGATAAGAAATGAACTGAAAATGTAGTGGCAGATCACCTCTCTAGACTCGAGAACCTCAAACATGAACAAGTGCCAATCGATGATGAATTCCAATACGATAGACTCATTGCCCAATTGGAGGACAACAAAACTGATAATTTCATAGAAACCACCTTAGTCATTTCTTCTGTGCCTTGGTATGCAGATTACATGAATTACCTAGCTGCAGGCGTTCTACCACCTGAACTTACCTACCAACAGAAGAAGAAATTCTTCCACGACCTTAAACAATATTATTGGGATGAACCTTTACTTTTCAAGAGAGGCCCCGATGGAATCTTCCATCGTTGTGTGCCAGAAGAGGAAATTGAAAGCATTATAACACACTGCCATTCTGCACCTTATGGAGGACATGCTAGTACATCTAAAACATGTGCAAAGATCTTACAATCCGGCCTCTATTGGCCTAACCTATGGAAAGACGTACATGCCACCATCATGAAATGCGATAGGTGCCAACGCATTGGTAATTTATCTAGACGCGACGAAATGCCACCAAAAGGTATTTTAGAAGTCGAAATTTTCGATGTGTAGGGAATAGACTTCATGGGACCTTTCCCATCCTCTTCCGGTAACAAGTATATACTCGTGGCTATAGATTATGTTTCAAAATGGATCAAAGCCATAGCTTCTCCAACGAATGACACCCGAGTAGTACTTAAGCTCTTCAAAAATATAATTTTCCCAAGGTTCAGTGTACCTAGACTCGTCATAAGTGACGGTGGCTCCCATTTCATTTCCAAAATCTTCGAAAAATTATTAGGGAAATATGGAGTTCGACACCGTGTAGCTACACCTTACCATCCCCAAACAAGTGGGCAGGTAGAAGTTTCAAACCGCGAGATCAAACAAATCCTCGAAAAGACTGTTGCTACTTCTAGGAAGGACTGGTCCTGTAAACTTCATGAAGCTTTATGGGCATATAGGACCGCTTACAAGACTCCCATAGGGACTACCCCCTTTAAGCTTATTTATGGTAAGTCGTGTCACCTTCCGGTTGAGTTAGAACATAAGGCTTATTGGGCCATTAAGAATTTAAACCTAAGCTATACAGCCACCGGTGAAAAACGTATCCTCGATATAAATGAATTAGAAGAACTTAGATAGGATGCGTACGAAAGTGCTAGGATTTACAAAGAACATAAGAAGAAATGGCATGACAAACGCATATCTAGGAAATTTTTTAACATAGGCGATATCGTATTACTATTTAACTCAAGATTAAAATTATTTCCTGGAAAATTACGATCTAGGTGGTCAGGCCCTTTTGAAATTACTAAAGTTTATCCAAGTGGCGCCATAGAAATTAAGGGAACATCGATCGAACCTTTTGTAGTAAGCGGACAGCGTTTAAAACACTACCATTCTACCGAAATCGATGAAAACTCACAAACATTAAATCTAGACGAGCCACACGCTAAATTAAAAGACTAGCCCTTGGTTTTATTTGTCGAGCTTACGACATAAAACAAAGCGCTTTGTGGGAGACAACCCACCAATTTTTATTTTTCATTCTCTTTATTTTATTTCATTTCTTCTTTAATCTATTTTAAAATTTCTTATCACTATCTATTTTCTTTTCTTCTCATTATTTCTCTATATTCTTCTTTGTCTTATTTCTTTCTATTCTATGTTTTTCTTCTATTTTTCTCTTTATCGACATTTAGCCAATGTTGATCTTCTTTTACTTTTCTACTCTTCAGGATAATTTCTAGTTGCTTATTCTCTTTCCACCATGTCTCGCACTGATAACATGCTAGTCACATTCAGAGGAAGACAACAGGTTGGAAGATTTGGAGTTTTAACAAGGCGTGAGATGCTTCCGACTATCTACCCTCATCATGGTACTATGGCTACACTTGGTATCCGTGATAGTGTGCTTTTTCTGCTTAACCAAATCGGGTGGGACAGTTCGCGCCTTATGACATGTTATGCCACCTATCGGAATCTCACCTTGGAGTTCCTCAGCTCTCTGACTTACTTGCCTACTCATGGGTTGGGTCCACGCCGTGGACTCATTCTTTTCAGAAGTTTTGGTATTAATTACAAGTTCAATCACATGGAGTTGGGTAATCTTCTAGGATTTCCTAATGGAGTGGGCGTTTACCATGAAACTCAAGAAGAAGAACTTGGTTTTCGAGAGCTTGATAACTTTTGGGGATCTATATCTGGAATTCTTAACCCTGAGCCGGCTGACTTTGTATCAGAAAATATCCATAACCCTGCCATCAGGTACTTCCACAAGATTACGCTCACTTGTTTTGGAAAGCCCCAGAATGTCACCACTGTATCTCGAGATGAGCTTTTTATTATGTTTTGTGCTTCGCAGAACCGTCTGGTTAACGTGATCACTTATATATTACGTGCTTTTGAGCATCTTATTGATACTGACAATGCACCCATTCAGACGGGAGGGCTTGTGACTATGATTGCTAATGTTGTTGGACTCAGACAGCCTTTCCAGAATTTGAATGCTTTCAGTGGTCTCCGATGCATGACTATCCAGTTTTGTTTCAACACTGGCCTGATCGGTAATCTTGGTCCCACTCAGTTTACCTTGTTGATAAACAACCAAGTTATGGATTTATTTACCTTACCTGACCCTGCTACGAGTGTGCATAACCGAGCCAATTGGCTCTATGGTGCGGATCGCCCCCCTCTACTCTCACGAGACTCCACAAGCCTATGAGATTTTAGAGGACTCTGAGGAAGATCCTTCTGCTCCCCCTGGTTATTACGACATTGCCCCTCCTCGGCTGCTTCTCTGCTCGATCGGTCGCACGGATCTTGTTATGCATCGGGCTCCATTGATTATGCTCGACCATCCACGCTCTTCAAGTGGAACACCGGCTTGAGGGATGACTTTACCGGTTCGGCGGTTTCTTGACTTTATGGACACGATGTCGACCACGGTTTCAAGAGGTTTTTGCTTATTTCCGATCCTCGTCTACTGCTAAGACAGAACCTTCCAGTGGCTAGAGTTTTAAGCAGCTTTTAATTTTAATTATAGTTTAGTTTAGGATTTTCCATTTTTCCGTTATGTTATTTTATTCCGTTTTATTTCCCAACACTTGTCCCATTAATTGTTAGCAACTCTATTTTTAATATAATGCAATTTCTGAATTTATATTTAATGCTGCAGTTTTTATTTTCACCTTTATTATATTATTATTATACTGCTTCATTTTTTTTAAATTGCATTTATAAATCATATCGTTGCTACTATTGCTATTCTGGAACACTGTATCATGCATTACTTTATAATCTGTATAAAGTACTTCAGCCAGCCTGCATTAATTTAGATTCCCTGCATGCGTCCTTGTGTTAAGTTGAATCACTGCCCGAAGCATGATAGAGACAGACGTCTCTGTTCACACACCATCCCTTGAGACGCACGCCTCCCTGCCCAATGCACAATCTGAGATGCCCGCCTCTGGCCTTTTGTTCTTTATGAGACGCACGCCTCCATGTATGCCCTCCTTTATGAGACGACCATCCCCATGCTCTTCTCTCGTTGTCTCGTTTTCTGTCTCCTTGACTTTGATGTTTCGTCCGTTTCCATTCTTTTCATTTCCCACCATAATTCCATTCAAACTCTTCTCTCTTCATTTCCCAACACATTATAATTATAATTTATTCTTCTTAAATCCTAAAACCACTATATATATTCATCCCCACTTCTTCTCATTCCATATCCCTTCCATCTACTTCTCATATATTTTCTCTCATCCACCCCATATTTTTACCAAATTTCTTTTTCATTTCCTTCCCTTATCATGGCTCCACGAAACACTCATCGTCAAGTGAGGTCCGACCGACCACCACGGTTTATCCTTTGTTGTGTTCGGAGAACGATGACGACAACAACGAGAAATACTTGAAATTCTATTCACGTTCGGTTGTTCCCACCAAATATGTGGACGCCGACTGTTTAGATACTTTGGGTATGACGGAGAACATCACTTTTATGCTTACAAACACGGGTTTGCTTCATCTCTGCACAAATCCTTTTCCAACCTTTGAACCACTCGTTCTTGAGTTTCTCAGTTCGTTCTCATACAACACTCCCCATGATGATCCATTAGTGTTGGTCATAATGTGTAACTTGGATCAAAATGTATCACTTGAATCAAAATTTCTTTACCATTCAAAAACTAGGACAAAAATTATTATGTTTAACTTGGGTACCAATAAATAGTCAAAAGTTTTAAATGCTAACAAGTAAAATGAATATATGCGATGCTCATAAAAAAATGGATATTTGTGACTTTATTTTTGTGATATAAAATCAATATTTTTTGTGAGTTTCTTATTCCACCCCATAACTTACCTGTGCACCACGTGAATTTTCTAAAATATCCCTAGAAATCAGAAATATATTTCTGATTCGCACGCTATATCATGAAAATCACATTGAATAGAGTTAGGTGTAAACCGGAAGTATACTTTTGGTTTTATACTATATGTAATTTTTAAATAAAGTGTGTATGTGAAACCAAATTTAAAATAATTTCTTAATATTATATTATTTAGTTTGGAATCGGAAATATATTTCCGATTTTCACCCAAATATTTTAAAATATGATACGTACCGGAAGTATATTTTCAATTTTATAAGACATTTTGAAAAATATATAGGGTTTAATTTCACCCTATGGATGGGTTAAAAAATCCACTGTTTTTTTTTTTAAGTTGTGGCTCATTTCATTTTGCCCTTTTCAATTTTTAGGATTGCAATATAAAAATTTCAATGGGTAAGTGGATGGTTTATTCTCACATGTGGGACCGAACAAATATAGTTAAAAATGAAAATATTAGAAAAGATGTTAAGGTAATACTTATAATGAAAAAGATGATTGGAAGTATGCGGTAAAGAAAGTAAATTAGATGGAGATGATTCAAATAATTAAAGTTAGAAAAAAACCTAAATAAATTGTAAAAAAATGTTATTAAGAGAATATTTCAAGATTAACAATTTGAACAAAAGCATAATTTGTTTGAATAAATATTATAACAGTTCATCTATGCATTTGATTCTTCTCATTAAAATAAGACTTGCCTATTGTATATTCATCCTAAAATAAAAGTCAATTTGTATACTTTGTGCATTAACTTTTACAAAATAACTAGTAAAATACTCGCGCGTTTGCACGGGTACTGGTGTTGTATGTATATTTGGTAACATATTTATAAAATTTGTGAAAAGAATTTATTCTAAAGATCAAATTGAATCGTGTAATTAAAAAAATTATAAGAAAAACATATAAAATATTAGTTTTAAAAAATAATTGATGTTGTTAAAAAGTAATAATGTTGAAGAATAAAAGAAATTACACAAAATACTGTAAATAAAATTGATTTGTAATAGTAATTTAGCAATCCTAAAGAAAAATTAAAGTTGATAGTCCACATAAAGAATTAATATTGTTGGTGTAAATTCATGGTTAATATTTTTAAGTAATTGATATTGTTGCTTTGTAGTTTCATGATTTGGTTAGTTAATGTAATATATTTGGTTAGTTAAATCAGGAAATTTGAAGTCCTTTCAAGTCCTGAATCATCTTCAGAACCTTCATGTTCATCTTCGAAGTTTCAACCGCCTTTTCAACTTCTGACTCATCTTCAGAACTTTCAACTTCTCACTCTTCAGAACTTTCAACTTCTGACTCTTCTTCAGAAGCTTCAACTTCTGACTCTTCTTCAGAAGCTTCAACTTCTGACTCTTCTTCAGAAGTTTCAAGTTCTGAAACTAATTTGAAGAATAACAAGATTTTTCTGTAGTGTTATAAGAAGAAAGAATGAGAAGAGAGAGAAGCAATGGAAAGAGTGAATGAAAAGAACACTCAGGAAGCGTGTTGATAAGCATTTTATCAGTCTTTTGCACAGGCGCTGTATTTTGGGAAGAGTGAGAGACCTTTTTGCAGCATCTATAGATTTTCTAAATCACGTGATATCTGGTTTGTAAGAAGAAGAAAAAAGTAAACTTTACCAATATTATATTTCCTTTTGTACCCTGTTATTAATTCATAATATATTTTCACTTGTAATAATATTTGATAAAAAAAGACATTCTTTTACCCATAATTAGTGATGTGTTTGTGAAATAACAAAGGGTAAAAAATTGAATCCTAGAACATCAAATATTTGAAAGAAAAAGACATGTTTAACCTCATCTTAAAGATGAGACTTGTAAAAATAACAAAGGGTAAAAAAGTGAATTCCAAAACATCAACTTTTCTGGAACCGTATCTCCTTCTGAGCTTTCTTCAGAAGTTTTACTAACACCTTTGTTAGCTTCTGGACCTTGTCCAGAACCACCACCTTCAGAAGCTCTTTCTTCAGTAGTTCCACCTTCAGAATCATGACCATCATTAGAGGTTGGACTAACTTTAGAAGCTATTCCTTCAGAAGGTCCACCTTTAGAGTCATGATTACCACAAAAAATTTGATCACCTCCAGAAGCTTGTTCTCCAGAACCTACATCTTCAGTGTTTTCCCTTCCAGAAGCATGATCACCACCAAATTCTTGATCATCATCAAAATCTGGATCAGAATCAGATTCACCATCTGATTCATCTTTAGAGTCTCCAGATGATTCTTCATCTTCTGACTCTAACTCTTCTTCAGAACTTTCAAGTCCTGACTCATCTTCAGAACCTTCATGTCCTGACTCATCTTCAGAAGTTTCAACTTCTGACTCTTCTTCAGAAGTATCAACTTCTGGCTCATCTTTAGAAGTTTCAACTTCTGACTCTTCTTCAAAAGCTTCAACTTCTGACTCTTCTTCAGAAGTTTCAAGTTCTGAAACTAAGTTGAAGAATAAGAAGAGTTTTATGTAGTGTTATAAGAAGAAGGAATGAGAAGAGAGAAGCAATGGAAAGAGTGAATGAAAAGACAACACTCAGGAAGCGTGTTGGTAAGCATTTTATCGGTATTTTGCACAGGTGCTGTATTTTGGGAATATCAAATATTTAAAAGAAAAAGACATGTTTAACCCTACCTTAAAGATGAGATTTGTAAAAATAAAAAAAGATAAAAAAATGAATTCAGAATATCAACTTAACTTTTCTTATATTATAGACTTATCACATTTATGAATGATATATAAGAAAAAAAGTTAGTCATCTTTATCTCTATCTCTATCTCGTGATAAATGATTAATTTACAACTTCTAGCGGATTAAATGATACATAAACTATATACCTTATGTTTTCCCTTCTTAAAGTCTTGTCAATATGGAGGCTCTCTTTATCTATGAGTGGCATTGCTACTACTATTTTTGAATTCTTCGTAATCTCTAACGGCCTAACTCATACTTGGAGATCTGAGTTTCAGGATCATCAGATTCTTTAAATGCCTTGATTGAATCTTCTCAAGATGACACATAAACTTCTCAAGAAATAACCATTGAAATGAATGAACTATTATTACATGAAATATGTCCCAACCAATCATGTGACATAAAAATCCTCTAAGTTCTACTAACATTCCCCCTTCATAAAAAATTCTAAATAGGCCAATCCTTCATATGCAATATCATCCAGATTGCTAAAAGAATAATAATGCTGCCAATTCAAACTATCCCTAAACCACAATCATTGATTACACAAAAAGTAGTATTATTTGACTGCTGCTATTTTCACTATACAATGTAACTCCAAAACCCAGCAGCAAAGAAAATCCTAACCCTGTCCCTTATATCTACACACCTAGCTCAAAAACCCTATTACTTTGATCTCAGACAAACAAAATCACAATGTTTACATTGAATTCGATCTCCGCAGTCTCCGACTTTGTCTCTGCTCCGTTATTGGAAGGACCAATTCTTTCAGCTGCAGAAAAACAAATTAAACAATAATAACAGGTTAGATTCCCAGCTAAGCCAGTTCACTTAGTGATGCAATGCAAACATCACTGATCAAACAATTTTGACACATTCAGATAGGCCAGATTATATGTTCAAGGATATGCAAATTAACTAGTCAAAAAAGTGAGTAGAAAAATACATACTTGCTTTAGCCTTTCCTTTTTCCTTTCTTCCTGCATTCATCACATAGTATCACAAAAAGTTATAAGAATTTAGACACGATTTTAGCCTCACAAACAGTGTAATCTATGAATTACAAACGCCCCAAAAACCACTAGAACTGACGCGGCGATACCAATAATAATTTGATTAAACCAATAAATTAAGCCATCACAATTGTCGGTGGTGCCGGTAAGAGGTGTGAGTGCTACAAATAGGATTATAAATGCAACAAAAAAAAAAAAGAGCTATATAACCATACCTCTTCTTCTGTTAAGAGCTTATTCTCTGTCTCCAAATTCTTGACAACTCTCTCAAGCTCATTAGTATAAGCCTGTAAGTTACACCACCCCACAGATTAATTAAAACCCTAAAAATGAAGAAAGAAAATAACCTGTTTCAAGATTCAAAAGAAAAGAGAGGAAGAAAATAACCTGTTTGCGTTCTCTAGACCTGGCTGCAGACTCACGATTCTTTATCATTCTCTTCTGTTTTTGAAGAGCAGCTTTATCAAGATCAACTGCTTCCTCAACGGCCTTTCGTTTTCCCATAGCAACAACATCATCAAGAGAAGGCGAAGGTTCTGAAGAAGAAGAAGAATATTGAGGAAGACGAGAGAAAGGAAGAGCACCGGCTTTGACCAAGAAATCTTCTAGAGTATTGTCACCGTCGGTACAGGCGGAGAAACCTTCATCAGAAGAATGATGTTGTTGATATGGATATTGATATTGATGAGGTTGATAAGGGGTTGTGCCGGCGGCGACTATATCCGTCCATACATCATCTGTGTTGCTGAAGAGGAAACGTTGTTCTCGTTGTTGTTGGTGGTGTTCTTGATGTTCTTGTGGTTCTTGTTTAAGTTTTTGTCGTCGTTTGAAGACTTGTACGGTGGCGGGGTAATTGTTGTTGAGAATTTTGTCCATGGTGGTGGGTTTTTTGGGAGATGGATTTGAATAGGAGAGATGAAAAGAAGAGGGGGATGATGATATAGGAGAGGCGCGTGGCAGGTCCGGATTTGTTGAGACAACAACAACCTTGGACGACGCCATGCCGAGAATATAGGAAGTTGGTTACAGATTTGAGTCGGTTTTGGGAAGAAAATTTATACATATAATAAATTCAGAAGATCTTGTACGTAACGATGGAACAATGGGTTTGGTTTGAGTTTGAGTTTGAGCTTGAGTTTACAGAATAACATGGTTATGGACATTGCTTTATATAGCTATCTCTTCTTCTGTTCCATTCCATTACATTACATCTCATCTCATATTTTTTTTATTCTTTAATTTATTTAATTTTAGTTTGAGATTTAGACTTTAAATTATTGCTGAATACTATCTTTATGGTATATTTAAGTATTTATTGACAACTAATTAAGAAATTATAATTAAGTTCAATATTTATTTATTAATAAAAATATTCTTTTGTTTTTCTTTTGTTGATAAATTAGCTCTTCTAATATGGGGTCATACATGTTTTAAAGTTTAATAAGTGTTAATAAAAAGAGATATTTTCTATGCATTTTATGTATTTTTTATTAGAGACTCCATTCTAATTATGAGTGATGCTTATATATAACTCTATCTCTATCAGAATTATTCAATTTTTTTCTAGATCCAATCTTGAGCATTATAAGATCATATATTTCGATATAATGTTGGATGGTCATAGTGATTACAGATTTTAACTTTAGTGTTTTTACTAGAAATTACGTTGTATCTTCCAAAATACAATATATTTTAACAAATGTCATTTTTATAAAACTGATTGCATAAAATTTGACATGATTACAAAACAAAAATTAATTTTTGATTATTTTAAGCCATGCTCAAGATTTTTTCCTTTATATCCTTATTGACGGTCTACACTAACGTTTATTGTAGAATAACGTACTACACTTAAATATTAATTTATGATTCTCTTATTTTTTTTGTTAATGGAATGTATCCTGTTTATGACAGTGCATGTTTGGATACGTTAATATTTGACCGACTCATAAGAAAAGAAAGAGATGCCAATAAATTTTTTGACCGGCTCATAAGAAGGGAGTTTGACTCTTGGTCAGTAGATGTTTTGATGTATTTTCAAAGTCATTTCAAATAAAATGATCAAATATAAAAAAAAACATATTTCGACAATCAAGATACTTTCATATACATTTACTTTTGACACATTTGATTTTTTAACACTAAAAATAATAGATCTTTTATATAAAATGCAATAATTCATCATAACAATGTTGTGCCACCTAAAACAATGAATATAATTTTTAAGAAAATTAAGTATAACATCTAATAGTTGTATAATTTGTTAGTCATTTGTCTATCATTTATATAATCCTGATATTTGTATTATTTTGATGAATATAAAAAAAAAAATCACATTAAACTTATATTTAGACTATGAAGTTATCTTTAAAATTTGATAATTTAATAATGAATATTTTGTAAACACTAATTGTAAAAAAAAATCAATTTGAGGTTTTTTATATGTATATCTATGATAGTTTTATTTATAAATATATCAGAAGAATATTTCACCACTTCTTAAAGTTTTTTTTAGAAATCTTAAATGTTTTTTTGAGAAAAAATATATGCATTAATAGATTATAATGTTATACTGTCAACCTATTATAATTATATTATATGATAATTAAAATAATTTTATACTATAAATATATTAAAAAAAATTAAATCTTTTTAAATAGTACAGTGAGATAATACATTTGTCAATAATGTATACTATTTTTTCAGGTTTATTATTAGGCAGCAATTTTCTTTTCTAAAGTAATATGTATGACTAGTCAAAAAATAATTACAATAACTAAGAATACAAAAGATCTATTATGCTTAATTTTTAAATGAAAAAATAAAACTAATGAAAATAATTTGTTTAATTTAATTTTTGAAATTAATTTTATGAAACTTTAATTAAAAAAATTGATAATCAACCAGTTACTTTGATTTGATCGATCTTATAACTTTATATTAAAGTGAATAATTTTGGATATACATTTTTTTCATTTAATTTGAATTCAAAATTTAATTTTAATTATATTTTAAGGCGCCATTGACGTTAATGGATGGAAAAGACAGAAAAAAAATCCAAAATGTAAACACATAAATATATTAATCAACAAAAAGACAGAAAAATTCTTTTTTAAATTAAAAAAATAATAATAATTCATTTCTTAAAACGAGATTCAACATCACACCAATATAGCAGCAACCTCTCTTGTCGATTTCCTCTGTGAGAGGATATAATTTGGAGTTATTATATTTATGGAAGAAAAGTAATGAAATTGTATATTTATTTATTATAAAAAATTGTCGAAATCATGATGTTTTTGATAATAAAACAAAAGTTGCAATTATTGTGAGCCCCGCTCCGTGACGTTTTAATTGCCGACATAAATATATTTTTGACTAATTTAATTGCCGACCTGTTAGGGTAGACTTGGACGAACTATTTCATATTTTTAATTTATTATGATGTCATATTTATTCTTAATTAATTAATTTAAATTGCATCCAATGAATATAAGATGCTTGGTTAAGAGTCCCGTTATGGAAGGGGTGCATTGACTCAAAAATATTGTAAACTGTTCAAGATCTATTTTAATATATCTGTGATAACACTAATTTGTATTAAGAAATTGTAAACTCTAATTTGGCACGCAAATGTCAATATGGTTAGATTGAAGAATGTGTATAAGATTTGAATCTAAAAAGTTAGATTATCTAATTATGAAGTATATATATTACATATTATTTAATAATTTAAAATTGAATAATCTAATTTGCTTTTAAAAACACATCTTAAAAAATTAGATAATGCTAATTTGTGCTTTAAAAGCATATGGTAAAATCCTTATATGGTTCAGTTGTTAGATAATGCTAATATTGCGATTGAAAGAAATTAAAATTATTTAATATCAAAATTTATTTTTGAATTGGATTATTCGATCAAGTAAACTCGGATAGTGATTGTCAAAACAAACCAAAATATTCACAAATAAATAACTTATATTGAAAATAACAATAAACATTAATTACAAATTTATAATAAAATAAGTACATAATTTTTAAAAATATTTTTTTTATATATTTAACTGTGCTCTAGAAACACAAATTAACATTACTTAAATTTACTTTTAAATTAGAGTAATGCTAACGAGCGCTTCCAGAACATTAGTTAAACAACATTAATTATATTATAAATTCATTAGTTATACTAAAATTATTAATATTAATTATTTTTTAAAAAAAACAACCATTAAAGTACATGGTTTATAAAACTTAAATATTTAACATTATCCTTAAAAACATTGCACGGCCCTTAAAAAAAACTATTGAAATCACTAGCATTCCGTTAAAAAAATACATGGCCCTTAAACTTAAATATTTAGCATTACCCTTAAAAAAATGTATGGTCCTTAAAAAAAACTACTGAATGCATTACTCTTAAAAAATACTACTGAAATCATTAACATTACCCTTAAAAATACTACTAAAATCATTAGTATTACCCTTAAAAAATGCATGGACCTTAAAATAACTCCTGAATGCATTATTCTTTAAAAAAATTACTGAAATCATTAACGCTAGCCTTAAAAAAATGCATAGCTGATAAAACTTAAATATTTGTTTGTTTTAAATAACACTTTTATAGTTTTTTTTAAATAATATTAATAATTTCAATATAATTAATGAGTTTATAATGTAATTAATGTTGTTTAATCAGTGCCCCGAAGACACTCGTTAGCGTTACCCATAATTTTATAAAGATAAGAAATATTTACAAAAATAAAGATATTAATAGTGTAGTTTGGATTGGTTTTAAAGACAAATATTTATTTAATTTAAATATAAATTTAGTTACGTCTTAGAAATGAACAAACTGACTCCTCTTAATTGGAGAGAGAATGTTTAGAGAGAGAATCTCTAAAGTGTTTGACATTTCGTCTTCTTTGTAAATTTCTCTCACCGCCTTAGTTTTCATGGTTGGATTTCACATATCTTGGACATATCTTGATCAAATTAACATTAGCAAACAATCATCCAAAGACAATGAAAGATCAAAAGTGCCTAAGCTTCTCAAAACTTTCATCTCCCTAAACCTTGTGTAAAAAGGGATAGGTTAGCCATCGCGATATCATAGGACAAGTATCAACTTGGAGTCGATTCATGCAAGCATCATCTGCATGGTAGAATCATCTGGCCGTAAGGGTTTCTTCCCCTTGCAGTAGTTGCCTTGATGAACAAGTTATCTACCGTATGGAAGTTTGTTGGAGGATGGAACCTCACATCTATTGGTAAGGTTTTTTTTCCAGAATTCTACCATTCTTTGTTGGAAGATCTAAGAAGGAAAAGGTCAGTGAATGGATTCTTGAATCAAGTTTCTTGAAATGGTTCTCATGGACTACCGACTTCAATCTTAACATCATCAAACAATCTTCTGCTTAGGTTTAGGTAAGGATATATGGATTATCACATGAGTAATGGCGCCCTAAAATCCTTTTCGCTATTGCTAGCAGCATCAGAATCCCCTTTTGCACTAATTCGGACACCAATAAACCTAGTTTCGAATGACCGTTTAGGCATTATGTTAGGGTTTTGGTAGACATGGAAGTTAAAGAGGAACTCAAGCATAAAATCCTTGTTAAAAGAAAGGGATTTTCATTTTTATGGATTTAGAATATGAGAATCTTCCATTGTTTTGCAATCACTACAAAATCATTGGACACTCGATGGAGGTTTGCAAAAATCTTGGGAATTTTGACCAGGTTCATGACAATGAGGGAATGAACAAGTGTGTTAAGAAAGACCATAAATCTAAACCAACTTTTTAACAAGTTGCTGATAGAAATTTAAGGAAAGGGAAAGAGGTTGAGGTCCTAGTGGAGATGAATAAACCTATTGATACTTTCTTGAACTCCAAGTTTCTTGTTGGAGAATCTAGTGAAGTTATGAATTGAGTAGTCTTTGTTGATTTAGAAAACATAAAGATATAAACCAATCCAAATCAAAAGAATCAGAAACATCCTTTGATTTTGAGTTTGTGGACGCTACTCGTGTGTGGGAGGAAAACCTTGAGGCAACTCTAGTGGGGGCTTGAATCTAACCCTCAACTCGTGTCTGCCTCACTAATGACGCTTGTCCCTATTTCTCATTTTGTCTCACTTATTCTTGAGGTTCCACCTAAAATGGCTCTTGATGATATCCAAAAAGATATGGCTTTTTTAAGTAATTCTTGGGTTGTTAAGGTTTATATGGAAGAAGGTGAAATTGAGGCCTTACCAAGTATTGTGGCTCCTAATACAGATGGTTTCCAATTGGCGACTTCAAGTTCAAGGAAAAATATCAAAAGAAAAATATCCTAGGAGTAGATGTTCAACCACACCCAAATATGATAATCAAATCCTTCCTCGTGAGATGCATCTTTTGGAACGTGAGAGCTCTTTCTGACTCTCCCTTTAAACTGGCTTTCACAAGATTGATTTTACAAAATAAATCTAGCCTTGTTTTGGTGTCTCAACCCTTGATGGCCTTTGAGGACTTCTCTCAAAATTGGATAACTAGGTTCCATCTAAAGCTCTTTGATATGAATAATAAAGGCTCTCTTGAACTAAACCTATGGTGTTTATGTTCTTTGGATCTGGAGCCTGTAGTGGTTGGTTGTGATGATGAACGAGTCTCTTTCTTGATTAAGGATAACAACTTTAATTTTGGTGTTTCAGCTAGATATGTATATACTAATTACATAAATAGGAGATCTTTGTGGAATTCCCTTCAACAGGTTTCAAACAAGTACAATCTTCCCTGCATCTACATTGGAGATTTTAACATGATTTTAGGTGCTCATGAATATAGAGGATAATTCCAACCGGCCAGAGTCCCTATGGATGAGTTCGATAACTAGTTTCATATAAATCATTTGATTCACTTATCAACCTCGGGTATTTTCTATACCTAGTCTAACGAAAGGAATGAACTTTAACACATTGAAAAAATCTTGGATCGGGTCAATTGTAATCAAAATTGGGTTGAATTTAATTCTATTTTGTATGTGTTTACATTAGTTAGAAATATATTAGACCATTTTCCTTTGATTTTGGATTTCAGTTACCTTAATGTCACGAAGGCTTCTCAATTTATACTTATTTAAATGTGGTTCAATCATCCGGATTGTCAAGAGGTCATTAGAAACACTTGGAACACTAAGGTAGTTGGATGTCATATGCTTGTCATATCTAGAAAACTTCAACTTTTTAAGGAATGGCTCAAAATTTGGAACATAATCTCTTTTGGTAATTGTTATACCAAACTTGCACAACTTGTATCTTCGTCAATTTTCAACATTTTGAATTATTCTTGGACTTTTTTAGAAAGCTCAAGATGTCCTCTAAACACTCTTTTTGGTTTCATCTTCATTGAATCTTCCATGCTCATGTACACTTCTTTGCAAAAAGATGACTTTTTGTTGACGTTTAGAATGACCTATAATGTCTTTATCCATAACTCTCAAATGAAGCATTTTTGGCCAACATGAAGTTGTAGATAATTGAATTCTCTTCAAAATGAGATTTGTTGGAAAAATTTCTAATAAAGTACGTGAAAGTTATGCTTGGTCAAAGTTCTGTTGACTTTTTGTCCAGAAACCCTAATTTGGAAACTTTGACTTTTGATCAAATCTTGAGTTTTCTTGATGAATCATGATCAACCCTTGATCAAATGATGAATGTGACTTCAAAATCTTTATTTTTACCAAAAATGATGAAGTTTGACTGTATGTTGACCACAGTTGACTTTTTGTCCAATACAATTGATTTTCAACCATCTGAGCAATTGACTGAGCAAACTTGAGTTGTGATGCTTGAAACTTGACATGATGATGCCTTGAAACATATGAGGAGGTATTATGATCACTTGAGGCAATAGAAACCATCTTTGACTTGAGAGAATCAAAACCCTAGTTGTGGGTTGATTGCTTAGGAGAGGGCTCATTTAGTCACCCTTAAGAAATTCTTGAGTATGGAGATGTAAATTGACTTGAGAAATAGGAGGGTAAATTTTGGGGTATAACAAAGTTTAACATAAATAACTTAAGTCGACAAAATAAAATGAAGAACTTAAGTCAACAAAATAGATACCTTAGTCCTCTCAGAGACGTGTTGTTTCTCCTTCTTGGACCTTTTGGATGTATCAGAGGAAGCAGTCAAATTCGCTGAGCATTTTTGACTCTGGCATGCAGAAAATATATTAGTATGTTTTAAGTCATAAAATGGAAATGATAAGAAATGTACAAATACACCTACAGAGGAACCAATTTTCTTGAGAGATGAAAAAATCAATTTGTCATCAGAAGGTGTATGATCAGGTACGATCTGAAGAAAAAAATTTATTAAGTTAGAAGTGCCAAGTCACAAAAAGATAATTGGCAAAGAGTTGGAGTCGAACCTTTGTTATCGAAGGGTCAACCTTACTGACATGAAACTTTGGTGGTGCTACCTGAAAAAGGGATAACTAAAAACAAAAATGAAAAATAGCAGAGTCAAATAAATGGAAAAGTCGAAGTGACAAAGAAATCAGGCTTTCCAAAAGTTGTTACCATTTGGCACAACAAGTTCTCTTACATATTGGGGAGCAATATGCAGAAAACCTGGGTAGTCGTGCAACCAGTGCTTCGTCGGTACCACCATGTCGGTCTTTTTCTTATAAGCATTTTGTACGTATGACAAAGAGCTATACCATCAATCTGGGATAGGTGGGCGAAAAGCCAATGCCAAAGGGCTAGTCAGTAAAGGAGGAAGTTTAATTTTTCCAAAATGAAGTGCGTCAAGATATTTATCTTTCGCATAACCAGGAATTTTAACTTGTGGAATCATGTCGGTTACCTTCTCTTTTAGTTCTTGGGCCGCATCAGAGATGGTTCGACGAAGGTTAGTTGGTAGATACACCACTCTAAAATGTTTCTGCAAAGCTTGAATCTGCTTGATATTAGTGGCCTTACATTTGGTCGTCTTGCCCTGAAAATCATCAAAAGCTATAATTAGTTCAGCTATCTTCCTATCGGAATCACCAACGAAAGTAATATAATATGACTGCCACCAACTCTCAAATTCCTTGGTCTAGTAGAATGATGGCTGAAAAGACGTAAAAGTAAGCATAGGCCATTGTGCCCATAGATTTTAAACGTCTTCTTTTATGGCTTCCCAAGGTTTATCAGATGTGATGTCAACATGTAAAGATTTAGGGACCAGCTGGCTGAGTCCAAATTGTCGAGCCACTAGGTTAGGTTGGTAGACAACTAAGCTTGGATTCATACCAACAATCACAGAAGATAAAAATTGAGGAGTCAGAAAACGTCTCCAATAGATTAAGGATCTTTTTTTGTTTTCCTCTTCCACAGGTGGAAACAACTTCGTAAGCCACTCTGGGCCACTTGTCCCATCAGAAAATGGAGCAATGGAGGGCTTAAATTTGACTCTTTTCAACATAATATTGAATAATAGATTGAAGACTTCGGAATTATGGGAGGTTTTGTCGATGGGGGTCAGTGGAAGAAGATGCTTCTAAAGAACGTGGAGTTGATTTTGGGGACATGCTATCTTCCTGCTTTTGAAAGGTTTAATGTCTTCAGCAAAAGTGGCATTTAGCCACAACTGCAGAAGCCAGAAGGGGCCATGCACCAAAACGTTCTTCTTCTTTGGATAGTTGGGGTCGAAATTTTTAATCTGATTGGCAATGTCGGTTAAAGATGTGTATAAGGAGGCCAAAATCAGTTGGCCCAAAGCAACATTTTCACCTTGGTGCAATTGAGTGGTAAGATAAGAAAATTTCTTGGCCATCTACATCGACCTTGAGCAAAAAATGAAGCGTGGGAGCCAAAGATTCAAGAATGCGATGTGTTCCTCGTCGGTTATAAGACCAGATTTTTGTTGATGGTGGTCAATGAAATTGTTGTATGTTAGGTTTTTGCTTTCACCAACGTCGAACCTTATTGGCAGAGGGTCAACATCCAGGTGGTTAAAAACTACGCCATTTGGTTTTAACCCTGTAATGGCAGTGACGTTGAGTAAGATGGGAGTGATCATACCATATTTGGTGTTGAATGTATTTGTCGATCCCTCCCAAAAATGTAAAGCAACCAACAACATGCTGCTAGAATAAGGTTGGCCACAACGAGAAAGTTCCAGCAGTGTAAAAAGTTCCAGCAGCGGTTCTGAAGTTCATATCAATATATTGGAGAGAAATAGGGTTTGTAGAGGAGATTATAGGCCTAGTTGTGGTACTGGTGGGAAAATCCCTTTTATCATCTACGTATATCTCAGAAGGCATATCAGCAGGGAAAGGACCCATAAAAGCTAAAGGTTCTCCTTCAAGAGTGAAAGGAATAAGTACTTGAGATTTCCAGATTTTCATTTTCGCCTCAGCAAACGGAGGTTCTTCTACGTAGGGTTTGCCATCGACAAGACGTAGTTGAAGCTCCATGGCTAGAGAAGTGGTTATGTTGTCAATGTTCGCCATTGAAGAAGGATCGAAGAAGTTTGAAGAAGGTGAATAGGGATGGTGGATTGTGATTTCTGGGTTTTTCGCTGAAGAAAAAGGTTGAAGAAAGCAAAGAGGAGAAAAGAAGAAGAATGAAGGAATGAGGTATTTATAGCCTTGTTGAAGAAAAGAAGAAATAATAAAGAAAATCTTTGTGATTTCCTAAGTCAAAATTATGTCAAGTCGAAGGACACGTGTTGTGAGATTAAAGCAGGAGTGTTGGGTCATGTCTGCCACTAAAAGTGTAATGATGGTGAGTAATAAATGATCGCACGTCTCAAAGTTAAAAGTGTGATACGTTTCCATGATTACATGACATCACGGAAAAATTGGAATAGTAACGTCCATTTTCGGAGAAGTGGAACTGATTTGGTTGAATGCTAAAATCGACACTTCAAAGATGCCATCGTCTCACTTAAGTCGAAATTCGAAAATGGCATCTCTAGGGGGCATTTTGTTACCTTGGAAAATTTCAAGGTATTCAAGCACGTGTATTAAATGAAGATGTTCTCATAAGTTAAGGGTGACTTTCTCAAATAAGGACCTTTAGAGATTGAGAGCAAAGTGTTTGAAAGTATGGTTTCGGGAAAATTAAAGAATTCAATGATTAAAGAGAATATTGTAAGTGTTTTTGTGTTGGCATTAATTTTTGGTAAAACTAGGATATGACAATGTCTTGATTGATGTCATGACATTCAGAGTTAAAGATAATTTCTACATGAGAAGGATGTTTAAATACGATGGATGCAAATCTTGTCGGAATTCGCAAAAGATTGGTGATGTCATAACCGATGTTATGACATTACGTGTGTTTTATTGTTCTGAAATGTTTTCTGAGAGTTTTCAGGAAGTTTGTTGAGATGTTTTATTATGTTCTATGTTAATTAGATTACATGCTCACGTGGCTAATTGGTTGATCTTAGTTAAACCTAAATTGGTTATTAAAAAGACCAAGTCTCGAGGATTAATTAAGTGAACCCTAGCTATTATTATGGAAGCCCAAAACTGAAGTTACAGGACTGCTTCTATAATAAGAATAGAACCCTTACACTGCTGTTGCGCCTCTGGACTGTATTGAAGATTTAGCAGTTTTTGGTCACAGTATCACGATCTTGGAACACATATTCAAAGACAACACATTATATTCTCAGTTGGATGGTAACATCTCTTAGGGAGCTCTGAATTATATTTTTTACGAGGCCAAACGAGCTTCTAATGTGGGTGCTGGTACCTCAAAGTGTGGTTGCACAATTGTGAAAATATATGGTCTCCCTTGTGCTTGTGTCATATCTAAAAAGATGAATGGTGATAGCCCGATACGTATGGATGAGGTCTCTGGTCATTAGAAGAGAGTGAGTTTTGACGATGACAGTAAAATGAAAACCGATAATTCAAATATCTCCATCTTTGCCGAATGAGAAGTGATACGAGAAAGATTTTTGAAAGCTGATGACGCCACCAAACTCCACATCAAAGAATAGTTGAGGAAGATTGTGTTCCTGGAGACCATAAATTTGAAACCATCATCCCAACCGGTAAAAGTTGAAGGGGCACTTAAGAAGTTGAAACTGGCATCGAACGACAGTTCTACTATGAGGAGTCATTCGTATTTTGAACATGTTGACAAAGTTTTCTCGATTCACCTACACCAAAATCTCAGAAAAGTGCTTTCAAAGGTGATCGTATTAGCAAACCACCTCCTACACCAACTCCGCCAAAAATATCATTCATCGATCACATGTTGGTATTTATGCACGAGTACATTGAACAGATTGTCAATGTTGGTGGTGACGGTAACTGTGGTTTTCAAGTTGTTTCTGGTTTGCTCGGTAGAGGTGAAGAGTATGACAATAATGTCCGAGATACCCTAATCAGAGAGTTGATGAGCAACAGAGAGTTATACACACGTGTGCTAGGGAGTAAAGAGAAGGTTGAGGAAATATATCACGCAATTGTATCTTCCGAGGTTAGATTTACACCAGAGGATAATTGGATGTGCTTCCCTGAAATGGATCATCTCATAGAAAGTGGCGTATAAGAAGGTGTTCTTACAAGATACGGTTTTCAGAGACTTATTTCTCTCTACGCACTGCTCCAACACCAAATCCCAATGATTATATCATATGTGTTGGCTGAATTTCAAATCCGTAACATTTCGTTCAAGTGTATTTGAAATCATGGTGCCCTATACCACCTACATCACTCAAATATGCGACATTATGTTCAAGTGTATTTGAAACTGGGGTGTCTGATACCACCAAAATTAGCGGCATTTTGTTCAAATGTATTTACTATGTTAATTATATGAATTACATTTATGTCTATATTATTCAATTCAATGATGTATTATGGTTTCTGTGAAGAATAAAATTGGAAATACACCTTTGATATTTTCGTGTATACTTCCGCAGATTTTGGTGCACACGAAAATATAATATTTTTGGCTAAATACTCTTTTTTGTCCCTTATCTTTATCTCGGGGTCCAGTTTGGTCCCTTAATTTTTAAAAAGTGCAAATAGCTCCCTTATCTATTAAAAAGGTGGCACGTTTATCCTTCTGTTAATGATGTTATATTTTCTTTACCCACGTGGCTGATTTGAAGTATGATCTGGCATATGTATCTTCAAGCTCACCAAAATTCCAAGAAAAATTCAAAAATATCCTTTACCAAGACTTGAACCTTGGTCACAAGGGTTACAAAGCACAATTCCTCACCACTTATCAACTTTGTCTTTTCTGATACAGTTTACACATTAAATATAATTATTGTAATCTTAATTTAACCTAACTAATATCAAACACAGAAATCCATAAACCCGGAAATGCTTGAATGTTCATCATATTCAATTTTGACTTTGATTTCGATTTGGATATGTAAACCCAGAAAATATGTTTTTTTTTCAATTTTCGTTAAGTAAACCCAGAAAATATCACTTATTAGTTTTTTTGTTTCGTTTCAATTTCCTTTCTGTTCGTCAAGGGTGAAGTTCCACTGGGTGATAACAAAACTTTGGGTGTTGTTCTAGAACTCTCTCGCCGACGAACTCCCTCGCCTCGTTTTCTCTCGTCAACCACTGCCTCACTACTTACCAACACCATTCCTCCGTCGTGCTTCACCACTTCTCACCGTCTCCTTCGATAAACTACCAACAACCAACCTCAACCCGTCACTCTCCTCCAACGGCCAACCCCAACCCACCCTCACCCTCTCCATTCTCTTCAGCCTTAGCATCGTAACACCACTTTTCCCCGTGCATCCTTCGCAACCTCTTGCAACATCACCGGTCTCGCCCTCCAAACCACCATAACCACCCTCAGTTTTCTTCCAGAACTCTCTCCGTTGTGGCCTCCCTACGTCACCCTCCCTCGCCGTATAACATCCTATTCATCGCCACTCTGCACGCACTGAAAATCTCCTTCCAAACCATACTCCCTCTGTCAAACCACAAACCATCATCCTCCCTCTGTCTGTTAACTCTCTCCCGCCCCGGAACCGCCATCCTGTCATCATTGTGACTGTGTCTTTCGCAACCCCTTCAAATTTGTTTAATAGTGATTTTCAGAGGTTGAAGGAGTTACATGGTGATTTTCAAATTCCTACAATCTCCAGATCTGAGATTGATACAATGTGGAGAGACAGTATTCTCGGTTTTCAATTTATTCTTTTACTGTTGTATAAAAACAAAAGAATGTTAATATATAAAAGGGTTGAAATATTAAGCATCAATTGCAAATTAGCCTAGTGGTACACTATGTTGTATATGAAGCTAGGAAACTTGGGTTTGATTCTTTACTAAGGGAAAATTTTATATTTTTTCATTGGAATTTTGAGGACCTTTATGATGACCATATGTCATGCGTATATGCCACATGTATAAACAAATGCCATGTCGGTTGCCATCAAATAGACGGATATAAAGGACTATATTGGTCTTTTTAAAAATTAAGAGACTAAAATAGAGCCCGAGATAAAGATAAGGGACTAAAAATGATATTTTGCCAATACTTTTTATCAATAACCAACTATTATATTTAAAATCCCTCAAGGACATATTTTGCCAATACTTTTTATCAATAACCAACTATTATATTTAAAATCACTCAAGGACTATGTTTTCAAGGAAATTACCAAAATAGCTAAATTTGAGTTTTAATTTGGCGCATACATTTAAAAAAGGCGCCAAGTGAGACAGCGTATTAGTGACATCACTATAAATAGAAATCCCCAAAATTGTGTTGTGGCAGCGAATAGAACAAAGGTAGAATTATAAATTCCAGAAAAACTACCTTTCTTATATCATAAATAGACCATCTTTGACCGGAAGAGAATTTATGTGTTTTCTAACTACTCTAATAATTATTTTTCCCAATATTATATAAGCTTTTCTATTACAAAATGAAAATTGTCATTATCGATTCAATTCCATCTAGCAGAATTTGTCTTCTTACAAACGTGATAGTAGCATTCGAACTAACAGAAAATATAAATATAAAAAGAAACAACATAGGCAAATAACAAAGCAAAACCGATGATTCATGTTCCAGGACAAACTACAATTATTTTCTCGGTGAGAATTGTAAACAACGACTGACTTTAACAAACAGACATCATGTTCCAGGTCAAATAACAAAATTGTTTTCTCTGAGAGAAATGCAAACGACCAGTATAAAAAAACCAAACTAGGCTTTCAAACGACCATAAAACTTCTGTTTCTCCTGAGTAGTTTGGAAGCGACCATGTCCAAACTTGGAAGAGGTGTCAATGAACTTCAGCTTGATCTCTTCAAGAGCCAGTCGAGAAGTCTGCTTGAGAAGTGACTGACGAAGAGTCACAACTCGCTTCTTTGGTCCAACACAGCCTCCCTTCACCATAAGATAGTCATGCTTCACTATACCATAATGAGGAAATCCACCCATAGGAGTAATATCCTTCTCAGTCCTGTAAACCAAAACATACATAGAACATGATTAATTAAATATTGCAGAAGCTGATAAAGAGAATTACAATTGCAATTACCACAATACAAAACCTTTGAGGCTTTGACCTTTCCTAAAGATCGATATTCGTTCATCTACTACAATACCTACCTGTCAAATTCTGTGATGGCAGTGTGTGACTCTTGATCAGTCTTGCCAACCTTGTAGATCTTCTTGTTCAACTCAGTACGATGATGGTATCCATTTTGACCAGCCCTAGCAACTGTGAAAGAAACACGAGCAGGGTGCCAGGCTCCAATACAAGCAACCTTCCTTAGACCTCTGTGTGTCTTCCGGGGAAGACGGGTCACACCCCAACGAGTAACCACACCTTCATAACCTTTACCTTTGGTCACTCCAATGATATCAATCATCTCATCCTTTTGAAAAACAGCATCAATAGGGATTTGCTTTTCAAAGAAACTGTATGAATAGTCCACCTTCTGGCTTATTGTTCCGCCATTAACTTGGATCTCTATCAAATGAGCTTTCTTTTGCTTTAGACCCTTCAACTTCCTTATCTTCAGTAAACAAAGAAATATCATAAGATTAACAGCTAAAAACAAATTCTAAGGATAGAAGAGAAACATTTTCAGTACCTGAGTATGAGCAAGAACACGAATGACAGTGGCATATTTTTTCAATTTCTCAAGCTGAGATTGAATATCCTTCTTCCCTTCTTCAGTTTCATACTTTTTGGAATATTTGGTAAAAGCCTTCTTCTTTGATTTGCACCAGTTCTTGTAAAACCGACGTTTGATATCTTCACTAAGATGCTGAGCCCAAACAGTATTCAGTGTGCGAAGGCCACGTGGTGTTTTCACATATCCCACAACTCCAACAACAAAAAGTGGAGGAGTTTCAATGATAGTGACAGCTTCACATGTCTCTTTCTTATGCAGCTCTACAACAGCAAGCAATACTATCAGTACAAATTCACAAAATGATGACATGTTGATCGCAAAAGAAAGTCAAAACATCAGACTTACTGGATCCAGGTTTCTCAACCTCCCTAACAATATGGGTCATCCCAGACTTGTAGCCAACAAAAGCAGTCAAGCTGCATGGTTTGGTAGGGTCATCTTTTGGAAAGGCTTTCACTGCAGTAAACAATTAGTTGAGGTGTTCAGGGAAAAAGAACAGCGGAATAACATTAATAACCACATCATGCAATGGAAGTATGTGAACAGCCATAGGCTCAAGAACAAACATATGAAAGCTAGTCACATGACATAAATAAGCAACAAACATGCTGTCATTAGGCTCACCGAGACAGATAAATGAGACAGAACTAATAGTATAAATTAGATACCAAACACATGCAATATCTAATTTTCAAACAGTCTAGGAATTCAAATTGGTGGATAAGAGCATTTCAAAACCACGCTAATACTTACCTGGGTGAAAATGCAGAAAGTAAACAATGATGTTTTAGGAAACAGCATACCTTTAAGTTATTGTTTCATAATTTATGTAACTAACTAATAACCATATCTCTATTGTTTCTCAAGCAAATCAAATAGTAATCTGTTGGTAATTTCATTAGACCAATTATATTGAATGAATGAATGGCAAAATCATATATTACAAGCGAAATATTAAGACAACAAAAAAACATTAGCAAAACCATTCCTCAGTCAGAACAAAATATATATGCATCAATTAAATTATAAATTTTGATCAAGGAAAGTGTGATTCCAATGCATTGATCATGAGACGACCAAATTCCAAAAGTAATGAAGAAATGCTTCCAAACCAAAGGCCTATGGCAAAATAATGCCAATTCTCTTAGCTCATTTGTATTCCAAACCAAAACCCTATGAAAGGATTAAGGCTAGATAAGCCGTTTTCGAGATTCCAGCCTTGATTAAACAGTCATCAATGGAAGCAGATTTCAATCATCACAAGAGGAAATGGCAATAACATGATAATGCACAGAAAATACTTCAGCATAAAACAATGAATTAAGATCCTTTAATTTTGATTTTGAAATCATTCATTTTTTGAAAACCTTGAATAGCTTGATTTGAAATTTGATTTAGTGATAAAGAGTGAGGAGAATGAGATGTAAGAAACCTTTTCCGCGATGTCGAGCAGCACGCTTCCTTGGGAGAAATCCGAGAGAACCGTGTCTTGGGTGCTCAAACTTTCGGTGAGACATTTTTTCTTACTACAACTGCAAATAACAATAATGAACATATAATTAACAGATCCAAAACATTAAACCGTTCACAGATCTGAGAATGTGAGAATGGAACAGAATAGCATCAAAAAAACTTACCAGCCGCAATAGTATGAGATGGAGAAAATGGTTAGGAATAATAGGTTTACAGAATCGGCGTTTATATAACTGTTTCTCTGCGGCACTAGAAGAACTAACTCAATGGAATGGGCTTCGGATCCAAATATTTGTGGCTTTTTGAGGGGGCCAAATAATCATGTCACCCCCATATTTTATTATGTTCCCATAATGTTCCTCTTTTTAGTATTTACTCTTAAAATAATTATTACCGTAAATTGTTTAAACACCAGAGTTGTTAATTATAATTGTGTTAAGCAATTTGAATTTAATTATTTGTGTAATTTATTTATTAGAAGTATTTTTGTAAACATAGTCTTTTAATTTGTAGTTGATTTAAGTCCTTTTCTAAAGGTAAGAGAATCTTCCTTAAGGAATCAGGTTAGTCAGAAGCCTTATAGAGTTAGTGATTGTTATATCTCTTAGGGGATCGGATAGGTCAGAATTCTTAAGGGATCACAAGTAGGTTATCATTGTTTTGTTGTTAGTCACTGGCAGGTAGCCCGTGCATTTGTAATTTGTTGAGATTGGTGGATTAATTCCTTGTCTAAAGCAAAACCACCCTGGCGGATGGACAAGAGTAGTCTTTTCTAATGCATTGATTTGTAATCTGATCGTTTTGTGGAAAGCACTTCTAATCGTTTGTGAAGAGGATTTCTAAATGTTTTATAAAAACACTTCTAAGCGAAAAAAGTTCTAAAACTCAATTCGCACCCACATTTCTTGTATTTTTCTTAATCTTCAAAAACGCAACAAATGTCAACGCCACAAGGACTTGCATTTAGCATTGCCTAACGAGCTTAAATCCCTCTCATCCTTATGGCCCTTTTCATGGTGGCATTGAACATCCTCGGGCCATTTGTCGTAGAGGCATATCATAACAAGTACCTGGTAGTCTGCGTGGATTATTTTACAAAGTGGATAGAGGCAGAAGCTCTCTCCAAAATTACCGCACAAAACATATTTCATTTATACAAGAGAAACATACTTGTTCGATTCGGAATACCTCATGCAATCATCACCAACAACGGGACACAACTCACTTAGAGAAAATTCCATGAATTTGTTGCCAAACTAGGTACCAAACAACAATTCACATTCGTCGAACACCCTTAGACAAATGGGAGGCCGAAGTCGCGAATAGGGTGATCATCAGGGCCTTGAACAAAGGCTAGACGAGACGAAAAATAAATGGGTTCAAGAGCTACACATCACGCTCTAGGTCTAACGGACAACCCCTTACTCAACTACCGGGGAAAACCCTTTTCCAACTGGCCTACGGGACCAAAGCGGAAATCCTAAATGAAATCAGAGAGCTCTCTAGGCTAATTGAATCTCTCATTGACGAGGAGATGAACGACAAGACATTAAGGGAGAAGCTTGACCTTGTTGATAGATTTCGATCAGATGCAGACCTTCGAGAAGCCTCACTAAAACAAAAAATGTCCATACGACATGATGCCAAAGTCATAAGACTAGAATTTGAGGTCGACACCCTAGTCCTAAGGAGAAATCATAATGATTCTCGCGAAGGAAAACTCGTCACAAACTAGGAAGGTTGTTATTGTGTTCGAGCGAAAACAAAGAATGGGGCCTACTACCTCAAAAACTTACACGGGGAAGAACTCGTTCGACCATGGAACTCCAAAAAATTGAAACAATATCAAAATTAGGCCCAACAGTCGGTGTGCCCTGACTAACAACAAAAAGGACATTTCCCGACCATGGAGGCGTGATCGAGAATAAGCACTACATCCCAAACACAAACGAAAAGACAATCTTCCACTCTTTGACGAGCAAACTCTTGATCCGACAACAAAACCTCAAACGAGCTCCACCATCGTCATACCATGTTGGCAGAACACCCAGCTTGCGATGTGAAGTTCACGCCACATAACTAAGATCCTGACTTGGATATAATCTTTTCTATGTGCCCAGAACCTAACTCCGGCCACTCGACGAGTTCCCTATATTGTTGAGCACTAACTCTGTCGATAAAGACCCCCGAAAAACACTTAGCGAAATCAACTTTAAAACAAAAAATAGCTCGAGTCGATGAACGCACAAACAAACTTGATAACAGCAACAAATGTCACACACGAGCATGTCAAAAATTAATAACGAGGAAATCATATTTCATGACCACACGGACCGAAAATGTTAAATATTACAAACTGACAAGCGAAACCCCATTATCCAAACATTACAAAAATAACAGTGCACAGGCTAAACTAACATGGGAAAAAAAAAAGAAATAAAGATTGACCAGTCCTTGGCAATATGCTTATCCCCAGTGAGCTACTTCTCCCCTTCATCCTCTTCCCTGTCAAAATCAAGAATCTTGTGGACAACTATCTGGCCGTCAACAACCATGTTCAGGAACCCGATCTGATCGATAGAAAGCTATAACCTGGGAGTTACAACCTTAATATGGGCCACCGCATTTTCGAAACTAATCTCAACGGCCTCTAGACAATCCTACTTGAGGCCCTAAATGTGGGAAACAAGCTCAACACGACACCTTAAGGCCTTCAGTTGGCACCGCAATGACCTTTAAATTAGCAACCTTGGTCGTAAGACTCTTCTTATTGGTGGTATGAACGACTACCAAATTATCCATATTCGTGGACAGGTTGGCCATCTCTGCTTTCTACTCGGCTAGTTCAGTGATGAGCTCGATCTGGATCTCTTACCAGTCCTTGTAATGGTTGAAGTCAGTTTCTGATTTGGTCAATTTTACCCAGAAATCTATAATGGTCGTTGTTGCGGCGGTAAAGCGACAAGCAAAGAGTTGGTATTTATTTTTACCGGATGATATATACCAGTTAGGTTATATCGTATCGTGTCCACAGAGATTGGTTATTGATTCGTCGTTCGACAATTCTACCGTTAATGAGTTTGAGATTAAAAGAAATGAAAATAAAAGACAAAAATTAAATGAACTAAAAAGTATAAAGGATAGACAACTTGTCCGGAACGAATATAAACTACCCATCACAAACTTAAATCTACCACCCATGTCATACTCGGCCTACGATACTCATCTGTGTCATCACATACCTCTCACAACCTAAGCTATTTCTAACCCAAATTGAGAATCCTCCCGAATCATCTCAATATCCATTTCTGCCTACCTCGACAACCAGAAGTCAACTGCGTCACCTCCATACCCATCTTTGGCATACTTCACCAACGCATAGGCATTAAGTCAGATACTCTATAGTGAATGTCAGCTCTAAACCCATTTCAAGCATTCAGAAACTAACAGATAATCATCCTAGGAAAGAATCTAAGCAATCTATCTCTAGTAAAGCTCAAATCCTTAACATAGAGTAAAAACCTAAGACAATCACCAACACAGATTCATAAAGCAAGCTTTATACAACGTCAAAGGCGACAAATATACATGAGTTATGAGTAGATATACATACAAAACCCAACAAAAGAGATTACAAAGAGAAGAGAAGAAGAGGAACCAAACATTTCTTGGTTTGTCAACACCAATCGACGAGGGATTCGACTCTGGATCATCCAAATGCAAGCTCTAATGTTGTTTTCCAAGCAAATCTATAAAAAAAAATGATGTTGATGGTGTTGGGACTCAAAAATACCCAACCTATAACCTAAAAATGTGTTTTTAGCCCCTTTTAAAGAATTCTGAAGTCGCAGGGCGCGCTAAGCGCGGTATTCGCGCTAAGCGCGGTTTGTGATGTTCCGAAAAAAATCAGCATCTTGTTTTTGCCATATCTTGAGAACCGTAACTTGGAATTGCGCTCAGTTTGAAGCGTTGGAAAGCTTATTAAATGTCCTACCTAACCATGATAAAATATCAATCAAATTGATTATTTTTATTTTGTTGATTTTGAGCTTTATTCATTGATGAGTTGCTCAAATCGCGCGTTTGAAGTCGTGTCTTCGACACTTTATTACTCAATGCTCCAATTATGAATGAATACCTATAAAAGAGATGAAAAACTATCAAATGATACAATATTTACACAAAAAAAATCAATTATTCTGTTATGTACATATTTATACAAAAATCGGGGGATTTATTCGAAGAATATCAATAAAAGAACCGATAAGTGCCACTAAACATATATACAAAATAACTAAATTCTGGCACTTATCAATCGCCAATGCCCTTTTCAGCTATTTGGCATGACAAATCTCCTCGTTCGCATATACCACCACCATTACCAGAACCCTCATCAGGGAAGCCGCATCTTGACCCATGAGTTTCCTTTTGACTATTTTATCAAGGACCTCTAAGTACAGCGACTATGCTTGAGGTACGACCAAGGATGAACCCCCCCTTAAAGTACCCCATTTGAGAAAGTAATAAGGCAGCTCGAACTTATCCTCAACAGTATCCTCGGTAAGATCTATTTGATCTCCACAACACGAGGACGGTTCTTGGCCAGGGTGACATGCTTCAGTTGGGACTGTTTGTCGATGTGCAAGTAGGAGAAAGTCCCATATCTGGATTATGACTAGGATACCACTTCAACAAAGTGACTCTTGGGAACTCTCTTAAATTGCTAGTAGGGGAAAACCATTGACATACGCCATAAGCTTGTCATAGTCGAATAGATCGTTCGGCTCTAGCAGTTCTGATCTGACGGCATAATAATATGTGATTTGCTCAAAGTTGTTGAAACTCCAGTAAAAGTGAAACTTTGGGACCAACATCCTTTTTTCCCTTCCCCGCTCATTGAGAAGGGGATTCTCGTCTGACCCAACCCTGATCTCCTAGTCGAACACATAACAGATAGTCATCGACAACACGAGTTAAATAAGGTAAAACATATCCTTAAAGTATGTACCGAATATGAATATGCCTTGAACAACCACATTGGTTGCTTTAGTGAAACCCAACTATGTTGCTCGTCTAAAGATTGTCATTGAAGGTGGAAACAATGAAAAAACGACGGAATTATAGCGTCAATCTCAAGATACCAACAAAAAATATCAAATACTCGGGTGAAGGCGATCGAGTTATGGTGCAATTGAGAAGGCACCAACTTTAACTAGTTAAACATACCCATCTAACGGTCACTAAAGAGCAGTCGAAAGCCCACCTCCTTGAAAATGAACTCATGCATCACGAAGTGATTCCTCGCAGATGACTAGCATATATGTTGCTCAAGCCTGGGTTAGCGAATCGCATAGTTCTCTTTGGATTCTGAGTGACTCGCACCTTCCCCCACAAAGGTAAACGCTCATTCGAGGGAAACAACGAAATGTGAAGCTAATTCTCAAGGCTCCTCCCTAATCAAAGTCAAGTCAGAAGCAGAGGTTGTATCACTGTCCTCGCTGTTATGGGCCATTTTAATCTGAAAAGCATAGGAAAATAGTGAATTTGACGATCAAATCAAATCCACTTGTCCGCCGCAAATCAAGTGAAAGGGAGCAGAAAGGTGTGAGGGTGATGACCTCAACTAGGGCCATTGGCCGAGAACAGTGAGGTCGCAAAGACATCCCCCACGACCAACACTTTAGCAAAGTTATGGCAAAAAATTGTTGCTTCAAGCCTGGCAAGCGTAATCCCCAGAGGAGGGAGCTCCCCGACTAAAAAATACATGAAGTCACAAATCAAGAGACCAAATGACATATGAACTTTGAACATTGTATGAAGTTCGTCGGAAAACTCATGAGATTCATAGAAAAACTCATGAGATTCATTGGAAAATTCATTAGATTCATCGCGGAACTCAGGTCCTCCACGAGGAACTCCGTGAACGCTATAACACCCTTTTAACCCACAAATATTTTTGATATATTTTAAGAAGAATAAATTTAAATAAAACCACAGAAGGGAATCACATCTTCACAAAATATCATATGACAATAGTCATGCTCCATAACACGGGTTGTAAAACACCTAAGCTTAAATAACACCTTTAATATAACATCACAACTAAATTATTTCAAACTTCGTAGCGGAAATAAGAGTCTTAAACTTATTTATAAAATATCTTAATACCACAAAAGGTAGTTCAAATATCAAGAAAATCATCATACTCTCTGTTTATAACTTTGTAATCCAAAACAAAGTATAAATCATAAAAATAATACATAAATCTCATAATAACAAAAGCATGCAAGGTTCTCAATCAAACGACCCTAACTCCCATGTTACATATCAGAGCAAGACTCCTTTTATTCAATGAAAAGAAAATAAATAAACTTTGAGGCTATCCTTTAAGCTTCACTACACTAATCCTGATCACCCGCAAGTTACCCACGTTTTGAGGCAACATTTTCAAGCAGAAAAGGTGAGTAAATCATAACCATTATAAAAGACATAAGGAATAGATATAGTAGTTATAAAATATGGTCATCATGTCAAAACATCACAAACCCAAAAACAATCAAATACACCACTTAGTGCAAATATTGTGTAATGGCACAAATAATGAAATGCAACATCATTAGACTCATGCATGTGGTACCAAAATATCATTGATGACTTAGTCATCGTTATCTCCAAAGATCCCCACCTATAGGATTGATTCCCACTTGGAATTGAAGCACATCACAAATTTCTCTTAATCCACACTATGGGATTAAGGCCATCACTAGACTTGATCATCTTACAAACTTCATTGGATCAATATCCTGCAAAACATCACTGGACTATTCGTCCTAACAAATGTTATGAATGCATGATGCATAACAACATATAAATATGACCACGGCTAGTCAAAACACATCATCATCCACCATAATCATCATGTTATCTTCACATACATCATAACACATACATCATAGTCAAAACATCATCATTTTATCATAGTAAACACCAATCAAATCACCTCAAGGCATAGTTATTTTAATCCACCATGGAAAACATATACATGATTACATCGACACATAATATCATCCTTTCAGCGTAACACAATCACTAGAAAACTAAATCCTATGATTAATTTTATTTTACTTGGGTATATATCACCGTGTTAGCTTTCCAACGCTTCAAACGGTTCTGAAAACTGAGTTACAGGCGTTCAACAAGAGTGTTCGACACAAGCACCAGTTGAAGTTGACAATTATGGTCCACGCTTATCGTCCTCATACATGCAAACTTATAATAAGCTTATGTTTCGAGCATAATAGACCACAATGCAAGTTCGCAAACCACGAACCTCCAACGAGGACTCTCTTCGTGAATGATCCCTCATTACTCATATGCCCAGAAGCAACGACTTATGAGGCTCTTGTTCAGGACTAGACCGAAGGCTGACCCAATTTACTCGCGTTCGGGATGACCCAAAAGCAATGTCCCAATCTATTTGGGCCAAAGAAAAATACATCTCTCGCATGCCTCTAACATAGGGACACGATGTCGACAGATGTCTCTCATCTGGCATAACTAGCAAAGAGCATCCCTACTCGTATTAATGACTAGTTTGCACGTTGCCCGTCAAATGTTGGGCACAATCTCAAGATGATGGGAACGATCTGCTCATCCATTCTTTTGTGCATAAATCTTAACAGTTACGCGTTTTTGGCATATATATTCGACCCATATTGCATACCAATGGCCAAGCGTTAGGGCCACTATAAACACCCTCACACATGTGAGTGTCAAGTATTCAACTCTCAAACCATTTTTTCTCTCACGTATCTCTGAACTCTTACTTACTTGAGCATCAGAGTGCCTTGCAGGTACACCCCCTCCTCCGTGATTTCAGCATTACAAACGTAATTATTGGCCCGTTATAGGTTCTGATCACCGGTAAGATCAATAACATATTAAGAGGCTAAATGTTCACTTGAGGATTTTAATTTAATATTTTACTCATTGTGTAATGTTGTGTGATGGTTAATGATGACGAAAGAGCTTTTAACTGTTGTGATTTATTAAATTGATGAATACCTCATGAAGAGGGGTGTTGATATTGATGTTGATGATGAGATGAATATTGATGAGTAATTATATATTTTTAAATTTTATGTTTAGTTTATGATGAATGCCTCACGAATAGGGAAAATGTTGCGTTTTGTGTTGAGATGTTTTGGTTTAGTGGAACCATTGATGTGGTCGTTTATTGTGTTGAGTGTTAATGATGAGTTTTATGTTTAAGACGAACCAATTACGAGTATTTGAGTTGGAGGTTGAGATGAATATTGCATTATTTGTGTAACATTCATGTATTTTATATATATATATATATATATATATATATATATATATATATATATATATATATATATATATATATATTAGGTTTAGATAAATGGTCATACGGTTATGAACTTGACCTTGCGACGATGGACTTTGATTTGCAATGATGATTCTACTATGATGGACTAGACCTTGCGGTGTTGGATATTTCAGTAAGCGGTGGCAAAATAGGTCGTGGCCCGACGACCTGACCCACACACTCGTAAAAAATAGCGAGTTGGATTGGGATTTTGGGTATGCTACCCGCCAAAGCCTGTTACGCCTATTCGTTCAACCCGTCTTGCCTTAAGCCTGCCTTTTTTTAGTTAATTCTACTAACTCCAATTCTTGATAGTTTTATCTTGTATATTAATTTGTGAATATATGAAATATTTTTTAAGTAAAATTTGTTAAAAATATGTTTTATAAAAATTTCTTCTAAAAAATAAGTGAAAAATCCTATAAAATGTATAAAAAAACCCTATTAATCTATTAAAAATGAAATAAATAAATAAACGGACAAGCTTGTCACGTGCCAACTGCCACCTTGGCGGGGCAGACTAAATTTTATGCTCATTTCCACGTGACGGGCTTGTTCACCCCGCTCTTTTTTTGGCGGGCTTAACACGGAGTAGGCGACCCATTTTCAGTAATACACCAATGAATATCTGAATTTCGATACCACATGCATTGAGGTATATGAGATGAGTACTTTTCATACATAAATTACAATTGTGACTGATTGTTGTTGTGGATGAATTGTATAAGTGGTTGAATATGCTATATGAATTATCCTTGTTCTTTTATGCCCCATTAACACATATAAATTACTTCTCATAGCCTATTTATTTTTTGTGTTATTCTTTATGTGTATGGTGCAGATATTCATGTAGAGCTTGAGGAGCATTAAATGTTGCTTGTATGGAGGATGACATAGTTGGCCTTCTTCATTATTTATTTTCTGTGTTATTTAGTTTCTATGTGTCGCTCTGATAATGTAACAATTGGATTGAGATTATTCCATATTTCTACGTGAGTTGTTGATGATATTTGATTTTATTTTATAAGTTAAAAGAATATGTGTTTTAATTGTTTAATTCTGTTGATATCTTATTTAATGTCGAGAAAGATGTTTATGCTGAGAAAATGTAGCATCATTTTTTAGTTTTAATTCCACTTTTTTTTCTTTTTTTCTTTTGTATTTTAAGCGCTTGAGATTTAAGGTGTTACATAGTTGACATTAGAGCATGGTTGGTTCATTTCAACCTAGGTTTTACACTACAACAAATAATACATTTCATGACGGAGCTTTCATGTCCAACACTCTAAAAAAACAAGAGAGTATGTACTGGGAACACAAAGTTTGATTTTATTAATAAGATAATAAACATGTTACATCAGTGTTATAAAAAACCGATGTAACACAACTATAAGTTAGCGCCTTCTTTAATGCATAAAATAATAATAAACTTGTTATCTGGTTTTTGTTTTAGAATCGATGTAATATAGCTATAAGGAACCTCACTTCGAATCCTATTTTCCGTATTTTTAACTGTTTTCAACAACTTAACACAAAAACAAGAATAAGCAATAATAGTAAAGTTTACATATTTCATTGATAGGAACTACAACATCACCAAAGCAACTACAACAACACAAACAAATAAAACTACTCAACAAATTCAAACTTCTCAGTCTGCTCAACTACAACATCACCCCTAACCATCCCTAACTTATTGAAAGTTCAGAAAGAACTCTTCTATAAGGTATGAGGAAAGAATTTTCCTCACGAGAAGTCTCTATCATTTTCTTCAAGAAGTTGAAAATGGTAAGAGGAAGATTAACTCTCACGTTGTAGGCGAGGAATAACAAAAGATGCTTGTCATACCAAGTAAGCGTTTCCATGTCTTTCTCTCTTGGGTGGAGATTTGATAATAGAAATTGAAACCAAATTTTTGAAATAGGGCGTAGAGAAGTAGGACTAGAGAGATTAGTATATTTGGCATAAAGTCGGTGAAGGAGATTTGCATAAACATAGTTGAATTCATAATGTTCAACACAACTACCAAACTCTTCACATTAGATTGTCAAAGCAATCAGTGAAGGAGTAATGAAAAATGATCGCCCTTAACATAGGACTGGATGATTTCTTTATCACTAGCTGGCACAATGAACACATTCATCCAGAACTCTTTAACATGGTTAGTGTATATGGGGCCATGTAGAATGTTAAAGCAACCACTAAACTTTTGTTTGGTAACAACTTCCTTCAATGGTTTTTTCTAAACCTTCGAAATCATTGAAGTTAACATACTTTTCTTTGATAACAAATAACAGATTTGCATCCATTTTTGATAAGTTCGTAACAAGGAAACAAAGAGTTGGTAATGAGAAGTTGAAAATAGGAAAAAACTTTGAATCAGTGAGTTGGTAATTAGACGTTTAAATAGCTAAAAAGCCTCTTTGATAATCTAAAAGAGACATTACGAATTAAAATAAGATGATCATTGTTATTCTAATGATAACCTAAAAGAGATGTTTCCAATGCATGAGCGCCACAAGCTGTTCTAAATTCCCTGTTAATTGTATTTTTTTTAATTGTAAAGTAATGTTCTAACCTGTCGGTTTTCTTACAAAACTGAGGTAAGCTCTAGCGTTAAAATATAACATTAAAATTTGAACCTCTATTTAATTGTATTTTTTATTTGTAAGTTAAAATATTATAACATGTCGGTTTTCCTAAAAAACCGACATCAAATTTAGTGTTAAAATTGGTACATTTAACAAATCCTTAATCAAATCATCATCGTCCATTTCACGACTATCACCGCTCATGACATTACCATTAATAATTTGCGTGATACATAAAAAAAACTTCCACTATAAAAGCATATTGAATATCAGGACTTGTGCCTGTCAAGCATTGTAACGTCATGAAGAGTTTTAGATTTGCAAGAGTGTTTGCCATGAAGAGTTCTCCTTGATGGATTACAAGAGCAGAAAATTATTTGGGTTTAAGGTTTGTGTTCTTAAATATTTACTTGAGCAAAATATTATTTATTTATCTAATCCCTTTTTGTGTATAACCTTTTTTTGTTCATATAAAAAACAAATAGGTGCAAAAGTGCTTGAAGATCTCCTTGCACACAAAATTTGATCTACCGTTTCATTTTATAATTTGAAGATCTAAAATCTAGGTCTCCAATGTAACAATTGAAGATCTCATTGCATCCAACATTTAATCTACCATAAAATTATATGATTTGAAGATCTGAGATATAGATCTACCTTAAAATTATATGATTTAAAGATCTAAAATCTAGGTCCTGTGTAAAAAAAGAAAGAAATATACTGGATAAACAATGTAACGATTTAATTAAAAAACTGATCACCCATAGGTTTTATTTGAAAACCGAGATAAAAAAGACACTATTTTTTGTAAATAATAAAAATGCAATTGTTGTGGATCGAACCTATGTGCTATTAAAATACCCCTCGATATTCTAAACACTGAGATGATAAGTCCATGCTTTTTATGACGACCTTATTTACCTCGATTCATGTGCCGAGGCAAAACACATTTCACATCCGACATTACATGCGTTATTTGTAGTAGTGTTGTGAACTTGTTTGTACCCTGATGTACGACATGTGTGTGAAACACTATTGACACTTTTTTCTTTACTTGTTATCTAGTAAGAGGCCATGTGTGGGGATTAAATAAGGGGGGAGGATGCATTGAGGGTGGCGTGGTGTGGGATTTAGAGTGTCAGATGAGGGAGTCTTATCTAGAGATGTTTTCTTCGGGTAATTTTTTAGAACGAAAATTCTTTAAGTGAGAGAGAGTTGTAACACCCCCGTTTTTCATTTTATATTTTAATTAAATCTATAGAGTTTAATTTAATTAATAGGAATTTTGATATTATTGGGTTTTATTATAATTATTTATGATTTTATATAATTAAACTAATATAGAAATTGAAGAAATTGATCTTTGGGGAGGAAAATTGAATTTTAATTAGAATAAAGGTGGAAAGGTAGAACTAGTTAGAGTTGATGAAAGTCAGTGGATAAATAAAAATAGTAGGAAATCATTTAAATTGATAAGGAAATAAAGTTATGAGTTGTTTAGTAAGAATCAAAGAGAACCCTAATAAAGCAAGAAGTGGTAGAAGAGAGAAATCTCATTGTTGTAACTTGAAGTTTACTGCGAATTCGACACAATTATTTTCCTATCTATGAGTAGTCTGCACTTGGCCGTATAAAAATCATTATCAACGTCCATGATCTCAAAATTTCAGGTAAGTTTCCATCACCAAATGATATCCAATGTTCTTCTTAAAGAGTTTAATGACTAGTGCCTCATTCCAAAGGTTGCACAGTTCCTGAAAAAGTTGACCTTTGATAGAAATCAATTTCCTCCTTCAAGTGAGGCTTTCATAAGTCCTATTTCAATCAGGTCCACTCCCTCCTTCACAGAAACGGCTCCTTGGCGTTTAGTGAGAATCTCCCGAAACAACGGTCTAGGAGGCTTAGATGCAACTCCATTTGGTGGCTTGATCGACGACAGCGTGAAAGCAGTAAAAACAAAGGAATCAATGTGAAAATCACTTCACTACTCAAAAGATTGATATTAATGTGGATAGACAAAATAACCATATAAAGCTCTATCTTCCCCTAAAACAATATTGTTCATAAAATAAATAAATAAATAAAGGTATTAATTTTTTTATTCTTCGGTTGTGTTATTAACTTAAGTGAAAAAATATTTATAAAATAAAGGCAAAATATCCTTTTAATTTCTGTAACTTGTAAATCACGATTTATTTTAGTCTTTTAACTAACAAAGAGACCATATAAATCCCTTAACTATATAAAGTGAAACACATTGGTCCTTACCATCTACTCAGTTAGTCAAAGCCTATTACTAAACTACGTGGCGTGGAATGCCATGTGGATTTGACCAACTTTTATGATGGAGTTAGCTTTGAAAATATTTGTCGCTAAAAATTATTTCTGAGTTTTAATTATTGTTGTTTGTTTTCTTCCCAAATCTATATAAATAACTTTTTGGGTTTTTATTTAAATTATTTTCACTAGATAAATATTAATTAATCAATAACCTAATCAAATTCAAACCTATCATAATTTAAAAATCTATATAAATAATTAGGGTTTGACGTTGCGAAACCCAAATGCACAAAGAAGTAAGACTTACAGAGAAAATAATCATATTTATCTTAATTTCATTCGTATAAATGATCCATAAAATTGTTGTTTTAATTTGAAACATTATTGATTCTTTTAGCAATATTTCTTCTCTCTTCTTTAGATTCTTTCTGCAATCTTGTTATTAACCCTTTTTTCTTCTCAGATTTAAAAATTATTTTTGGGTTTATGGTTGCGTGGGATTCTCACAAACAATCTCTAGCCTCTTAATTAAAGGTAACTTGCAGGACCGACTACAAGAGTCCTAGAGTTAGTGTTAAGTTTGGGAATGTTTTTGTGTTTGAAATGGTTAAAGTATGAAACACAATAAGCATAAAAAGGTAAAAGATAAAGACAAATACAAAAATTACAAGGTAGAAATCATAAACAAGACTTGAAATAAACTGCTTTGAATTTGAAAGGTGGGTGCAATCGTATATTTATAAGAATTATCTCGTTTCTTTGTAGACGCGGGTACTTTGAGTTCTCTCTTACAATGTTACAAAATGCAACCTCTAAAAATGAATATAACAACTTGCTTAAATAGATGCCAAAACATAACTGTCGACGGTTACTAGACAACTCACGTTGGGAGTTCGTGCTTCTAACTTCCCACATTCCGCCAATGGCTGCATTTGACAACTACTTTTTCCGCCACTTGCTTTCATCCTCGACTGGCCCTGACTTCGTCGACCTTGCTTCTGTTTATAATCATCACTTCGACCAAAATTCTTGAGGATCTTTTCTTGACTCCTGTTCGACAACCCCTTTTTATTACTTGTAGAATAATTGACACTTCTCTTTAATACAAGATGTTATCCAACTCGTGACTTAGTCCCTTAGTCTAAAATTACTTGTCAACAGTTTGTTATCAACCCCAAAACTTAATCATAAAAATCTCATAAATCCACCATCAATTTTTCTAAGGAACACATAAATCTCATCAAGAGATTGAACATTTGAGTATCTATAAAGTTTGGATTTTTATTTGTATTTATCTATATGCTTGTCATTATTCTTTCACAAATCTATATCTGATATTGAGGAAGGAGATTTACGAATCAAAACATCAGACATAACATTATAGATCTGATATTGAGGAAGAAGATTTACTTATCAAAATTCTTGAACACAAACTCAAGTGTAACACGTTGCAAGATGGTACAACCACCGACTCAAACATGTTGTTTGCGACATGTGATAGAACGACGACAATATCATTGTTGAAGGAATTGCTTGTGTTGATGAAGGAAAATGAGAAAGACATGGATGCATGATGTTGTTCTCATGGCGATTGAGGATCTATGTTGATTTAATTCGATTTTATGTTGATTTGCTATGAGTTTTTGAATTTGGGGGAAAATATGAACAACGATAATTAAAACCCACAAATAATTTTTAGCGACAAAACTTTCCAACGCTAACTCTATTACAAAAGTTTATCAAATCCACATGGCATTTCACATAGGGATGACAATGGGCAGTGTATAGGTAGAGTACTATAGTACCGGTTCCCATGCCCGTGGTTGTAAAAAAATCACGTACCTGAACCCATACATGTCAGGGTAACAATATTAGCACCCGTACACGTGCTCTTTGGGTATGTAAATACTCATGTCCGTACTTGTTACCTGCATTTCTAATAAAAAATAAATATAAAAAATATACAATATCATATTATTTTAATTTGTTAAGAACATTTAAATTTTTCAATAAATTTATTGTTGAATTATTAAATAAAAAAAACACTTATGTTATAAATATAATAGTTTAACATCGATATATTTTTTAAAATTGATAGACATTTATTTTAATATAATAATTTAAATTAAAGCATATAAATACATATATTGTGTGGATATAAGGCGGATGGATACTAAGATGTCCATACCCACACTTATACCTGTTTATATTTAAGTGAGTAATTATCCGAACCAATATTTATATTTATTTGTGCGAATTTTTACCCTATCTATTATAAAAAAAATATATAAGTAACCATTATAGATAAATCAAATTGCCATCACATCACCTTCAAGTAGTTCATTGATAGACTTTGACAATAATTAAAATCAACTCTAACTATAAGTTATGAGACTAAAAAAAAAGAAGAAGATATTTTCCAAATATTATATGTTGTAGAGTCATTGTTACAGACAAATCAATTTCTCCTATTCAAACCAACGAATGCATATAATAATTATCGAATTCTTGCACCAAATAGATCACTTCCCCCCACCCAATACCGCCCTATATGCCATACAAGCTAACATCTCAAACCATAATTCACCTTTTGATCATATCTTAAACCTCCGTAGCCATTAGTTACCATATAAGTTAAACTTTTGCATCCTCCATATACCTAAATCGCCATATTCACAATCTAAGCAAATACTACCCCCAACAAATCTAAATTGCCCAAACAAAATTTCTCAAAGTTTTAGTTACATGGCAGATTTAACTTTAAATCACTGGGAAATGATAGATAAAATCAAGAAATTGAGTGTTTACAACAAAGTTCCATTAACACAAGCAAATAAAACAGTGAAATATTAAGATAAACATAATCCTCACTTTCTTCTTCTCTTGATTATCTTAGCTTTATCAGTAACAACCGGTAAAGGAGATGTAACTCTATATAACTCTTCATTAACGTATCGATACCTCTTCTTTCTTCTCGGAAACAACCTTTCATCCTCTTCTGAATCTGACATCTCAGTAACCTCCGGTTGTGCGGAAATGGACGATGATGATAATACATGTTCAGCTGAATCAACCTTGTTATCGTGATTCACGCTATAGCTGTTGCTATTGTTATTGCTGTTTCGATCTTGCTCGGAATCCCCGCTGCTGAGTTGTACGAGAAGCTTCGCTGCTTCGATCTCCGTTAGGGAGAGCTTTACCGGCGGCCTTCTGTTCGTCTTCGTGCCGTTTTCCATGTAATAGTTTGTTTGGTTGAGTCGTTCAGACTTGAGAGGAAATATCTTGAGCAAGAATTTTGGCAACATGTTTTATTTATATTTTTAAATTAAAGTAAAGGGTAAGTCGGTTACTGTAGATATTTATTTATTTTTATTATTTTTCGTTTACTTGTCATCTTGGAGTGCCTTACTTACCCATCTAATTTATTAATTTAGCCTATCTTTTCCAAGCCAAACATGAGAGTTTATAGTGCATGAGCTCGAATGACTTTAGAATTAGCTTGGTAATATTTGTTCCTATTATTAAAAAAACAAAATAATATTCATTTTATTTGATAAAAGAACATATAGATTTTACTAAAAGCAAAAAGTGTTTGAAATTCAAGTTTTAGAAATTAACTTTTTAAATATATTTGACAATATATATAAATTGTTACGAAAAAATATTAGAATTTGATTTAGTTTGATGGAACAACGAGAGATGGATCACATATAGTTCAATTTGGTAGAGAAGCAAAAGTTAAATCATGTGTTAGATATATAACATTGGTGACTATATGATCATTGATTAAATGTTCATTTGATTTGAATCTGGGATGATATGTTATTTTAATTCGAATGAACATTGCAACGAGATGAGAAGGAGAGAACTTCACACAAAGATCATAATTAATTGGAAATTTTTTCACATATTTGATGGTTTTTTCTCATATCTTTGAAAAATTAATTTTTTTTCATAAATACACTTACGAATTTACTTTTAAGGGTGTTTCGTAAGTGCACTTACGAATTCACTTTATTTAGTACGTTTTATTATTTTAAGCGTTGAATTTGAAAAAAAATAAGATCACTTTGTAAGTGCACTTACGAATTCACCCTAAAAGGTGAATTCGTAAGTACACTTACGAAACTTTCCCTGAATGTGTTAAAAGATGTTTAAAACTACAATGTTTTTCACTATAAATCACATTTCATTTTCGTTTTTAAAAATTCAAATAAGTCGCATTCTATTTTCACAAACCAACTAATATATTACTATGTGATAAGAGAGAAAAAAAGTCATAAATATCAAATTACATAAATTGTTCAAAAAGTAAGTACGATCAAATTATTACAAAATCAAAAACCAATTTTTTTCATAAGTATACTTACGAATTTACTTTTAAGGGTGTTTCGTAAGTGCACTTACGAATTCACTTTATTTAGTACGTTTTATTATTTTAAGCGTTGAATTTGAAAAAAATAATATCACTTCGTAAGTGCACTTACAAAACTTTCCCTGAATATGTTAAAAGATGTTTAAAACTACAATGTTTTTCACTATAAGTCACATTTTATTTTCGTTTTTAGAAATTTAAATAAGTCGCATTCTATTTTCACAAACCACCTAATATATTACTATGTGACAAGAGAAAAAAAGTCATAAATATCAAATTACATAAATTGTTCAAAAAGTAAGTACGATCAAATTATTACAAAATCAAAGAACAAAACATAAGACTGTTGTGTATGCTTAATCCTAATCCCTCGCGCCCTCCTCTGCCTACGGTACTCCGCTACACGCACTGCCTTAGTAACGATCCTCTCCATCACGACAACCGCGTGAGGACCACCCTCATACATATCCAACGCCTCTCGTCCATGTTGGCGGATATGCTGACATATGGGTATTAGATCAATCGCATGGTCATCCTGTACTTGCCCGTTCTCCAAGAGCTCCTCATATGCTGGACTCGGTGGACGTTCAAGACCATCCGGTGTCATGAAATGGTGTGACACTCTAAAAAAGCACATCACATTACTCTTTACACAATGCCACATCTGGAATGCCCGCATCACCCGATACTCCTTTGGCACCACATGATTCTCCAAATCCTGTTAGACGTCATCGAGATCCCGTTGTATCATGGTGTCGAGAGCAGACTGAAAAGAAGATTTATGTATGATCTGCACGAAGCCAAACTGGCGGATACACCACTCGGACAGATACCTAACCATCATATTCGACTCACAAGCTAGCAACCCAGAGTATAATGAGATGGGATCGAATGCCACAACCTATTTGTACTCCACAAACGACGTCCAATTAATGTCGTCATGGGCAGTAGGATCAAGGAACACCCGGTAAGAGAACACATTTTAGTTGCCTCTGTTGAGAATAAACTTGGCAGCCCTTGACATGGCGGTCTGATAGTCAGGATCTTCCATGTAACCATGGATGCGGTGAAAGTATGATATTATTCAGCTCTGCATCAACAAAAACATAATGTGTAAGTACAAATTAATTAAAACTGATTAAAATTAATAGTTAAAATAAAAAGTATCGTGAGGAGTGTGCACGAGCTAGTGAGCACCCTCGCCCTCCATTTAGAAGCTTCATTCAGCTTCTGGTAGAGGTAGGTCAAAACAACGGCACCCCAGTTCCACTCACAAACTGTAGACAGGTCCATAAAATACCTTAGGCAGGTCACATCGGTGTAGTGGTCACTCGTGTCCACAAATACGGACGTGCCTACCAAGTACATCAAAAACTACCAGACAACACAACCACGGTGAAAAATGAACAAAAACATCCTCACTCACATGCCCTCTAGATGCACGTGCAGTTCTTTTTGCAGCAGCTGCTGCACGGAGGTGCTCCTCATATATCTTCTTTAGGTAGGAGAACCTCATGTGCGTCCCGTTTGTGTTGTCGCAGTCATCAACAGCCATGTCCGGATCAGCTCCTAGATGCTCGACCATCCACTCAACCGTCTCAGCTCTGGATATCTTGATATGGTTAAGTAACATACCTATGATATGTAGTTGGAATAAGCATGCAACATCATCAAGCGTTAACATTTTGCGGGTGTGGTTAACATGAGGAATTGTATTTTTGAATATACAACCCCCTCATATTACCTAGATTCCCTCGTTATAATCCTTGAATGCACTATTTCAGCTCAGATTAAAATTTGCAGTGACTTGGCAATCCAGTTGGATTATTATTTTATTTTTGATTAAATTTTTGAAAGCCATGTTGGAATTTCTTAATTATTTTAATTAATTTTTGTTATTTTTTAATTTTTATTGATATATTATATTTTTTATGTTTTGTTTAAATTATTATTTTTATTAATATTCTTTTAGAAGTTATTTGTTAAAATTATAAAAATAATTAATTTGGGCCAACTGAAGCCCACTCTTACTCTCAAACATTAACCTTGTAACTCATATGCTTGGTTGGTTTATAAATAATAGATTTGTTGTTATAACAAACTTGTGGGACTATAAAAGGAGTTGTTTCCATTTTAGCTCTTTACTCAATAATTTCTTCTTCTTTCTTCATTAGTTTTTTATCGTCGTCCCTTTTTATGTCGCTATTTGACAACATTATTGTAGCTCATCGTCGTCCCTTTTAATAATACTTCTCATTCACCCTCTTTCATCTCAACCAACTCAACAACAAAATCTCTTCCATGCATGAAGATCTTCATCAACATCTTCCTCAACAAAACCACAAGAACAAAACATGAAGTGTCCTAGATGTGACTCACCCAACACAAAATTCTCCTACTACAACAACTACAACTTAACACAACCGAGACATTTCTGCAAAACATGTAGAAGATATCAGACACAAAGTGGAGCTTTATGCAACGTTCCGATCGGCGGTGGATGTAGAAAAACAAGAGAGTGAAATTGTCATCAAGACTCTCTTGTGATTCAAAAGATTCTTCTGCTTCTTCTTCAGAGTTTGTTGGTGGTGAAGTGTTCAACAACATCAGCTACAGTTGAAGACAAGAAAGGGTCATTCACGTGTTCTGAATCTGACATTGAAGACATGGAATTTTCTCTATTTTTTGAAGAATGGAAGAATCATGAAGTTAAACCAGTTTAAAAAAATATACAAACATCATGAAGCTGACATGTTTTGATCTCTGTCTATTTCACGTGACACGAAGTTGCCATGATGAAAAGTAAGAAAATGGGTATAGCTAGCTAGTTTGAATGGTCTTATCATTAGTGGATAGAAAAAGAATATGCACGCAAACAGTAAGAAAATATGTATGGCTAGATAGTATGAATGGTCTTGCCATGAAGAAAAAAAGAGTTTCTCAATGAATAAGTACAAATAATTTGTAAGCAAACAATATGGAAAGAGGGTTAAAGGAACATGAATATTATGAGAAGAACGAATGGAAAAACAAGATTTCAGTAGCTGCTTTATGATTCTTGAGTACCACATATATTTTGAGTCCCACATCGAAATTCTAAGTAACTTTGAAAGTATAAATGCTTTTCTCACCATATAATTCAATTGATTATTAATGGTTTATAATGGAAAAGTAAAAGGGACATAGGCCCATTTGTATAATTTTAATAATTAATTTATAAATTTATTATTTACATTACTTAAAAATTAAAAATAATGAAATATTAAAAAAATTAAAAATATAATATATAATTAAAGATTTTAAAAATAAATAAATAAGTATTAATATTCCACGTTGATTTTGAAAAATAAATAAGTAATAATAAAAAATTCCACGTGGCTTTCAAATATTTAATCAAAAATAAAATAATAATTCAACAAGACTTTAGTTAAAAATGAAATTTGGGTTCAATAGGGGCATATTGAGGGAAACATAACAAACACTGTGATCCTAATAATAAATCAGGAGGGATGTGTCATATGGCCCTCCTAAATAGCCATTCTCCGCCTCTGCAGGTTCCTCAACATCTCGTTTGGTCCTTCAATATTTTCGACGTCCTGGGCCTCCTCCTTTGGTACCTCTACCTTCGGTACCTACTCATCAGGTACCTCCTCATATGCACCTGAGGTAGACACCTCATACAGACGACTCCTCCATGACGATGCAGAAGGTGAAGCTATCTCTAGTTGCTCTCTTTGTACTCGAACCCGTCTCGATTAGCTTGTTAATATTGTCGCTCTCGACGAGACGACGCAGTCTGACTTGACCTACCATGTCTCAAACGCGCCATCTGATCTTGGTTCTCTGTCATTTTCCTGAAATAACCATTACAATTGTTAGATTACTAATTCAAAACAAGTAAGGCAACAATTCATAAGTGCACTTACGGATTCTCCCATTCTGGATAAATTCGCAAGTGCACTTACGAAGTCCCTCTAGGGTCACTTCACAGATGTACTTGCGAAACCCCTTCGTCCATAGTTATCCAAAACTAGAAAACTCAATCCCTAAACACCCAAAATTTCTATTTTTTTAATCCAATACAACTACATTTATTTGATATTACTTCATATACAATTTAATTTCTACGGCCTAACCTAATAATCTTATAAAAATTTACATTTTGAATCAAAAATATGTGAAAAAAACTTACACAAATTTGAATTTGGAGATGAATTTGGAAGAGTTTAGAGTTGAAATGCAAATGAGTTTGAAGTTTGGAGATGAGTTTGGAAGAGTTTAGAGATGGAGTTTTGAGTTTGTTGGGTGCTTTGAAATGAAACGGATTTGGGGTTATTCTGTGTGTTTTGCTAAAATAAAACACAGACTTCCTAAGTGCACTTACGAATTACCCGAATAAGATGAATTCGTAAGTGCACTTGCGAATTCACCTTTTTTTTATAAAAAAAGAGTTATTTCGTAAGTGCACTTGTGAAGTCCACCTCTGAGATGAATTCGTAAGTGCATTTATGAAACAAGAATAGTATTTTTGGATTTTCACCAGAGGTGGAGAAGAAGCCCACTAGGTGGATGGAGAAATTTTTTAACTTATAGAATGATTACGTGATTGAAAGAAGGTTCTAGAGATATTAAGACTAGTCTAGTTCATGAAACTAGAAGACTCTAGAATTAATGAGGTAGCAATAATATTTATTTAGTAATATTCTTTTAAACTTTATAATATTTCAAATATTTTTAGAAAGTTTTGTATCATTCTCTGAGTTGAAAGTAATAATGAGATTATGTCATATCAATTAACATGGGTGTACAACTTAAAATACATAAATCAAAATCAAACTTTTTTAAATTAAAAAGGGTTAAATACCTTTTACCCCCTGCAAAAGTAGCGAGATTCAGTTTACCCCCCTTTAAATTTATTTTTGTCTTCGCCCCTTAAAAAAAATTCCAAAATAGAAAACCTTATAGAGTTTGATTCCCTTGGACTTGTATACGTGGCCAGAATCTAACAAGTGACTTGGCAGTGGGTGCCATGATGGTTGGGTGAATGTTATAACATATTTCATATACTCAAGACCTCCTTGAAAATCTAGGGTTCAGTATCACTCTTGAAAATTGAAAATGGGGAAGAAGAAGCATGCGTCGAAGAAGAAGCATCCACCACAGTCGAAGCAACCATCAATCTCCAAGATATCGAGGCAAACGAAGAAGGAACTGGTATAGTCGAAGCAAGCGAAGCAAGTAAAGAAGCACGATGAAGCAGGAAAATTCGTTGATGCTGAACAGGTTAGTTTAGCTACGTTTTCGTTTCTTTAGTGAAGAATATGGTTAAAGTTAGGTTTTTAATGTGTCTCTGCTATGATTTCAGAGTAATGATGTGTTCAATGTTGTAATCCAATATGGTGGTGAGTTTGTAGTGTTGAACAATTGAGATATAATTTATAGAGGGGGTGTCTCTTCCTTAGTTTTGGAACTTCGTTTGGAACATTTTACAATGGTTAGTATCCATAGGTTGGTGATGGATTGGGGTTACAAGGAATGAACATATAGAATTTGGACCTTAAATCGTGATATAGATGGACATTTTTTCCAGATTAGAAAGGATGATGATTATTATGATTTTGCCGTATATAGTTGTGCTACCTTAGTAGATGAGGAACTTTTTATAGAGCATGATGTTGATGATATAAGAGCATCAGTTAGAAGTCCTAGGTGTGTCAATGATATTATTGACATGGAAGGAAGTGATGAAGATGTAGTAGAAGGGATGGGTGATAGTGAAGATGAAAGGGCAACTGCAATTCTTGATGGTTTTGAAGGGATTTATGTAAGTGCACCAATAAATGAGATCCCCAAAGTTGCTAAGTTTATGAGTGGATCCAAACAGAAAACTTGTGAGGATGATGAATATGTTAGTGATAAGTTGGATAGCTCTGACCCAGAGTTGTCAGATAGTGAGAAAGGCAAAGTGCCAAAATTTTAAAAGTTTAGAAAAGAGCATTTAAATAAGGATTTTAAATTTAAGTGGGGTATGCAATTCAACTCCCTAGATGAATTTAGATATGTCATACGTGAGTGGTCATAAAAATTATTTTATAAAAATGATAGTGATAGGTTTAGTTCTAAAGTGGGCCATAAGCGCACTTTTGCTATAAAAACCACAGTAGACAAACATACATGTGCTAGGGTTTTAGACAACAAATATGAAAATTTAAAGTGGGTGGCTAAGAATGTGTTGAAGAACATGCAAAGTTCACAAAATGTCAGAATCACTGATATTATACAAGATCTGAGGCAAAATTATTCTGTGGGAATCACTGTAGCTAGGGCATGGAAGGCTAAACTCATAGCCAAAAAGATGCTTGAAGGAGATGCAGACAGTAAATATGCAATCTTAAGGAGTTATGTTGCAGAATTACAGAGTTAACCCTAGGAACACCATATCTATCATTGTAGACGGACCAAATCCAACCATCCCAGCAAGATTTGGTTCATTTTATTTTTGCTTTGATGGTTGTAAAAAGGGATTCATAAATGGTTGTGGGCCTTTTGTTGGAGTTGATGGCTTCCATTTAAAAACCAAGTACGGGGGTCAGTTACTAATTGTTGTGGGTAGGCACCCAAATGATCACTATTTTCCATTGGCTTTTGGGGTGGTTGAGACTGAAACAAAAGAAAGTTGGAGGTGGTTTCTTGAGTTACTGATGACAGATGTGGGCAAGGACAAAAGATTTGTGTTTATATCTGACAAACAAAAGGTATGTGTTATTGTCTTTAAGTTAAATTTAATTGAAATTCTTTAAGTTATGCGTGACAAATGTTTGAAATGTTTTAGGGTCTTGTAGTTGTGTTTGAGGAGATGTTTGAAAGGATAGAGCATAGACTTTGCTTAACGCATCTGTATGCAAAATTCAAAAAAAAGTTTGGAGGATGAGCTTTGATTAGAGATCTAATGATGGGGGCTGCAAAGTCCACATACTATCAAGGTTGGCTTCAAAAGATGAATGAGCTGAAGCTGGTAGATCCTAATGCCTGGACTTGGTTAATGGGTGTTCCTCCAAAGGTTTGGTGTAAGCGTGTTTTCAGTTTCTACCCTAAGTGTGATGTTCTTATGAATAATATTTTTGAGCCTTTTAATGCCACCATATTAAGTGTTAGGGATAAACCAATTTTAATAATGTGTGAGTGGATTAGGAAGTATTTAATGAACAAATGTTTTTCCTCTTCCATGAAGCTTAAAAAATGGCCTTATAAGGTAATGGCAATTCCTAGGAAAAGACTTGATAATGAGGTTATCCTTAGTGGTCATTGGCTGCCCACTTAGGGAATGGATGAAACATTTGAGGTGAATCATTCCAATAACAGTCAGAAATTTATAGTTGACATTTCTAAGAAATGACGTACTTGTAATTTTTGTGAGTTAGTTGGTTTTCCTTGTAGACATGCAATTGTTGCTCTAGGTTTCAGACAACAGAATCCAAAAGATTCTGTAGATCAGTGTTATCATATGGACAAGTATGCAATATGCTATAGTTTTGTTGTCAGTCCAATCAATGGTGAAGAAATGTGTCCAAAAGTTCAATTAGAGCCAATTTTGCCCCTATGTACAAGAAAGGTTTAGGTAGACCTAGAAAGCTAAGGATAAAAGAATATGGTGCTAGAAGGAGGAGATTTCCAGGTATTTCTTACAGGTGTACTACTTGTGACAAGTTTGGTCACAATGCTCAAACATGCAAAAGCACAACACAATATCCTAATGCACTAAGAGAAAGGTGTGTGTTTTGTTTTTAAACTTACAATTTGCCCACATAACATGTATATTGAACTAACAATTACTGTGTTGGTATTATGTAGAGGAAGCTGAAGCTGGAAACTGCACAAACTGCTACAACTCAGAAAATAACACAAAATGAGCAACTGAGGCATCCAATGATCCTGCACAAATTGAAGGTCAAACTGAAGGACAAGCCATGGCTCAAAATGAACCTGCATAAATTGATTGGTTGGATGAGGTAGTTATTTGTCATTCATACATGGAGGCGAATAAATGTATTGATGTGCTTGCTAACGTCGAATGTGGGATTTGGAATGATACGATGTTATTTCATGATGTGCTAGATTGCATTGGGAGGTTGCTTGCGGAGGATGCTAAAGGTGTTTTTACCTCTATAATAGTGTGCGTGTAATCTTGTTTGCTTCGGACTTCGGCCCTCCTTGTTAACAAAAAAACTAATCGATTATTCATAATTATTTAGCCATAGACCACCCATATAAACCTACTAATTTATGCAACATTATGTATGCAGAAAGCATAGTCATATTAACCATTCTTATATATTTACATTTATTTACAACAAATATATCTATATTGTATGTTGATTAGTATTTGTATGTTGATTAGTATATTTATATATTATTTATATAGTTAAAATTTAATTACATATTATATAAATACTATATCAACTAAATTAAATTTAATCATATATATGCAATATATATAATATATAATTAAATTAAAATTATATTATTATAATTAACTATAATACTTTTATATAATATATAATTAAATTATATAAATTTATGGATTGTTTGTTGGTTTATATATTAATATAGTATACAATACTAAAATTATATATTTGTAAAATATTTTTATACGATAAAAATATATATTGTATTTTTAACAATTCATTATAATACTTTTATATAATTTATAATTTAATTTTAAATAATTAAAATAAAATTATAGTAAAGTTATTTTATAATTTTACGTAACCATGAATATCAATCCATAATAGTTTTAATAGATTTCATAATATTTTAAATTTTAATTAACGAAAAAATATTGATTTACAAATAAGATCAATACTTTGTTTGTTTGTAATTTAAAAATTAAAAATGACAGCTAAATAAATGTTCTATTTTATATATATATATATATATATATATATATATATATATATATATATATATATATATATATATATATATATATATATATATATATATATATATATATATATATATATATATATATATATATATATATATATATATATATATATATATATATATATATATATATATATATATATATATATATTTTCTCTTTCATATTTTCATTCTCTTTTTATAGAGAGCACCATTATTTCATTTTTTAACATATGAAATCTAAAATATTGTTAAATTTATTAATCAATTTTTTTGTTGTTGAAAATGTGATTGAAATACTCCGAGAAGTAATTCAGGACACATTCAGTTAGATTCAAGTAAGAAATATGCATATATATTATTGTTAAAGATGAATAGTCGGATACTATAATTATTATATTATTTATTTTTTCATTGTTGTACGAGAAAGTTTATAAAATGGCAAGAGAGACTATCGGTTAGATTCAAGCAAGAAAATATGTATAAATATTCCTCAATGATGAAAAATCTAAAACCTTGATTATAATGTATTCCAATATTTTCATCATAATTTTGAAAATGTGATTGATACACTTCATGAAACGCAGGAAACATTATAAAATATTGCTCTCAATGATAAAAAGTTTAAAATCTTTATTATTATTATTATTATTATTATTATTATTATTATTATTATTATTATTATTATTATTATTATTATTATTATTATTATTATTATTATTATTATTATTATTATTATTATTATTATTATTATTATTATTATTATTATTATTATTATTATTATTATTATTATTATTATTATTATTATTATTATTATTATTATTATTATTATTATTATTATTATTATTATTATTATTATTATTATTATTATTATTATTATTATTATTATTATTATTATTATTATTATTATTATTATTATTATTATTATTATTATTATTATTATTATTATTATTATTATTATTATTATTATTATTATTATTATTATTATTATTATTATTATTATTATTATTATTATTATTATTATTATTATTATTATTATTATTATTATTATTATTATTATTATTATTATTATTATTATTATTATTATTATTATTATTATTATTATTATTATTATTATTATTATTATTATTATTATTATTATTATTATTATTATTATTATTATTATTATTATTATGTATTTCAATCTTTTCATTATAATTTTGAAAATGTGATAGAAATATTTCATGAAAGGCACAAGACACTATTAGTTAGATTCAAACAAAAAAACATACATAAATAGTATTCTTAATGTGCATTTGAGGATACTTATATTGTAAAAAATTAATTTTTTTAGTGTGCAGTTGATTATAATTATATTGTATAAAATTATTTAAACCCGTGCGAATGCACATGTATTAAACGAGTATCTTATGAATAATGTCATAAGAAGTTATTTTTATAAGTTTTTCTACACAAATAATTTTTCAAAACTTATAACTATTAACTAAGTGCAAATAAGTCAATACAACAAACTTTTATTATCATTGATCGTTTAGTTTTTAGTCAATATAAATATTAATTGAATAGCTTATTTATATATGTTCAATTAAAATACATTTTTAAGTTAGACTAATGATAAATGTTGAAATACGAGTTATTTTCACTTTGAAACAACGACATTTATCGTATTAACTAATATAATTCCACATGTGAATACACATTTTTTTATTAAAAAAATGACACTTATAATGGTGCGTGTTTACTTATTGTAGAAATAAATCAAGGGAAAGAAAAAACAAAAGAAAATCATGCCTTAATTCGCTAAGCAAACCTTGCAGCGAAACTGTTCGCTTAGCAAACCTCAACGAGCTAGCAGCGAGGTGGAGGCAGTGGCAAAAACATCCCAATTCGCCAACAGCGAAGACTAGTTCCCTTAGTGAACTTTGGTGGTTTCCAATAGGCAGTTTGAATTTCAAATCTTAAAGCTAGAGAAAGGAACTTCGCTAATCGAACTCAAGCGACCAGAAAAACTATAAAAGGAAACCAAGTGCAGTGCAAAAGGTCATCATCTAACATTCTAAATCACATTGTGATAGAATAATATAATCATAGAATATAATAAAGCTAGATGAGTACTTTGGCAAGTTTGCCACTTGGCACTCTCTCATGCTTTCTTCTATATTTATGTCTTTCTAAATATGGAAAGTTTTAATTTATAACATTCTAATTCAATCATATTTTAATTTTAAAGGAATTAAATTAGGGTTGTTATGATACACATGAAGTGGCCATTGGGAAGCTAAAACTTGGGCAGTAATATTTGTATAAATATGTTTAATTATTTTTTAATTTTGTTTATTTGTTGTTTGAAAAGACATTTTTCAAGTTTCAATAAAAATTTAATTTTTCACACTGCTCTATGTATAGAGAACTCAAAAGATACGTTGATAGTTGAAGCGACACGGAAGATACAAAACAACCCCTCCATTCAGATGTAAACAATGTTTTACATTTTCTTCTTCACTTCCGATGTCACTTTCTCTATTCCACACTTCTCCCTCTCCCCCTGTTTTATTTCTTCTCATCTTTTCTCCTTCAAACCCAGTGATTTTTTCATTTTTGTTTTCTAATTTATGTGTGTTCGTTATTGTTGCGGTGTTGGTCTCTAAGAAATACATGTTGCTTGAGCTCCAACATTTTGGCACCAGATCTCATGAATAATAACAGATCTTTGAGCTTGATATATTCATTGAAACCTAATAAATTTTGGTTGTAGATGATGCTTGGAGAAGAAATAGGATATATAGCTTCAGATGAGTTTATCAAGGTACATTCCAACCTAGAATTTAGTAATGTGTAAAACAATTATCTAATTTTTGTGATGAAAGTATGTGAGAGAGGATTCTAAATTATGTTAAAATTGATGTTTTTTGGAATTCATATAAGATTGATTTTTTGGGTAAGTTATACTTTATTTGATTAAATCAAACTGGTATGAACATTTTTAATCAAAATGGTATAAGTATTATATTTTTTAGGTTTGTTGATGTTGTTATGACCATTCGCAAAGGAAATTTGTTACCCATGTGCAGTATGAATCTGGCGTTCAACCATAAACTGATTGGACCTGCAATGTATTTTGGACTCATATGCGCTGGCCAGCCGTTTGGACGTTACCATGAAATGAGTGTTGACTGGTGCATTAAGGTATATTAGTCTGGTCATATATCCCTTTTCTATTAACGATTATTATATCAACAAGTCAAGGACCTTCACGATCTTTTTAAATTAACAATGTGTGCAATTCAAACTATTTTCTGCTGGGTTCGTTTACACCTGTTTCTTCGTACCATTATTTTTATGTTGCACAGGTCACAACTTTTGAAAAGTGCAAAACACTACATTTTTTTGTTTTACTTGATCTTTAAATCATTTTCTATTTTGAATACTCACGTGAGATTGCAGGTTAAATAGTTGCATTTTATTTTATCTAGAAAAGAAAGTGAGTGTTTATTCATAGTAGTTATTGTTCTAAGTGTTTCGCTTTCAAAAGTTATCATTTGTTTCTAAATACTCATGCAATGAATCTGTAGCAATTTTGTAGGTATTTTTCTTCCGAATATGCTCAAAGTGGATAAATACTTGAAAAGGATGATTTTATTTGTTAGGATAAGTGGTATTATTCTATTTCAACCTCTTTTGTACCGTAAAGTTAAATCATTATCTAAAATGTGTGATGTAGTTAGTACTCCTATTATTTGTATCCCGTCATATCATGGAAATAATTGCTTAAATTCTCACTTATAGCTATAATATTTCAGATGTGTGACATGGTGACTATTGCTCAATTGTTGAATCTCAAAAACGCTGTGTTAGAGCTTGATAAAGCATCATTTTGGGAAGACCCTAGGTATATACTTTGTACTGATAAAATTTGAGTATCATCTAATTTAACCTCCTTGTCATTTCAAAGTTTTGTAGTTTTCTTTCTGCTAATGTGAAGGATTTCATTTGTTCTTTGAGATTTAGACTAAAATCACGGCTGTAAGGAAGAGGATGAAAAATGAGGTAATAAACTTAGTGTGAAAACAATCTTTGTCTAAACTTAATAGAGGTCAGCGATCATTGCTTGCATTTTCTCTTATTCGGGCACTGCTTCTTTTTAAATATGCTCCACTTTACATCTTAGACGACATAAGTTTTGTATATTTTTATTTTCTTACATAATTTATTTACATGTTTTTTGAAGCAACGATTATCAGTTAAGAAAATGTTAATTGTTATTATCTGTTGCATGTTGATGCAACTCTTGAATTGAGCCTCACACAAAGCATAGCGAAGACGATAAAAAATCACTTTACACACTCCCAGCTAAGGAACATTTTTTTGGATACTGCAACAGGATTTACTTTCAGTTTTTGTTGTGCACGGTTTCATGATCTTTCTTGCAAGAGGCATCTTGCTTCCTAGAGATATATTGACATCAAGGTGATTGGTTCATTTGAAGGTGCTTGATTCATTTTAAGGTACAAAATTCATGTTTACATGCAATACTTTGGGTTATCAATAGTTTTTCTTGCCTGGTTTTTTTATGGTTCATAAGCTTCGCGGTTTTCAGGTTAGCTCGACACATGTTAAATTTGGAATTGCTTTTTAGCTTGCATACAACCAATTGATGCATTCCTTAGGCCCCCAAGACAGCCAAATGGGGAGCAAGCATCATATAAAAGAGTACATGAGAATACTTGCATATAATTGTTGGCAGATCTGCAATTGTTGTTGGCATTGCAAGACTTTTTATTGGCATATATGCTTTGGAAAATGTCCATGGACTCATTTTGGCAATGATAATCCGGTTCTTAGTAGGTGCATTGGGTATTTCTTATTTTGAAGCTTACTAAGTAAAAGCTTTAATTTCTGTTAAATGTAGATTCTGTTCCACAGTATCGAAGGAGTAATTCAAACATGGAAGGGCTATCTAGGATATCTAATACGACATAACCCCATTAGTTTTTTATTTGAATGTAATTGTTTTAAGTTGTTCATGGAGAATGTAAACCCTGTCACATTTTTTTAAAAATAAATTAGCATATGTTTAGATGCACTATAGCATGTCCTTTGTTTCGTCTCAATGCTTTTCTTTTCTTTTATGTGGAAACATAAAAATTTATAATATTATTTTTATATGATTTTAAGTTTATATCATTATTATTAATTAATCACATATTTAAATCTAATACCTTTTTATTTTTAATACACTTATAATAATTAAATATATTATTTCAACAAAATTTAATTTAAGAGTTGTAAATTTGGTGATGTTTCTAAGCCCCTTGGATTTTATATTATTAGGAGAAAGAAACATACATAGGCTTGCATCATAATTTCGAGCAACTTCGGAAAAGATTTTGGTTTTAATTTTTTTTATGATATTATATAACTAAATATTGAATGTTTTTTTTGGTAATTGATAAATATATTAAAAAAAAACTATTCTTTTTAAATTAACATTATAATTTAGAAATTAAAAAATTCTTTCTAGATTAAAAAAATAAAGTTACAGAAATTAAATTTTTATTAAAGATATTTTTGTAAACAGAAAAAATAAATTATTGATAAAAATATTTTTTTTGTGTATTATTAATAACAAAGTTAGATTATTATAACTTCTAAGTAGTTATAAAATATTTCTTTAATTTTAGAAACTATGTCCCGTGCCTCGCACGGGTATACACGCTAGTTATCTTATAATCAAGTATCATAAATACTAAGGGTAGAGAATTGAATAATCGAGCTGGATTCACATCAAGAATCGAGGAATCGTTGTCGATGCTCATTCATCTCCAATTCTTTCTTTTTTGTACAAGATACCATGACAATGGATAACTAATCCCCTCCTCTTGTTGTGATCGAAAGAATCCACCAAATCGTATGTATATTTATGGATAACGCTTTTAATATGAACATACTTTGGTTCCCCGTGCCTATTTTTGTCCAAAAAAAGTTGATGTGTACTACTTTTAGATATGTGGCATACTTTTAGTGACTTGGCCTGAGAAATGTTAATTATTTATTGCATTTTCGACAATTTTTTTTCCTTCAGTCGTATTCTCTTATTGAATTCTTCATCTTATTTCTTTCTCAGCTTGTTCGCTCATCTTATTCGTTCTCTAAAAAATGCTCTCTACGTTCTCTCTCACTCACAAAGTATGCCACATTTACAAAAAAATGACACATCAACATATTTTGGACGAAAAATGGGCATGAAGGACCAAAAATATTTAAAAATTAAATAGAGGGATTGATTTCGTGAGTTGGCAGGGGGATGGAAACGGTAATTTAACCTAAATTAAAATGTAGGGGTGAAAGAATAAATATAAATGTATGGGGTAAAGTTTTTCAGGAAAATACCTCCAGCCTAATTCATTCTAAAGCCCACCAATATTTGGATCTCAAGTCCATTGAGTTAGTTATTCTAGGTTAGAGCTGCGGTTTACGAGCAAAAGCCACAGAGAAAGAGTTATATAAACGCAGTAAACCTAAGAATTATAACAATTTTCACTATCTCATAGTATAGCGGCTGGTAAGTTTTTTTTATGCTATTCTGTTCCATTCTCAGATCTGTTAACTGTTTAATGTTTTGGATCTGTTAAGTGTTAATTATATGTTCATTATTGTTATTTGCAGTTGTAGTAAGAAAAAATGTCTCACCGAAAGTTTGAGCACCCAAGACACGGTTCTCTCGGATTTCTCCCAAGGAAGCGTGCTGCTCGACATCGCGGAAAAGGTTTCTTACATCTCATTCTCCTCACTCTTTATCACTCAATCAAATTTCAAATCAAGCTATTGAAGCTTTTCAAAAAATGAATGATTTCAAAATCAAAATTAAAGGATCTTAATTCATGGTTTTTTTGCTTAAGGATTTTCTGTGCATTATCGTGTAATTGCCATTTCCTTTTGTGATGATTGGAATCTGCTTCCATTGATGACTGTTTAATCAAGGCTGGAATCTCAAAAACGGCTTATCTAGCCTTAATCCTTTCATAGGGTTTTGGTTTGGAATACAAATGAGCTAAGAGAATTGGCATTATTTTGCCATAGGCCTTTGGTTTGGAAGCATTTCTTCATTACTTTTGGAATTTCGTCGTCCCATGATTAATGCATTGGAATCACACTTTCCTTGATCAAAATTTATAATTTAATTGATGAATATATATTTTGTTCTGACTAAGAAATGGTTTTCCTAATGTTTTTTTTGTCTTAAGATTTCGCTTGTAATATATGATTTTGCCATTCATTCATGATAATTGGTCTAATGTTTTTCCCATTATTGATACACATTATGAGATGAGATTGCCATCAGATTACTATTTGGTTTGTTTGGGAAACAATAGAGATATTGTTGTTAGTTACTTCGGTTATTGAGATTTTCTTTATTGTTACATAAATTATGAAACAATAACTAAAAGGTATGCTGATTGTTGTTTACTTTTGGCATTTTCACCAAGGTAAGTATTAGTGTGGTTTTGAACTTTTCTTATCCACCAATTTGAATTCCTAGGCTGTTTGAAAATTAGATATTGATGTTTGGTATTTCTGTTTCCTTTACTATTTAATATCTGTTTTTTTTTCTTCTTTTTTTTCCAACAAGTTATCTATTTTATAGTATTAGTTTTGTCTCTGTATATCTATGTTTAATGTTTATGCCTACATCTCTAAGTTTGGTGACCAATTTTGAAATACAAATCAAATGTTCTTGAACCTAATGGCAACATGTTTTTTGTTTATTTATTCATGTGACTAGATTTCATATGTTTGTTCTTGTGCCTATGGTTGTTCACATACTTCCATTGCATGATGTGGTTATTAATGTTATGGCACTCCTCTTTTTCCCTTAACACCTCATCTAATTTCTTACTGCAGTGAAAGCCTTTCCAAGGTAAGTATTAGTGTGGTTTTAAACTTAGAGATGTAAATCAAATGTTCTTGAACCTAATGGCAACATGTTTTTTGTTTATTTATTCATTCATGTGACTAGATTTCATATGTTTGTTCTTGAGCCTATGGTTGTTCACATACTTCCATTGCATGACGTGGTTATTAATGTTATGCCACTCCTCTTTTTCCCGTAACACCTCATCTAATTTCTTACTGCAGTGAAAGCCTTTCCAAAAGATGACCCTACCAAACCATGTAGCTTGACTGCTTTTGTTGGTTACAAGTCTGGGATGACCCATATTGTTAGAGAGGTTGAGAAACCTGGATCCAGTAAGTCTGATGTTTTGATGAAATTCTTTTGAGATCATCATGTCTTCGTTTTCTGTTTTTCTCTTATAGTTGTTTACAGATATGTTGATTGTGAACTTGTACCGATAATATTCCTTGCTGCTGTAGAGCTGCATAAGAAAGAGACATGTGAAGCTGTCACTATCATTGAAACTCCTCCACTTGTTGTTGTTGGAGTTGTGGGATATGTGAAAACACCGCGTGGCCTTCGCACTCTGAATACTGTTTGGGCTCAGCATCTTAGTGAAGACATCAAGCGTCGGTTTTACAAGAACTGGTGCAAATCAAAGAAGAAGGCCTTTACCAAATATTCCAAAAACTATGAAACTGAAGAAGGGAAGAAGGATATTCAATCTCAGCTTGAGAAATTGAAAAAATATGCCACTGTCATTCGTGTTCTTGCTCATACTCAGGTACCAAAAATGTTTCTCTTTTTTCCTTAGAGTTTGTTGTAAGCTGTTTATCTTATTGTATTTCTTTGTTTACCAAAGATAAGGAAGTTGAAGGGTCTAAAGCAAAAGAAAGCTCATTTGATAGAGATCCAAGTTAATGGCGGAACAATAAGCCAGAAGGTGGACTATTCGTACAGTTTCTTTGAAAAACAAGTCCCTGTTGAAGCTGTTTTTCAGAAGGATGAGATGATTGATATCATTGGAGTAACTAAAGGTAAAGGTTATGAAGGTGTGGTTACTCGTTGGGGTGTCACCCGCCTTCCACGGAAGACTCATAGAGGTCTAAGGAAGGTTGCCTGTATTGGTGCTTGGCACCCTGCTCGTGTTTCTTTCACAGTTGCCAGGGCTGGTCAGAATGGATACCATCATCGTACTGAATTGAACAAGAAAATCTACAAGGTTGGCAAGACTGACCAAGAGTCACACACAGCCATCACAGAATTTGACAGGTATTGCCAATAAAATGTCTATCTTTAGGAAAATTCTAAGGTTTTGAAATGTGGTAATTGCAGTTGTAAATCTGTTCATCAGCTACTACAATATTTAGTTAATCATGTTGTTTGGGTGATTATCTTTACAGGACTGAGAAGGATATTACTCCTATGGGTGGATTTCCTCATTATGGTATTGTGAAGCATGACTATCTTATGGTGAAAGGAGGCTGTGTTGGACCAAAGAAGCGGGTTGTGACTCTTCGTCAGTCACTTCTCAAGCAGACTTCTCGATTAGCTCTTGAAGAGATCAAGCTGAAGTTCATTGACACCTCCTCCAAGTTTGGACATGGTCGCTTCCAGACTACTCTGGAGAAACAAAAGTTTTACGGTCGTTTGAAAGCCTAGTTTTCATTTTATTATGTTGATTATCCGCTCTGTCGAGAGAACTTTCCATCAGTCTTTGCATCAAAATAAGTCATTGTGGTGTTTGTTTGTTAAAAGTCAGTTGTTTAGATTTCTCATTGAGAAAACAAATTTGTTATTTGCTCTGGAACATGAATGTGACCTGTTTTACTTTGATGGTTTTTGGGTATTTGTATTTTGTTTATGTTTCTGCTAGTTAGAATGTTTGCAAGACAACTTACATCATATGGAATGAAGTCTGTGATGGCAGTTTTTATTTTGGAACAGAAATAAATAGTTTTCCCACTTAAGTACACACATCTGAAGTAAATAGTTATTTACTGCGTCAATAGATCAAGGTTCCACCTGATTCTTCAATGACATAAGGACTCTTGATATGTCAGCGAACATAGTATACGTTTCTGCAACGACTCATTTTCTAAAGAGTATCTCTTGCAACGGTTTAATCAAGTCATTCTCTTTATAGCAAGTGTGAGAAATAAAATAAAGTAAATATTTAAAACAACATGTGATACAAGAGGTTAAAATTTTTGATTTGATGTATAAATTTTGGTTTCCTTTTCTTCTATGTGAAAGCTAAGTTGTAAATACCAAATATTTTATTATTTTATTTATTGACTGTTATTTTCTCAAAAGGTTAAATTGTAGCCATATTCTTTGAGAATAAAAAGAAGTTATTAAATTTTAGTCACATCACGGTGTTGAAAAATATAAGATATAGTTGTTGTAATCAATTGGATTATAGTGAAGAAAATCCTTTAAACTAAAGTTATCAAAATTATACCGAAACCTAGTCTTTTTTTTAGGATGAGTCAAGAAAAATAATACCGTGTGTGAAATCCGTTATTCATCTCCTTACCTTTGTTTTTAATTTGAGCAATTCATATTCGCCCGAATGCAAAAAGAAAAAAGTTTTTGAACCTACATAATTTAAAATTCTCCTCTTTTTGAAAAAAATATGATTGAAAGAGGAGATTTTTTTTGAGAAAAAAAACTTAATTCATATCATTATATAAAAACCATTTAATACAAAGAAGATACGATTAATGAAACACACGTCGAGAGTCACTCTAGCTAAATTATGGGCAACACAATTTACTTGACGATTTATAAATTTGACCTCAAAGTCATGGTGAATTGAAAGAAAATGCTTATTACTAGATGTTTCCTGTGGAAAATGGTAAATAACCGTTGGTCCTTCCTAGGTCCTAAAACTAAGAGTTATTTGCAAGATCGACCAGTTGATCTTAAGACATGTGCTAAGATTTGGTATATTATACTGATTCTATAGAAATAGACCTTGGCCAAGAAACAGTTTTCAGAGACCATGAGAAGCAATACAATGGCTTTCCACACAGAATTTCGACCACATGCTAACCGACAACAGACGTTGGATAAACAAGACTCAACTAAGCACTAATTGGTGACTCATGACCAACAGTTGACGTTGAAGTGTTTAATAAAGAAGTTGTTCGAAATGAAACGAAAGTAAACAAAACAGTAAAGATAAAACTTAAACATAAATTGATTGCATTGAAAGTAAAGAAGGTGATTCACGTACATCAAAAGCTCAATGACTCTTTCTTCCTTTAGCGCGGAATTGAGCAGAGTTTTGGTAAGCAATTTGAGAATACAAGTGAACACCCTAAAATTATAATGAACTGACTTATTTATAGTACTTTACAAGGTAACCACTGAGAGTAATCAACAGACGAAATTCAAACTAAGATAAAACTACTACGCATGATTTCGCCATTCGTTTAGCGCTTTGCAACCACGACCTCTTGAAGTAACCGTCCACGATCTTCAAACTTTGACTCTTTCTCGCTTCGTGACTTCAAAAGGATTAACTGCTTCTAGTTTGATATACCTTAGAAAATAATAATATTCCCTAAGTCCCTTGGCCTATGTCTTCGACAACATCAAACCTTCGACCAACTCCTTCACTTGACCTAAAATATGTCGAATCGACCAATAATCTTTCCTCACCCATCTAGTCGATGTGGTTTATCTTCGACATGTTTATCTTGTGTTTATTTCTTCTGGCTGCTTGGTCGATTTGGTTGATCCTCTGGTTCACCTTCTCAGTCGACCTATATTTTCTAATATTTCTAGGCTTTATAAAGTTTTCCCAAAGCAACTATATTTGTTTAGAATCAACCCTTAACTTGTAGGGATATTTTCCTTTAATCAGTGCCCTCAAACGCAACTAGAAATTTCCAGTTAACACTAGATATAATCATGCTAAACTCAGAGTTACCGCAAGAGTTAGCGTTAATAGCATGGGCTACTACTTGTGAGTCACATTCGAATGTAATGACTTGGAATCCTAGATGAATAGCTCCTTGTATAGCAACGCCAATGCTTCCAAGATTGAGTACCAACCTGAATCTCAAGAAGTACATGCGTGGATGAAGCCTCCCTCACTGTCCCTAAAACACCATCCTTTATTCGTTGTGCTAAGTTGTTCATTAAACCCTGTATCTACGTTACATTTCAAACTTTGATGTTGGGGTTGATTGTAAGCATAATTTCTTTAATAAAGAAGGAGGTTAAAAAGTAGCTTTTTGAGAAGTCCCACATTGCTTAGTGTGGTGAAGCAAGAGGGAGACCAAGACTATATATTGGACATAAGTTTTTTGTTTTTAGATATACCAATCAATAACACTTTAAGCTTATTTTTAACTTTTAGTTTAAATATTTGCTTTGTAAGAGTGTGGGTGTACTAGGGGATTGGGGTGAGAGTAGAGAAGTCTATGTGTTGCAAAACTTTTCACGTAGTAATAATTCTCTAGTTGTCTATTTAGACAACGATTGTGGTTTTTCTCCGATTTTAGAGTTTCCACGTTATATTCTTGTGTTGTTGGTTGTGTTTAGTTTTTTTCTTCTTTTCAGATGTGTTATTTCCCAACATTTGAGGAGGCTACCAAGAGAGTTGATGAAGAATTCAATCATTCTTGTTACCGTTAGTTTCTTGAGCCACGTTCCAATCGATTACCTATATAATTTTTTTTTTATGTTATCAATTCTTTTTTTTTGTCAAACTACATATTTCCAATTTTTCATTTATTTATGCTTCAGTATACTTCGAAAATGCACTTCCATAAGACTTACATATATACATTTCTGAAGCAAAATATACATAATGTTGGAGTGTGACTCAAAATCATCATGATTTATGTGTTTGAAATAAAAAAAAATAAAAAATCAACGATTAATAAAATAAACTCGAATTAGAAAGAAGAGTAAAAATATATACACTAACAATGTAAAATATTTTTTTTTATGGAAATCATTCACAATCATATAAATGTTAAGTAATAAATGACATTTATAATTTAAAAATACTTAACAATTTTGACACTTTATTGACATTATAAAACTAATTTGAGAAAAGATAGTTTGACATGAACATTGCTATTCATACACTGAAAAGCCTACACCGTATGCCTACACCACCAAAATACAACCCCTGCATGTATTTATTTATATCTAAATAAAAAAAAAAACTATCAAATAAGAAAAGAAAATGTTGTTAAAAATACTTAATTGTCCTTATTAATCCCAAATTCATCCACGTGGCATAGCTTAACAATAAACAATTTATTGTATTTAAAACTCAAGAATTACAATTAATAAATCCTAATTATTAAAAAAATTTAATAGAATTGAATGATTTCCTCATTCAAGGCAAGCTTTAAAACTGTTTCTCTTCCATCTCCAAAACCGCTCCTCACCCTCTGCCATGATCAACGATCAGACCCATGTCTCATATCCATCCCCATCTTCCATTCATTTTGAAATCTCACAACTACCAATGCTTAGCCACCGTAAATACACCCCAGAAACCTTTACTCTTTGTATCTTTGTGTAAACCCAAATATTCTTTCCTCTTTGTTTCTGAAAATCGCGATTTCCTCTCTGTATCTTTTGTAAACCCAAATACTCTTTCCTCTCTGTTTCTGAAAATCTATAACTGGACTACCTTTCCCATTCCCAACGATAATTTATTTTTTTCTTCTTCCATCTCCTTCCAAACGGTTCATCCATCATTAATCTATAACCGTTTTAATTTCAAATTCGAAAATTGTTCATCCTTAATTAGTCTATATGTCCAGACCTTTGGAGAGGAGAAACAGGGTACCAACCAAAATATGTGATACGACGACGAATCTGGGGTTTCCGGTGGACCTGACGTTTTCATCGGTTTTACAGACGTGTGCGATTTTCAGGTGGTAGATCAGTGGTGGCCTCGCGTTTCCAACGACGAGTTTGCTGGTGTCAGTTCGACATGATTGATGTGTGAGTTTTTCAATTTTCTGCAAATTTCACTATGATTCTTTCTACAATTTCGATGTTTTTCAATTTATTGCTCTTGGATTTCTATCAAGGGGGTAAAATCCAAACCATACTGCGTTTATTTCTAACTAGAGGATAAAATAAAACCTCACAACGATTTGCAGCAACTGATTTTGTATGTATCTCTAAGTGAATGCTTATGCATCTATAGTTTTAAGTTCTAACTACACCTTAGGTGACCAAAAAAATGATTAACTTATGACTAGATGTAAGATAATTTTTGTTTTCTCTTAATTGTTAGTTTTGAAGAGAGAATATTGACTACGCAGCTTATTAATTGCAGTAATAAGTGGGACATTGGATGCAATCAGAGAAAGAATGAAGAGTGTGCAATTACTAATTAGCATCCGCTGGGAGCACAGATTTTGGTGCTAGGCCATTGACAAGTTTTAGTGACAACTTGAATCACAAACTTCATCACAATCAGATTCCACTTGCATCAGAACAGGTTGGAGCTGAGAATACTTTGCAAGGTGGGGTACATCCTATGGATGAGAAAGCTTTGTCGGGGGCTTCAAGTAAGGATGGAAAGGCTGAAAAGTGGATCTCTTGAAGTTAGGGAGGGGTTTGTTGTGATCTTCTTCTGCAAGATCATTGAACAGGGATGCTTTGGAAGGTCCCCAAACAAGTTTATCTTCAAATATAACACTTCCCCGGTTGTCTGTTGCTGAAGTATTTTTTGATTCTGGTGCTGGTAAGTTAAACTATGCCTATAATGTATGTGTGTTTATTTATGAAACTACTCTTTTTCTTGTAGGAAGTTAGTTCTGAAACTGTATCACTACCAAGTTAGTTCATCGGTGTCTGTTTAATAGTAGCCATCTTTTAATTTTAATACAAAATCATACTTTCCCAATTAATATTTCATTTAGCAAACAGATGCCCTATCAACTCAGAAGCCATTTTCCATGGAGCAACAGAAGTTCGGGAAGCAATTTTCTACAGAAGATGACGCAGGAGTCTCCTCTACACCAGAAGCTGGAGGTGTCAAATCTTTATCATGTAAGCTGATGCATATTATTCATTTTAAAAACATATTTGTCTGTTATGGATACAAATCAATTTTGTTCTCTGTTTATATTTAGATTGTGCATTAGTTAATTTTGTACAGACATTTTCTGCAACAGAAGGCTTCATCAGAGGAAGGTCTTATAACATCATACTTGATGATCAAATTTTGCTTAAATTTTCCCCAAAAAATTCTAACTCAACTTATTACTTCAACGACATGGTAAATATATTCATGCATAATTGGATAATATGCACATATTAAGAAATCAATAAAATGACCACTTTATGGATACAGATAGGTGGGACTCTCACTTTCTTTCACGAGGAAGGAGCTAGGAGATTCCTTGAGGTGACTGCACTTTCATTGGCACTGAAGATTTAAATTAAATTAACTGGCAAATAGTGTTTGTCTGCATTATTTGGTATCTCGTGTTGTGTTATATCTGCCTATGTCCAAACTTTCTTTATGCAATATTCAAAAGGCAATGGTATACAAATCAACTTTCTTTTTTAGGTAAAAAGACTACTCTTGCTGACGACAAGTAGATTGGCTATTATGGATTTTGCTGAAACATATCTTTCGTTCAGATATTGTTTCTGAAACATATATCCTGAAATATATTTGTCCTTTTATTATTTTTGTAGTTATATAATATAAAGTAGAGTATTATTTTTTTTGTTGATTTGTGGTAGGTTTTGATGCTTGGTGTTGCTGATCTTCATGCACCTGAGGTTGTGGCGGTTGCAGAGATAACTATTTCGAGTTATCAGCCGGTGATTTCTTTACCTGGTGATGGTAACGAAATAGATTAAGAAGAAAGTAGCGACGATGATGATGATGACGATAAAGTTGATAGAAATCTTGATGGCTTTGATTATGGAAACAATGGTAAAATGTCATCTTCACCTGTTGATTAAATACCTGTTTCTGTTAAAGATGATGTTCTTGAATGGTTCTATATAAAGATAACATGGTTTGGTTTCCTGCAGGTTTGCATTTGGAAGAGCAGAAAGCAGCAAATAGTGTTTATTCTTCCTCTATTTACGATTACATGGACTATGCTTAAACTTCACGAGTTCAATGAGACCGGTTCATCGGATACCTCCTTTTCACTTGAAAGCGGTAGAGCATCATGCAACACTTGACGAATATCATAATTACGTAAACTGGTGTAATAAAAAGTTCTGATCTGATACGATAGTTATTCCAAAAGTAACATTGTATTGGAAAACGTGTGTCGAGAAACATTTGTTTCTGTAAGCTGGCAGCGACATCATAATATTCCTTGAAGATATGCACTTTCCATCCATGTGATTCAAAATCCCGATGAACAATTACTTCTCTTTCATAGTCCATGATTTCTATAGTACACTACTTATTTACACCTTAAAATACATTCTAGTTAATTGCATTGGTTTCTTGACAGGAACTTTCAGACTACTTTTGCACTTCATCGTACTTATTAAAGCCAACTTCCATATTTCTCAAGATTCTGAATATGTGATAGCACATATATTTAAAATGAATGAATCTTTGTTGTATAAAAACAAGTTTTTACCAAAAACACCCATTTTAAATATAATTTCTTACGAGTAGTATAATTTCATGTGTTTACCATAGATAACATCTAAATAGTATAAGTTAAATGATTATATACTTAATGTTATCAAATAATTGTAGTATTACTAGCGGTAGCATATATTAAATTCACTTAACTTGAGATAGCACTAGCATATATTACTAGCAGCAGTTTCTGGAAAAAAAAGTGAAAATAAATTTTTTTTTTATATTATTTGTGAAAGAGTTAGAAGTTTCGGATTGAAGTAAGTTTCAACCAACTTCTGATGTAGAGATAACTTCTGAACAGGAGTCAGAAGTCACAACTTCTGAAGAAGAGTGAGAACTTGCAACTTCTGAAGAGGAGTAGTGTCAGATGTTGCAACTTCTGAAGAGGAGTCAGAAGCAAATGAAATCATAATCATATATTAAAAATGAGCCGTACACATATCATACAGAAGATATATCAGACAACTATAGGTTAAATCAAAATAAAAAACTCATTTGCTGCAAACAGCTCTAATGAAATGGTCTAGATTCATAGAATAATAAAATTCACCATGAGCTTAGAATTATATTGCAAAGATAAAGGTGAGATATAAGCATCTCAATGTTGACCATAAGAAAATAACACACGGAGGGAGTATTTTAATTTCCTCTTCATTTTCGTTTCTATTTTATTTGTCTATCATTCACCTGCTCTTCTCTCTCTTTTCTACTTCCAAACCCGCCTCTTGTTCTTATTCCAATACACCTTATCTCTCAAAAAATAACAAACCCTAGGCCTCCCTAAATCGGCGGCGATCTTACCCAAACAGCCAACAAAACCACAAATTCACAAACTCCCAACCTAGAATCCTGGCAAGCTAAGTATTTCGGGGTTGTACCTTTCCGGCAACGAATCTCCGATCTATTGGTTCTAATATCCTCCTTCTTTGTCTACAGGTGAGACGGCGATGCAACGGTTCTCCTTTCTTAACCTTGTCAGAATGTTCTCCAATACTTAAGTAGCAGGTTTTGCTGTGTAATGTTGTGGTTTCAGGGTCTGTTGCAGTTCTATATATCCTTTTTATTTGGCTTTGTATAGTGTGTATAAATATTTAGAAAGATACATTTTTATAATATTCAAATGTCAACTTTGTACAACACTCTGAGGAACACAAGAAACACAATTGCTCCTCGAATTCGCGCCTTTGCTTCTCAAACCAAACCCAACGACACGCCAACACAGTTACTCTACCAATTGAACAAAAAGATATCTCATTTGATTCGAACTGGTAGACTTACCGACGCGAGGGCATTGTTTGATTCCATTGACCACCGAAACACAGTTACTTGGAACTCCATGATCACTGGATACGTTCAACGGAGAGAGATAGCTAAGGCACGCCAGTTGTTTGATGAAATGCCCCACAAGGATATTGTGTCTTGGAATCTAATTATATCTGGTTACTTTTCTTGCCGTGGAAGCAGGTTTGTTGAAGAGGGAAGGAAGCTGTTTGATCAAATGCCTCAAAGGGATTTTGTTTCTTGGAACACTGTCATTAGTGGCTATGCTAAGAATGGAAGGATGGATCAAGCTCTTGAGGTTTTTAATTCGATGCCAGAACGGAATGTTGTGTCTTGCAATGCTATGATAACTGGGTTTTTGTTGAATGGGGAGGTGGATTCGGCTGTTGGGTTTTTTAGGACTATGAAAGAGCGTGACCCGGCTTCGCTTAGTGGTCTTATATCTGGACTTGTTAGGAATGGTGAGATGAATATGGCTGCTAGGATTTTGATTGAGTATGGGAATGAGGGTGATGAGAAAGATGATTTGGTGTATGCTTATAATGTCCTGGTTGCAGGGTATGGCCAGAGAGGAATGGTTGATGAGGCACGGCGTCTTTTTGATGGGGTCATGTCTGGTCAAGGGAGATTTATGAGAAATGTGGTGTCGTGGAATTCGATGATGATGTGTTACGTGAAAGCGGGAGATGTTGTCTCTGCTAGGGAACTCTTTGATAAGATGATGGAGCGGGATGCTTGTTCTTGGAACACCATGATCAGTGGTTATGTTCAAATATCTAATATGGAAGAGGCTTCAAAGCTTTTCTCGCTAATGCCGACCCCTGATGAACTTTCATGGAATTCAATAATATCTGGGTTTGCGCAGATTGGTGATTTGACACGTGCGAAAGAGTTCTTTGAGAAGATGCCCCACAAAAACCTGATCTCGTGGAACTCAGTAATAGCTGGTTATGAGAAAAATGAAGAGTATAAGGGTGCTATTGAGCTATTTTCTCAGATGCAGCTTGAAGGAGAGAGACCAGACAGACACACTTTGTCTTCAGTTCTCAGTGCGTCTACTGGTTTGGTGGATCTTTACCTTGGTAGGCAGATACACCAGTTTATCACAAAGACTGTTATTCCTGATTTGCCGATAAATAATTCCCTCATTACCATGTACTCAAGATGCGGGACAATTGGTGATGCACGCACTGTGTTTAATGAGATGAAACTTTATAAAGATGTGATAACATGGAATGCAATGATTGGAGGTTATGCTTTTCACGGTTTTGCTGCACAGGCTCTAGAGCTTTTTGAACAGATGAAGAGGTTTAAAATTCAACCTACCTATATAACCTTTATTTCAGTTTTGAATGCATGTGCGCATGCAGGATTAGTTGAAGAAGGGAAGAGGCAATTCAATTCCATGATTAGTGACTATGGTATTGAACCGCGAGTTGAACACTTTGCCTCCCTTGTGGACATCTTGGGGCGGCAGGGACTGCTTCAACAGGCTATGGATTTAATTGATAGCATGCCAATTAAACCGGATAAGGCTGTGTGGGGTGCGCTACTAGGGGCTTGTAGAGTGCATAATAATGTAGAATTTGCCCAAGTAGCAGCTAAAGCATTGATCAGTCTTGAACCAGAAAGTTCAGCTCCTTATGCATTGCTGTTTAACATATATGCTGATTTAGGGCAGTGGGATGATGCTGAGAGAGTGAGAGTATTGATGGAAGAAAATAATGTCAAGAAGCAAGCAGGGTATAGTTGGGTAGATTCTAACAATCGTTAAGTATAATTATTCCACTTTTAAAAGACTTGAATCATCAATTTGCAAAGTATGTCGGGTCATGCTATTGCTAGACCTTAGAAATGCTTCTGTTCAACTTAGCCAAGTTTATATGGTCAGGTACATTTTGATCTTGACTGATTAAGTAGATAATAGCATAAATGTTAATTTGACATGGAAGAATAGTATGTCTTCAGGCGAAAATTTGGAGGTAAGAAAGTGGTAGGTTTTTTATTTTTCTTGGATGGGAAAAAGGTTGTGAGTTTGTAGCTGCAGGCCACTGTCATAAATATCGTAACTTTTTTCTGTTTCTTTTAATAGATCTATTTGCCAGTGTCAGCTGCAAGAGAATGCAACCTTGGATGGCTGCGAAATTGGTACGTTATTACAAGTTCAACTGCTGCTTGATTAAATATTCCTTGGTGTTATATGCATCTTGCGATAAATATCGCCTCTTATGCAGGGAATCTTTCATAAATTAGACACACAAGTCACTGATAGAAACTGGTACCAAATAGAGAAATATAATAGAAATAACTTTGTTATTGATGATAGAATAAGCTGTACAATATCCAGCAGACACACAACACTCACAATCTTGACATAAATAGAATAGTAGACAGGATTCATATCCAAGAATTCGAGTGCTTGGTCTCTCCCTTCCTAATAACCACTTTATAATTTTCAAGATAATCCACAACAGCCTGCAGTTTCCCTTTTATTGCCAAACAATAGCTGCCAATATTTTTGTTATAATATATAATCAACGATATTAAATTAGCGACTTAAACAAAAATTCACTCGATGTTTAGCGGTCTATATTCACTTCTTTCTAATGGGCAGTGCAATTGAAGAAATTTTCCTCTATATCAAGTTAAGAGCTGGGCTAGTACCTATTAGACTATTTATTATTATTCAATAAATATTATATATTTTTTACAATAGCCATTATATTTGTGGTAGTTGTGGTGGCAGTTATTGTGCAAGTTATTATGTAATGAGTAGTTATTAAGTTAGTTATGTACCACTTATAGGTGGTAATTTGTTCCACTTATTGTGTCTGATTGACTCCCTCTACCATATGCAAAAGCAAAAGTGGATAGATATATCACCTTTGCTACTATTCATTAATATATGAATAGCTTCATATCGATAATTTTTTACCAAATGCATTTCAGACAAAAGATAAAGAGCAAGCTGCACGCTTCCGGAGAAAACGTGTGAACAAGATAGACCATAGTTTGATACACATTAATATCTAAATGGCCGAATCTGATTTGTATAGTCTAATTTTTAAGAAAATGTGCAGCAGGAAAGAGGGAAAGTGCAATCTTCCCATCATTTGCACATCTTCCTGGATTTAAGAAGAGATACAAAGTTTGGATTTCCCTTTCATTGTTTCCATGCACACCAGTCAGTGTTACATATTTTCTTTTCTCTGTTGCATTATTACTATGGTTGTTCTTGCAAAAAAAGGAAAGTCAACTGTAGGAATGAATCAGGGAAATACTGGTTCTGGGCATATGGTGTGGTGCAACTGTCGTTGATGGAAGACAAGAATTACAGTTGAGAACTTCTGCTTGGTTTCCAAACAGTCAAGCAAATGGATGTAGATTGCAACAATGACATGACAGAAGATGGAATATGTTGCAGAATTTTTTGGGTTTAATATTTTTGGGTTTTGATTATTAGTTGTAAGGAACACATGTATTTAGATTATTTATTGGTTTTGGTTATTGATGTAAAGGCGTACTACAACATAATAATGTATTTATGACCATGCCAAAGTGATAATTCACATAATAAGCATCTTCTGCTTTCCACCTTATATAATCTAATTTTGGCTTTAATTTGAATGTAATGTTTTCAAACTTATCATTATGTTTTTGTCACCTCAAATGTAGATCTAGCTTCTTCAATTTTATGAGAGTGTGTCCAAACCAAGCAGATTTTGCAAGATTGAATAAAAGTGAGTTTGTAAGCCAAATCTTTGGCTGGACAAATATTCAGACTAGAGTTTTTAGCCAAACTCTATGCCTTATACATAATCTACATAATATGTTGACAAACCAACAACACATCAATGACATGGTCATCCCTGACCTGCTCATTCTCTAGGATCTCCTCTTGAGCAGGTCTAGATGGACGTCAAAGAAAGAACCATGTCGTGTAATTGTCCACATAAGACCACTGACATATGATTGACATACTCAAATACTCCTCTTGTACCAAATGACTCTCGTAATCCGCCAATATATCATCTAGATGCATGCAGATGCTGCTGTTAAAAACAAACTCGAAGGAGGATCTCAATTATCCATACACTTCCAAACTGATGCATGCATCGCTCCGACAAATACATGCACATCAAATTCCTCCCACATGCCAGCCATCTGGAGTAATATGAAATGGGATCGAAGGCACCGATGAGTGGTGTATGGTGTCCAGTTGATGCCATCATGTTGAGTCTAACCAATATACACACAGAACGACCACACAACATAATTCTCAATGTGCGGGCAATACATGCAATCACGTGGCCAATCTTCCAGAGCCTGTCATTTGCTTTGTCGTCCAAATAGAACCTTCGTTCTACTTGGAGTACAAGTATACCAAATAGGCGGCCCCTCATTTTCACTCGTGAATGGTCGACAAGTCGATGAAGTACTTGAGGTATGCTAGAAATGACACAATTCAGAGATGAATCTCAGAATAAGCTCGTGTTTGCAACATTGGTAGAACAACTACTAGTCTTGCCCTAACAACCCAAAATGCAACCATATCATTGTACATATCTCTAACAACTACTTATTTCAAATGTTACTACTACCTAATGCATTTAAAACAAACTAGTGTACCTAATACATTAATCAAAACTAAAAGAAGTTAAGTGAGAAACTTTCTAAAAAAAGTGTTGATGGGGATGAAAAATGTTGAATGTAGTAAGTGGAGTGAGTTGGGAATAGAAAAATTGAAGTAAAGGTATCGTTGTTCCTTGAAGAATTCACTAGAAGAATGTTGCTCATGAACTCATTATCTCAAAAGTTTTAGAATATGAAGGAGAAGAGGAAGGAGAAGACACACATTCTATATCAATTGAACGCGTTTGAAGATGCATCTCCAAAAAATATCTAAATTTGAAAATAAGGGTTAATCCGGTTATGCATATACGGACAAAACCTAAAACACATACGGAGATGCATCTCTGATTTAAATTGTAACAAAGTAACATAAGCTTAACCATTTGTGCTTATTTTGTCAAACTAGTGCATACGAAGATGCATCTCTAAAAATAAAGAGTATTTTTAACTTTTCGTCAGAAATTAGAGAGAATTATATGGGTGGAAAAACAAATTTCCAATTATATTGAGAGAGCTTGTTACATAGCAAATAGCAAATAGATACATGATTAAAAAAAACCTAGTTTGTATGGATATTGGGTCTATTCCCAACAAAAATAGGATTTTCTCTCGATCTTATTTATAAAAGACAAGTTATTTTTTAGATTAATTAAATAATTAATATATCTCATTTATTATTATACCAAATACCTTAATTGTTGAATGAATCTAAAATATAAATTGTCTCTTATAAATAGGACCGTAGAAAATAATATTAATTTAAATTTATAAAAAAATGGAAATGCACTATTGGCATATAGTTTTATTTTGTCTTGTTCAATTTTAATTCAAACTTATTTACCCTTGCAAGAAATAAGGAAAAATACTCTAGAAAAGTAAAAGACAAATAAGAGATTTTTTTTACTTCATCAAAAAATACAAATGATGGCAGTTGAAAGTTGAAACTAATCGTTTCATGATTAATATTTGGTGACAAGTTTGCAATTCAAAGCAATTTTAAAATTAATAATATTGAAATTCCTAGAAAGTAAAAATATAACAAGATGGATAGAAGATGGTTAATTCTGCCTTAGCAAGACATTCGCCATAATGGATTTTTGTCCTGGTCACAAGACAAGAAATCATAATTTTTTCAGCTATATAAGAACCAGAATTTGCAATTGCAATATCAAGAGACAAATTGATTTAGAAAATAGAGCCTTCCAAACGTGGACCAAGGAAATACAAAATTTTATAGCCATGCGTGGGAATAAAATAATATTGCAGTTAAGAAACATTAAATGCATAAATACAAGGAAAAAAGTCCAGCCTGCTAGAAAGTTAATTTGAGGAAGCGTGCTGTCATAAAATTTTAGGAAAATACGCGGCTTGTAAAAGTGCTTATATCTACACAAATCAAAACTACCAACCTTTCTCAGTGAAGTTTCATGAGATTGGAGAGATTTTGTTATTGAAAATGAAACTAACAGGTCTGCTATGAGGTTTATCCAAATCTTTGTTTGAAATAGAGACAGAACAGATCATAGCAATGTGAAAAAGTGACTGTTTTGTCATCGGCAATTTTCATATTTCAAACCAACTATATTTTGAGAAAAATGTCTAGTCACTAACTCAATTTGACAGACTACAAGTTTGCACGATACCTCCATAAAGCATATCCTAAACTGGGAGGGTTTTTTAAAGTGTATTCCACTGGGATTTGATTTGAAGTGCACTATGGTGGGACCAAAAATTGAAATATAAGATTAACATGTCTTCTAAGCATGTGTTTGGAATAGCGTTTGCAAGCCATTTCTTGCGTCGCAACACATATAGGTTATATTCTATTGTCAATAGCACTGCTATAGCAGAATAGCATAGAGATGGTAGGGTTTATATGCTACACGGTGCTTTCTGGTAGTATTAACAACATATGTTAGGTTAATGCATATTTACTAATGCAATTTTGAACAAAGCAGGTGGTTGTGGAGCAATTTGAAATCATGAACCATAGTAAACAGGACACAACTATCATGGATGCTAAATAGATCAATCTAAACAAGATGCTCAAACGGTAAACAGATCAATCTAAACAGGATGCTGCAAGAATGATGAGAAGAACAGCAAAATGAGTCCAATTAGACGCTTGCTCGAATTAACACATTATAATTTCCAACGATAATATCTCACTTGTAGAGTGAGAACAAAGTATCAAAGGCATGTTGTACTTGTTAATAAAAAACTTTTCACTACAATGAAGATAAAGCATAATTGAATATTCTACAAAAAAACTACAAAGAAGTAACTGCCTTGCTTTATAATCAAGAAGGCCCTGTAAAACACAAAATCCTTCAACATTTTTAAACAATGAATATCAAAGGCAAAATGACTTTTCCTGTTTTACCTCACAATGTCTGAAAGTGTTCTTTTGTATACTAAAGAATAGTTTGGCAAGCTGAATTGTGGATACATTCACATCTTCACTACTGAGCTGGGGTAGGACCGGCATTACCCAAACCCATCTTCTTCCCCAACAATGTAAGCTGCTCTACAAAGTCCACTCCAGTTAAAAGTTCGGTTGTTCCATATATAATATGCTTGGGAGGTTGCTGATTTTGTGCAAGCTCTTGAAGACTACAATATTCAACATAATTACCACCACCAATCATGAACACAATTGCTTCCTTAAATGGTCCTTTCAAATGGCTGCCACTTGTTCCAGCCCCGGACTTAGGAGCACGAGGATCGAATGCCAGGTATATATCTGTTTCAGGATTTGGTCTCCCTTCAATCAAGGCTTCAACAGTCCTCGCCAACGCTAGCTGCCTGTCACTAGATAAGAGATTTTTGACACCGGCAGTCACCGCACTTATTGATTGTCCATAGAGTTTCTCAGCCCAGTCAACAATATTACTTCTACTAGCAGAATTCGCGGATGCGAATGTAACATTAAGAGACTTTATCTTTTTCACATACTGAAAAGCAGCAATATCAACCTCAGACTCTTTCAGCACCGTTTCCACAGCTTCCACTTCAGTCGGATTAATAGTTTCCGATGAAATAATATACATGATTGCAAATCGAAGCTTATCCATCTTGGTTCCCTTCCCTCTGAGCACACTTAGAAGTTCACCCCGCTCAATGCCTCCTCTAACCATCATGTCATTCTCCTTCTTAGCATAAGAATCAAGAGACCTCTCTTTGATCTCACCCAACAACACAGTAGCAATGTTGGTATGCTTATCAATGACCTGCTTCCTCTCGGTAAGCTCGGGCAAAGAGTTCACAGCATTCATCAAATGCTTCGTGTTCCCAATCAAATCCGTCCCATCAAACTCCGCACCGTGATTCCCTCCAGTCCTCTTATTCACCTCATCAACATCAGTCTTATACTTATTCAACTGAGTCTCAATCTCCACCGCAACCTCAGGGAACTCCAGACCTCCATTCGCAACCCAAAACGGATCAGCACTATCCAACTCATAAGACCGCATCCCACCTTTCTCACCTTGAACACTCAACCTATTCAACTTCAACCCCAAAACATCATGAACCAACGGTCTATACCGAAAATCATGCTGAATCGCCACGGGAAGCTCAAAATTCCTGTCAAAGATACACAAAACGGGACGCTGAAAAGAGCTAACAAAATTCCCACCCTCGGTAAACAAATTATTCTTGGACAACAAATGATCCCGAATCCGCTGATCCAACGCAGTAGCAACCATCTCCCCAGGACCACCGCGAGCACACCGAATAACCGGCACAACACCAAGAGTCGCCAAAACACAAAACAACCCCGAAACAACCTTCTCCACAATATCCTCAATCTCTCGGTCCCCAGCAGACGGATCATTAAGCTGAAGAAAACAAGATTTCTGCGCCAACGAAAACAAATTATCCTCAAGCGTCACAAACTCAAGATACTGATCATGAACCTTGGAAACCCGATGGATCGAATCGGAACTCAGCGTCCCAGAAGCGAGATCCTCAAGGAGAGGCCTCGGAATGGAAGTTGAAAAATTGAGGTGAAAAGATTGATACAAAGATCGAGAAGCATCGGCGATGATTCTGTGAACGTTGGATTGAATCGGTTGAACGAAGTAAACGGCGGGAACGTCGTGAACGGGTTTGCGGTCTTTGTCGATGAGGAAGTAGAGAGTGACGCCGTGCTTTCGTAGATCTTTGACGTGGATTAACGGAGAGAGGATGTTCTGACAGAATTTGTCGTAGATGAGAATCTTGTAGGCTTCTTCGTTCGTTCCCGAGGCGTTTATTGGTTGGTTTAGGTTCAGCATTCGTGCGATGCATTCTGAATTGATGGAATGGAAAACGGATCGTTAATGGAATTCGTGCGAAAGATGAAATGAAAATGGAAAAAAATGGAGAGTTAGTTAGTTACCTGTTTGTTTCTGGCGAAGATTGAGAGTCATGGCTGTGGAGTTTGTTGAGTGTGGGAATTGGGATCGGTGGGAAGGGGTTTCAGATCTTCAATTGATGTTTGTTTGCTTACACTCCTATCGTAACCTTTCTTACATCTCTCTGTACTACTCTGTAATTATTATTATTTGTATTATCGGAAAATATTGTGGATACATTTTTTATTTATTTAAAATTGTTTATTAATTATTAATTTAAATTGTATCTCTATATTCCTTCATGGAACAACCCCTATAATTTAAGGATGGTTAGAGATTTTTATGATATGTTTTGGAGCTAGAGTTACTTTACATTGGAAGTTGAGAAATTTTGTATGTGGTTTTTTTGGTAATGGAATTGATGTTTTTTTAGTTGGAATTTTTTAATAATTTAAATGTATTGTAGAAGTTTATGAGAATCTTCTTGTTAAAAGTAATTTATTGGATAAATATTTTTGAAAGTTTGAAAAAATAAACTTTCGAAGAGAAAATTGATTTCCACAGTTTTTGTCTGTTTTTATGCTTTCTATTTTTTTAGTTTTTAGTTGAGGAAATCAATTTTCTCCTTTGGTGAAATTGATTTTCACCCCATATTTTGTATTTTTTTTAGTTGTTTTTGGTCTGCTTTGTGGTTTAAGATTTAGGGTTTAGAATTTTTTAGTTATTTTTGGATCTGCATTGGTTTCAATTTGTATTGTTGTATTATATAAATACCCTCTTATGTAATGTTGGTCAAATTAATGTCATCTATGAATATTTCTCCTCAATCACTCTCTCTCATTTTCTCACATCATCTTCTTCAATTAACCACTTTTCTCCATTAATTCACCATTCAAGCTTTGTGGTTGTTCCAACATCCGACATCAAGAGCCTTGGTTTTGATGCAATAATTTGCTGCAAAGTTGATTAGTATTTCCAATGATGGAGTCCCCTACCCGTCTTCCAACCCTTGATTCCAAGAACTATGACAAGTAGTGCAAACAAATGAAATTTTTGTTTAGGTATTAAGACGTTCTTGAAGTGGTTAACAATGACATTACACCACTTGGAGCAGATGCTCAGAAGACTACATTTAAGGAAGAAAATAAGAAAAACTACAAGACACCCTTCTTTACATTCTTGTGTCGACAATGACTACTCTGAAATTATTAATATTATTTTAATTATTGAGAAATATTATAGATATTTTTTAAAATCGTTTATTATTTTAAATTATATTTTTATATTCATTCATGCGACAACCCCAATAATTAAGGATAGTTAGAGATTTTTATGATATGTTTTCGAGTTAGAGTTAGTTTACATTGGAAGTTGAGAAATTTTGTATGTGGTTTTTTATGTAATGAAATTGATGTCTTCTCTGATATATTTATATAAATCTATGGGTTTGAATCTTAGATTTCTAGGAAGTAGCAATCATTTCTAAGAGCATGAGAATGAAGTAGTTAATCTTCTAATATTTAGGAGAATGTGATCAATTTCTCTTTAACTTCTTCTTTGCACCTTGCAGATTGCGACGCGTCGCCTTCATATTTCCACGGGTAGACGACCAATATGAGAAATAAGCATTACATTTAAATTATGGACGCTCAATCTAATAACAGGAAATTAATAAGTTGTTGTGGGCGATGTGTTACACCATTCCCTTTCCACGTCGTCCCTTATGGGGCCTTTGTAAATATACTAATATACAGTTTCTCAAGAATGAGGGTTTGGAAGAGACGTAGTGATTTAGTACACATATGACAAGTCTCTTGAACATAGGGTGAGTCCCTCACATATGGGACAACCCTCGTAAGCATAATTTATTAAGTAGTGTAGTTAGGCATGTTTGGTATTTACGAAAGTTTCACTAGCTCCAATAACGATAGTATTAATGGTAGAGATAATGACTTTCTTTCCCTTCTGTTTTAGTAAGAAATAAAAAGCTAATGGCGGCCTCCAATATTGAGCGTAAGGACGTCAATGATATTGAGTATCATTACATTATTAAAGAAATGATAATATCCTTTTGGAAACACGTCAACCTTTCCTCATCAGGCGAGGAGGCAAAAGTCATCCTATAGACATGTTCCTCAACAAAGAAGGCTAATATGGTCGCTTTGGGAGATTCCCCTGCCTTTACTTCTACTTTTACCCTTACATTGTATGTGTGCTTACTGGTGTTTTTAGAAAATAATCATAAGTTTGGTTCACTTAAAAGATTAAACTCGAAAAAATCTCAAAGACAATTTATGCAGAAAAATTCAAAGAAAAGTATGTGTGATTTGGACTTAAGTGTCTATAAAATGATAAACTGAATATACACATTGATTAAACTAATCTTTGAATAAAGATAATAGATAACAAACATGATAAATGACATTAAAGAAAAATACTTCAATTAAAAAAGATTTTAAAAAGGAAAGACAATGATGTAGACTCATGCATTATCTCACAAATTGTTTCTCTCTGAGACTTGGATACTTTAGTTCTATAGAAAATACTTGATGAGTTTTGCAACCCTCGACCATAACACTGAGATCGACTTATATACTAGTATAAGTTTTAACCATCGAAAACGATTATCTATATAAAAATTAACACATATCCTTCTACGCGAGTTTCATCTCCTAATTTTCTTCCACGCATCTCTAGTGTTAAATTGTTGTAAACGAAATCTTCCTGATAATTGCCTGTGAAACTGCCTAAGTATCTTTGTTGAGAGTATATGATTCACTTATATAACATTGTTTAGACATCCTTGGTTTGACTAAATCTTAGACTAAAATATGCTAAGTCTTCAACATCTGATGAATATTTCAAATTTGACACTTTGTCGAAAGGTGATTTGTATTGTCCTTTTCAAGATTTTGTACAAGTTTTGAAGAGAGGGTGATCCTAATCTTGTGGATCTATTCTTGAGACTCCTTCAAACCAAGCCTACCACATTAGTTGAACCTTATTGGTCGATGCGACTATTGTGTCGACAAATGTGTCTCTTCATACTTAGTTATTTCTAAACGTGGTTACCAATATTCTCTATTGAATCCTTTAGCTTGAATTTCTAGGCTAACATATGCTCCCCAAAAATTCCACTTTCAATCATACATATAAAATGGAAGAAAGGATACATTTTTAGTAACTTCTCAACAATGTTCAAGATAATATGCATACATCACAGTTATCATGAGCATTTTTTCACCAAACCATCATGTTAAGGACATGCATGCAAATTGTCATCATCACTTCGATTTCCTAGGACAATCATGGGCCACCAAATAAAAATATTTATTAAATAAATCATTTAATTTTAATTTCTCCCAAAAATTTAAATTCCATTTATCGATTCCAAGATGCCATATGTCCAACTTTATTGGGGAGGGAAAAACTGAAAGGTTTTTCTTTGTGGCATTGTTGTACCTCGAAATTTGCCCTCTTACATTTAACCATAATTGGCTTATGTCTTCATTATCATTCACACAGACATAGGATTGGCTTCTTATGATATGGGATCAAAGTTATTTGTGGATAAGGATTTTCTCCATTCAAGAAGGAGATACAATGATCAATCAATGCAAAGTTGAGCCATTAATCATTATGATAATTCTCTCAATACACAAGGTCTTCTCTATATACAAGTTCCTCAAGATCATCAGGAGATCACAAGCTTCCATATAATTTATTCCCAATTAAGGTCTTCTCTATATTAGACATGAGAGCTATGCTTCTTCTTCTCAAATCTGTCATTGATGTCTAACTTAAATGTTTGGAGAGATCCAATGAGTTCATCCACTCTCATGCTGTTGATTTCTCAAGCTTCTTCTATAACAGTCACTTTCATGTCAAATCTCTTAGGAAGAGACCTGAGAATCTTCCTTACCAACTTCTCCTCTTGTATCTTCTCCTCTAAGGCACTACATGCATTGTCTATCTCCAGAATATTCATGTGAAAGTCTTGGATACTTTCATCTTCCTTCATCCCTAAGTTTTCAAACTTAGTGGTTAGCAGCTGCAGTTTTGACATCTCTGCCTTAGAAGTGCCTTCATGAGTAGTTTTGAGAATTTTCCAAGCATCTTTAGCAACTTTACATGTATTCACCTATTTGAAGATGTTCCTAGCAATCCTATTGAATATGGCATTCAAGGCTTTAGAGTTTCCAAGAGCAAGCTCATTTTCTTTCTTAGACCTGTTCTCTCCAAGCTTCAAAACAACATTGGGTTGATTGTTTTCCCCCATGATGACAGGATGCGTCAATCCTTTCAAAACTTCCAAGCCCGGTTGTCCAGGGACTTTAAAAATGCCACCATATGTGGTTTCCAGAGATCATAGTTAGTTCCATCCAGAATGGGTGGTCTGTTCACAAATCCTCCTTCATTGTCCATAGTACCAGAAAGTATCTTCCCTAGATCTCACCCAGAGACAAAGCAGGATGCCTGCTCTAATACCAATTTAAATTCTGGTATCAGATATGAGATGTCGAAGGTTACATCACGACACTAATATCTGTATGCTGAACAAAGAATAACAAAATACTAAATGCACTAAAATAAAAATGACACAAGCAAATTGTTCACCAAGTTCGGTGCAATCTCACCTACGTCTGGAGGCTACAAAGCCAGAGATGAAGTCCACTATCAGCAGTATTAATTTAGATTTAAAATCCTCCATTTACAACCCCTCACTTAATCACTATCCAATGCAGTTCTACCTAAGAACCTCTTAGATATGAGAAACCCCTCTCACTCCCCCTCAATCACACACTGTGATAAAAACAATAACAAAGACTTGGAGATATATTTCAAAGACACATAACCATCCTTGCTTCAAAGCTTATGGATGATTAACAAGTTACAACTCAACTAAACGTCTAACTAAAGTATTAAAAAATACATGAGTGGCTCATAAGGAACAATTAACACAAACTAAAACTTAAACTCTAAACACAGTACATTCAGCTTCCTTCAGTGTAACTAACTCTGCAAGTAGGGTTACTTGTCCTTTTATACGAATAGCAGTTAGGGCTTGGCCCAAAATAAGCTTCACGTTAGTCTTTAACGCTTTCCATTAATTTCTCCATGAAAGTAGGATAAAAATTCTCCAAAAGTATTGCAGCAGAACTTTACATAACCTTGCTAACTTTAAGCAAACAACTTTAAATAAAATAACGCCTAGAGTTTCTACACAGAAAAACCAGTCAAATTCTGAGCACATGTCAAGACATCTGTTTTGACATCTTATAAAAACTGCTGGTACATTTTGCTTCACATGTTAAGGCATTCTTCATGATATTTTTAGAGCAGAATATTTTACCAAAATTGCTGCCAACATATAACTAACAATTAGATACACCAAAATAATTATATTAAATAAATAAATAAAAGATTAATTTTTTTCCATACCAACAAAATCACTAAATTTTAAAATAATTGTTCATTTGAATTTTTATTTTTCTTTTATAAGGACTATTTTTAGTAAGAGTGTTTGAATTTAAATCGATTTACATTAAAATCACATATAGATATAATAAATATCGAAAACCAAAAAAATTGAATAATATTGAATAAGTTTGAGTTATCTATCATAAAGATTGGTCCTGTCGGATTAAATTTTAAGTTGATTTTTCAAAATTTATAAACTGTACCAAATCAAATAAGATTTATTATTTATTAATATGATATATATGAGAAAAAAATCACTAGTAAAATAATTTTATTAATATCAACCAATCACAATTATGTTAAATAATAAATTATATTTAAAATTTAAAAATATTTTAATAATTTAGTAATTTGTTGACATTTCATTACATAACAATATAAAACTAAATGCATATCCATTACACTTATAATATATTATATTAACTCATTGTTAGTTTGTTTTTAACTTGTTTTAGTACTATTTATTGGTTTAATTTATCTATTGATTTTTAATGTTTCATTTGTTTCAAACAAAATTATTCATTCTTATTTTATAATTTTAATTTTAATGTATTACCTATGTTGTTAGTTTAATTTATCTATTGATTTTTAGTGTTTCATTTGTTTCAAATAAAATTAATCGATTTAATTGTAAAATTTTAATTTTTAACCTATTATTTTATAGTATTTTTAATAATATAAATAAAGATTTATAATTCATATTTTCGATATTCCGAAACAGATTCAAATAAAATTGTATGAAATTGAATTGAATAAGATTAATTTTTTAAATTGCATTTTAAAATTGAACAAATCACAATATTGATAGGAAATAAATCTGAAAGTTTATGAATTTGTAAAAACAAAAGTTTAACTCTAAAAATTATAAATGAGATGCTTGGTGGATAAAATTAAAATATGTGTATTAGTTTGTTGAGATATTTTTGTTAAATAAAATTATAAATATTTATTATTTAAAAGATAATTTATAATTAAAATACATTATATGAATAAATTATTTTGAAATAAAGTTAGAAACTAATCAAAAAAGATAACGATGATATTTGATAGATAAAGTTTGTCATGAAATTGAATAAAACAATATAAGAGAGAAAGAGAAGAAGAGAGTATATTTTATTATTCATATTATGAGTGAATGTTTCAAGTACAATATGAGTCCTATTTATACGACATATATAATATATAGAATATCAATTATAATCTCCTAATTGATGGATACCCATAATCATACCATTTATAACACTCCCTTGAATGTCCATAAAGAATATGCCTCGTTAAAACCTTACAAAAAAAAAAATCATTGGAAAAAATTCTATTGAAGGAAAAAGAGTACAATATTCTTTGCGAGGGAACTACCTCATTACTAATCCAAAAAGATTATTACAAATAAGAAATAAAATTGTAGGAATACAATCATCCATTATTTAATAGTGTTCTTTGGATGTTTATTCAGGTGGATGTTTATTCAGGATATGTCTCATTAAAACCTTTCTAGACAAAACTCAATGGGAAAAAATCTAGTGAGGGAAAAAGAGTGCAATATCCTTTTAAGAAAAATTAATTGCTCCCCCTCAATTGAACAAATTCATTTCTCCCTCTCAGCTAAACGATCATTTCTTCGACGATGAAGACCAATCTTTTGCAACAAAAGGTCTGCAAGATGAACAAGTTTGTTGGAGCTTAAATCACCAATTTACTGAAGATCATGGGTGAAAAAGAACTTTAGAGAAATGTGTTTCGTTCGATCTCCTTTAATGTAACCACATTTCAGTTGAGCAATGCATGCAGTATTATCTTCATATATGGTCATTGTATTTGTTTTTCCAAAATACAAACCACAAGTATTTTGTATGTGTTATATTAAGGATCTCAACCAAACGCATTCTCGACTTGCCTCATGTATTGCTAAAAGTTCTTCATGATTAGATGAAGTTGTTGTTATTGTTTGTTTCACTTATCTCCATGAAATATTTGTACCACCACATGTAAGCAAATACCTATTTATGATCTACCATTGTGAGGTTATGGCAAGAATTATGCATCTACATAACCTGTTAATTCGAATTTGGATACTTGGTATAAAATAAATGCATGTCTATTGTACCTCTAAGGTAACGAAGTATACGTTTAACTCTGTTCCAATGTCTTCGTGTATGTGAAGAACTGTATCTTGCTAATAGATTAATAGACATTGATATATCAATGTCTGTCTAATTAGGAAGATAGATCAGTGCTTGAATTACACTGAGATATGGTACTTCAGAACTAGTTAGTTTTTCCATTTAAATATCTTTTAACACTTTTTGTATATAACCTTGTTGGTGTATGCAAATTCTATTGTCTAAGTGCTGATCTTGTAAGAACTTTGTCTTTTCCAAGTCCTCACATCAAACCATTTATTTAAACAATTTATAGCTATTGGAAAATTTTCAGGAGTTCCAATAATATTTATGTCATCCACATGGATATCTATTGTATCAAATTCTTTTCCAAATATTTTCATAAAAATACAAGGACATTTGGAGTTATTTGTATATCTTTCTCCCTTAGCAGATATTTACTAAGATGATTATACCATATGTGTCCATATTGTTTTATCTCATAAAGAGACTTGTTCAATTTTATGGAGTAGCTTTCTCCATATAAAAAATTATGTGTCTTTGATATATTAAATTCTTTAGGGAGTTTCATGTAAATGTCATTATCAAGTGAGCTGTATAAATAAGATGTCACAACATCTATCATGTTCATATTAAGCCCTTAATGCGCTACAAGGCTAATCATATATTGAAAAATTAATTAAATCCACTGCAGGTGGATATGTTTCATATAAATCAATCTTAGATATTTACGAAAATTATTGAGCAACAAATCAAACTTTATACAATTATTATTTTTCTTATTCACAAAAACTCATTTATATCCCATTGGTTTTACACCCTTGATGCGTTTGGACTACAGGTTCAAAATCGAGTCACTTGTAAAGTGAGTTTAGTTCTTCTTCAATTGAATGTATTCATTTTGGTAAATTTTCACTTTGTCTATAATCTTGGATAAACTTTGTTTCACGATCCTCGTTATCGTTTATCATCTTTAGCTCTATATTGTATACAAATACATTGTCAATGTCGACTTTATTTGATTATCTTAATTTCAGTTCCAATCTATTTCATCCATGACATATTTTATCGAGATCTCTTTATTTCATATTTCAAGTACTTGATTAGTTCTTCTGGAACTGAAAAATAAATTATGTCAACAATCTTTTAGAATTTTCATATCATCACTTGGGTCATTTTTAACTTCAATTTCTTTTCTTGGTAGATGACTTTTAACATTGGAACCGATTTTGCTACCATGCTTCAGGCGCGACTACAACTCATTTGCAATATCTGATAGTCCAATAGGAAAATCCACTTTGAGTGGAGTGTTAGCAGTTGATAATTTGTTTCATAAACTTTGCAAATGAATTGTGTTTTGAACTTTGAGATCAAAATAATATAATTATATTTTATTTCAAATTGTGCATTTGAACTTCTGGTTCACACTTTGAGCTGCTTATTCTCTCCTCCTGATGTTAAGAAAATTAATTTATCAATTGATAATCAAGCCTACTGGACTTTAAGCACATATCCAATTATCGGACCAAGATAAACCTCAAATACGATATTCATATAAAATGAATTTTCTCAACATTCTTTCAAAACTCATCTTAGCATACTATATTGGAGCAATTGAATAATCACAACACATCCAAAAGTTTACTTAGATGCGACTTATTAGGTTATTAGCCTAAAATAATATGCAAGTTAATTGGAGAATTAACATATACTAACTTGTTGGCTTAATACAAATAAATATCTCAATATCATACTTTGTGTATTTCGAATATCTTATATAGAATTGATGATCTCGCAAGTATCAATCACATAATTAATTTTAGACGTCTAAAGAATGGGTCTTCAAGTCTATTTTAATGAACATATGCTACATGATGTTCAATATCAATTTTAATAATATATGTGATACTTATCAAGAATTTTTTATTATAAAAAACTAGATAATAAGATCTGACTCTAATAAGTTGAGAAAATAATTTCACAAACTTCTGATTGTGACTTGTGAGTAGACATATGCATGATCTTTTAGTTGATGCAATAATTAATGTCATAAAAACTCAATTTCTCAAATTTTCATTTAGGAACACACAAATTTTGTTTGATTGAAGAAACGTCTGGTTCTTCAAAACTAGTCCTCGCATCATAATACACTTGAGATGATCCAACAAATTTTATCAACAACACACTTAAGTGTGATTTGTAAACTTCTGATTTACCACAATATATACGATTATATTCTTATAATTTGTTTCAATCCCTAACATCATAAAATAATTTGCATAAAATATACTCATAAAAATTGATGGCATACAATTTAATTACAAATTTCACATCTAAACAAAATTTTTTAAAAATAAATTTTGATAATACTCATAAATTAATAATATTCAATTTTGAAACAAGTATTTGTCAATCTTAATAAATTTACAATCAAAAAGATTTTTTTTCTACTTATATATGTCATATAAACTTAATATCCATTATGAGAACAAAAATAAAAAAAATAAAATTATCAAATAGAATAAGCTATTATATTATAGAGAAAGAAATCAGTATTAAGTTCTAAATATTATCAAATAAATAAAATGATCATGTAATTAAAATTGTTCTTTCTCTCACTTCTCTTTCAAATCAAAAGTATAAGTTTTTAATCACAAATATTAATAAAATAATATTAGATCTTCAGAAGAAAGAAAAAAAACAATTATTTTATCATGAACCAAATCTTATCATGAATAATGAATCAAATCACGTGATAAGGACATAAAATTGAATAAAAAATCATGAATCAAAGTTTTTTTTTTTCTCAATGAATATTTTTTTTCAAAAACTATAAAAATGATTGTCACATAAACATTGATCAAATATAGTTTAAATAAATATAAATGCAAAACATGCCAATTTTCATTTTAATTATTTAAAAAATATATCAAAAACAATATACATATACATAATTTATAAACATGAATGATGCACTTCTTTTAGAATGCATAAAAATCACTAATACTTAACTATTAATCCTTCATAGATATATGAAAATCTATAAGAATACTTGAACACTAATTTTGTTATATTCTTCAACATGTTCTTATAATTCATGATAAAGAAAATTATTCATTGTAAATATTTTAAAATAGTCATAAACCAATGTATGATACATGCTTAGTTCTTCAGGAACTCAACAATAAATTAAATTTATTTTTAAGTTCTTCAAGAACTTTTTTTTTTTATAGTTATCGAGAATTCAATCACAAATCTTTTTATATAGTTCTTAAGGAACTCAATCACAAATTTTTTTACGAACTTCTTCAGAAATTCAATCACAAATATTTTTATGAAGTTCTTAAGGAATTCAATCACAAATCTTTTTAAGCAGTTCTTCAGGAACTCAAACAAGTTTTTTATTAATAAAAATAATAATATTTTCAATTCTCCAGTTATTCAAGAACTATACAACAAATAAGAAATTAATTATTTTGCAAAAACTATATAAAATAATTATTTTGCTATCCTTCATGGATGCTTTATATGTTCTCCTTCAGGGATGCATGTTTTTTAGGACTTATATGTTCTTCAGTCTTTTGCTAGTTTCGTGCTGATAACATGTTATGAAATTGAATAAAATAATATAAGAGAAAAAGAGAATATATTTTATTATTCATATTTTGAGTGAATGTTTCAAGTACAATATGAATCCTATTTATAGGACATATATAATATATAGAAAATAAATTATAATTTACTAATTGATGGACACCCATAATTATACCATTTATAACAATAGCATATTTATGATTAGTCTATGGAATTATTATTATTATTATTATTATTATTATTATTATTATTATTATTATTATTATTATTATTATTATTATATATAATAATTTGTGGAGTTATTTTTGTTAGATAAAAAACAAGTGCCGTTTTTATAGATAAAACTGTTGTACTAATCTATCATCTGATTTAATGTTATTGATGATTTGTTAAAAAAACAAAGAAAGAAAAAAAACGTTTTTTTATAGAATTTTTTAAATTTTAATTATAATGCTATTTTTTTTTTCTGGTAGATCTTAAACAATATTTAACAAAAAATCTTAATTTTATTTAAACAAATTTTTTAATTCTAATAACATTTGACAAAAAGAGAAAGAAATAACACGTATAATTAAAAAAAAATCTTTCCTAGTTTTTTCCTTCCGGATTTAACTCCGAAACCATCCAAAAAATCGTCATACTGATTCTCTATCTGTTATTGTTCCCTTTCACTATAAAAATCCAGGAATCAAATATTAATGTGCACGTTTCAAATTTTTTCTATCAATTCTCTGTGGCTTCCTTGGCTTAATTTTGGTCTAAGGTACATTTGTTTAATTTTTTACTACACATGCCATGATATTTTAAATAGTGATAGTTATTTTTCTTATCCCAAAAATTAATGTCAATTAATGTGTTCAATTTCTAGGTTTTTATGAAAAACCACTATGAACTGTTCTATTAATTTCAATTATTTTTCTGTTTCAGAGCATAATAGTTATTGTGTTCATCAATTGACTTGTCAAGTCTCTTAAGAATTAACATCATATAATAGTTTTGGAAGAATGGTGCAGAATTGGTTTGATACAAGCAATTCAATAACAATGAATGAAAAGACTAATAGTGTTGTTGGTTCAATGAGCCTTACTATGGCTGAGACATTGGTTCATGGTTCACCGCGTTCTCATGCGCATGAACAAGTGAGTTTGATTATTTAGCATTATGTTGTTTATTTGGAAAATGTCATTAGTAATCAATCATATGGTATGTTTTGTTTGTTATGCAGTTATCTGTTAGTACTCAGAAGCTTGAAGAGATGGCTCTTAAGAAATCGCGGTTATTAGTCCCTATGATGCCATATATGCCAAGATCCATGGTATTGATGTTTCTTTATTTCTGCTTCTTTTAATGTAATGTAGTCATGAAAGATGCTCCTTTTTTATTAGTATTAATTTATTTTGTTGGATCACGTGTTACGGTGCATATTGCTATCTATTTTACGTCTTATTCATTGTTTTCAATTGCGATCATTGTGGTTGTTGTAACCTGAATATTTATTATAATATTTATTATAAGAGGCTTGAAACTCATAGTTGAGAGATGGTTAGAATTTATATTGAGATTTAGAATTCTGACATTTTTATATTTCGTGAGATGAACAAAAAGAACATGCCCAAAATCATCTTATGTAACTTTTGGCATGGTCGGTCGTACATTTGATTTTAAATCACACTACAATTGCAACCATAATTATGGGTTTTGGAGAGATGAATTTAAAGAACATGCCTAAAATTATCTGATGCGATTCTCGACGTGGTCGGTCACACATCTGATTATAAATCGCAACATAATTGCAGCTATAATAGCGGGTTTTGGTGAGATGAACCGAAAGAACATGCCCAAAATTATTCGACGTGGTTGCACATCTGATTTTAATTCACACCGCAATTTAAAACACAATATTATCTTCCATTTGGGAGTATATATTGATTTTGAGTGTCATAGTCTATATATTATTTTGTCATGGTAATGGAGAAAAACTCTGCATAATATAATACCACTGTTCTATGTTAAGATTCTTGATGCAATGTGTATGTACTGTTATGTACTTTTCAATTTTATCTTTTCTTTTTTACATATAGTTCTATGTTTGACCTAATCACATTATTATTTTTTTTATGTTGGATATTATACTAATTTTAGAGTTGTTTTGATATATTATGTTGTAGGGTGCTAGCTCTTTGGTGAAATTGAACGTCAAGACAAACTCACAACGGTATACCATTCCGCCTTCTATTGCTTTGCGAGAGTTGAATGATTTAGCTACAAAGCGCAACTTGAGATTCAATGGAAGAAGGATGCTAACCACAATGTCAAACCCTATTTCCACGCCTTCTAGGAGTACAAGTAATTCAACTCCATTTGCATGCAAAACATTGGGGAAGAAACCTACTTTTCAAACCCAAAGTAGAAGTGATTTTCTTAAGAATCTCTCAAGGAAGGGTTCCTCAAATGACTTGTCGCGTGTCTTGGAGAAATCCAAAGCAAGCACCGAGAATGACATTATATGCACCACTCCAAAATCTAGAGGTTCAATTAATGAAGAGCAACAATATCCAACTAACTTTATTTTGCATTCAGAAGAAGAGCTCGCGTTCTTGCGTTCACTTGGATGGGAAGAAGACAATCAAGACGATGAATGTCTTACAGAAGAGGAGATACAAGACTTTTATAATAAGGTTAGGATTTGTTTATTTTTCTCTAGTTGCACTTCATTGAGTAAATTTTTATATTTGATGTTTTTTTAATGACCGCTCTTTAACTTGGTTATTTTGTTACGCAGTATGCGAAATTGCAAAGATTTGGAAGTGATGGAGTATAATCTGACAATTATATATCTATGTGTTAAGCATTTTATTTAATAGACCATTTTGTATCACATAGTATATACGGATTTTTATAATGATGAACTTCAAAACTTTCATTACAGATAATTAAGTGTACATGATTACTTTTGTTCATCAGTGTCTAAATTATAAACTATTATTCATATTCTATCATCAATTATGTTTTTCTTTATTAATATTCTCAACAACTTCTGCATGGTAACCAATATCAAAAAGACTTGCTCTCTAAGATAAAACTTATGTCGTAAACAAATCCTTTGAGGTTTCACTTATATGGGGTGAAGTGTGTTTGTGATTTAAATATAACTCCTAAAAATGAGATAATGCAATTTTGGCTTAAATACAAGTGAAAATATTTCTAACAGAAAGTAATGAAATTTATTAATTTAGTTTCACCCGGCCTTATGCATTTTGAACTTAATGTATGCAATAGTGCTTGATTTTATTTCAGTTAATATCGTGTATCATTGTATTTTGTTGTATTCCCTCAGTAATAATTATAAGTCATTTTTCCAAAAAAAATTGTTTTAAATATAAGTCATTTTACAATTTCAACACATCATTAATGATTTTTTTTGCCTAATATAGATTATACTATTTATTTCTCTTTCTTCTTTCAATTTTTTAATTTAATTTTTCAATATAATTATTGAAGGACATTTTTGTAAAATTATACATCTTTTCATTTTCTAACAAAGTAATAATTGTATTTCTTAATTTGTGTGAAATGATCAAAGCGTCTTATAATTTGGGACGAAGAAAGTAGGATTTTTTGTGTCCTTTGTGTTGTTATGAGTTCCCTAAAATATTTCAGTTGTATGTATATTGAGAATCCCAATTATTTGTTGAGAAAATCTTCTTTGAAAAAAGTTACACTTGTAGAGTTTGTACTAATATTTGAGTTGTATGTATATTGAAAATATCAATTATTTCGTTTAGAAAATCTCTTGAAAGAAGTGACAGTTGTAGAGTCCGTACTAATATGCACATAATTTGTATTATTTTGCATAAATTGTCGAACAAGACTTATATTAGGTGTTGAACATGCGACTTCATATACACGATGTGAGATAAATTGTGGAGGTATAAAAATAATTTATTTAGATAAATTTACTTTGGAAATTAGAGTTCAAATTAAAACATTTTATAAAAATGTTTGAATATGCAACGGAAACTCTAAGTAAAGAAAATAAGCAAAAAAATAAAAGAGACAAGTGAAGAGAGAATGTCACTAAAAATTTATAGAGGTTTGTTCTATTGAAGTGACCTTCTCCTTTCCCTAATAACTAATATTGAGAGTATTTATTATTGCTTGAGAGCTTTTAGAAGGTGAAGCTCACGAACCTTCTTACACAAGGAAACTAAGTTTGAAACTAACTTTCAACCAAACAATCAACCGAGACTTGAACTGGATAATCTCTAAATCAAACAACAAACCGAGCTTCGAGCGGTTAGTCTATAAACCAACCGAGATTTTACACATAGTGATCTCAAACTGTAACACCCTAATTTCCCCCGAATATTTTTAAATAAAAATCAGAGAAATTAAAAACTTCACTCAACTAGGATGTCACATTTAACAACAATATAACCTGCTCGTTCATAGTAACATGTAACACATACAATTTTTGAATTTATAATAATAATAACAACGGGTAACAAACATATTCAAGTTTAACTCCTTTTATTCCAGTAGAAAAACATCAACAAAGTATTTATTCAACATAAAACATGTTATCCTAAACAACTCATATTATAACATAATTATAAAGAAAATTGTGACAAAGAGATATGATATAAATCTCTAACAACATAGAATAACAATTAAGCATTCAACCCCCAATGTTACATATCAGAGCAGACGCCGACTCTAATAAAATAAAAGGAAGACTCCATCCTCCACTCACTCTAACACTGAATTAATCCTGAGTATCTGCATGTTATCCATGTAGAAGTAACATTCAAATAGTAAGGGTGAGATATCATAATTATATAATGAAATGCATAATAATAAGTGAATAATAAATTATTACAAGCACAATATACATTCCCACAATATATCACACCCATACAATGCAACAATGTTACACCAATAGATCATCACATACTAACACATATAACATAAACATATAATCATATGCTAACACATATAACATACACAAATAATCAGATGCTAACACATATAGCATACACAGATAATCACATGCAAACACATATAGCATATGCAACCAATATGCAATGCAATGAGACAGTATTATATGACTCAATGCACGTGGTACCATCGGTTCATAAGAACCCTCCAATAAAT